>CABPRJ010000010.1:972634-1330012 GCA_902439185.1 Cinara cedri | reverse complement strand
TTCCCCCCCCCCCCCCGAGAGGGCCCGAAGACACGCGGCCCCGCACGGCTTTAGAATGTTTTTTTTTTTTTTTTTTTTTTTTTTACACGCGGCCATACACATACCACAGAACCGCCCGGTCGCGAACCTGCGATTTTCCCGAAGGACTGTTGTAGAAAATTTCGTTTTGGGTTTTTCAATCATTACGGAATCGTCAACGGTATTTTCAATCTATCTGCGGAGTTTTCGACAATACGGGTCGCCGGTTGAATATCAAAAGTCGCTGGTAGTCGTTTTACCCCCCGCTCCCGGAAAATAAATAAATGAATAAAATAAGGGCGACGAAAGATAACGCAAATAGAAAATTTGCAGGAGCTGCTCGTTCCGTACACGTCCCATAAGAAAAATTAGAAAACCGGAGAACACTGTCCGAGATAAAGCGTGCGCCTCGCGATAGATTGATTACCGCGCACTCTTGGGGAATCCGGTCCGGACGATTGAACAAAACGCTGTGGCGATTATGGTTTTATACTCACGCGTAGCTAGCGGCGGTACCGCCTTGGTCGGCGCGGGCGGGCGGACGACGGTCGCGGCGGCGACCCGTTCAATCGTCGCCGTTGCCGTAGTACGCCTTGACGATTTTGTGGTACTGGGGCATGGCCGCCGCGTTCTTGGTGCTGACCACGTAGAACCCGTTGGGTTTCCCGTTGTTGACGAACGACTTTTTCACCGGTTTGCCGGACGCCCTGGGCTTGTAGTAGAGCGTGCGGCGCGGCACGATTTTCGAACTGGCCGCCGCCTGGTGTTCCGCCGCAAAGTCTCCGGCGGCCTGATGGTTGTACACGAGGTGGTGCATCTGCTGCTGCTGCTGCTGCTGCGGTTCGTTGGCGCCCTTGTACCGGGCGCCGCCGTTGTGCAGCGCGTGTTTGATGGTGGGCAGATTCCAGTGGTACACTTTGGCCGGTTTGCCGTTCGACACGAAACCCACGGGCACGGTGTTGACGTTCTTGTACGGTTGCTGCCGGTGCTGCAGCCTCTGAGAACCGTCGTCGTAAAAGTGCGCGTGCGGCGGCAGCTTGATGACGAACATTTGCGAATCCGAGGCGCCCTTGCCGTCCGCTCCGCCCGCCGGGTACTTGCTACGCGATTGGCTGGCCAACCGTTTCCGATGATGGTTCGGGCCGCCGCTCGTCCGCACCCGCTTCATGCCCAGTTTGTTCAACAGTTTGGCGTTGTGCTGTTTGGACGCGTGTTGTTTCGGCTTGGGCGCGTGTTCCGCCGCCGCCGCCGCCGCCGCCTGGGGTTCTTCCGCGGCCGTTGCCGCCGCCGCGTACCTGTACCGTTTGCCGCCGTCGTGCTCTGCGATGGCCGCTTCCGACCCGGTACCGGCCGCGGCGACTTCATTGCCGTTCTCGTCGGCCGTCTTCAAGACGCCGCTTTCTTCTCTGTGCCTCTTGGACGCCGTGGCCGGGACTACGCCGAAAACGGCCGTCATCGCGGCGGCCGCCGACAACAGTAAAACGAATTTTCGCATCTCGATTCACCGTCCTCCTGAAACATACACGCAATACGCACGTTATAAAAACAAACCGCCAAAATAGTAATTGAAATAGTTATTAAACAGCACTGCGCGGAACTGCGTTGAACGTTTTCTCCTAAATTTGCTTCGACCAGTTTCAACAGCTCGTGACGAACCTTGCGGTCCGTCGACTTTTTGTACGCGCAGGGCGAAACAATGACGAAAAACAAATTAGAAAACTCGAACCGAAGTGATTTTAATGTCGCCATTTCGCTCGATGAAGTCGTTTACGTGTCAATAATCGACGTTAAAGTCGAAATCGGGAGAGCGCGAACACCTGCAACGATGGAATGTTCACCGCAGATTCTTAAGATGCGGTCACGTTACCATTATTTAAGGGGCCGCGTGTAATACAGACGATTTTAGCGAAATTTTACGAACATGAAAAATATTAAAAGCATTTATTGTGTAATCGTGACATTTGTTTAAAAACCACGTTCACGAAAAACGGAAAAAAAAATACCATTCAAAGCGGTTTTTATTCGTCGTAATAATTAAAGACGGCTCTATTTCGGGTATGACATATTGGTTTTCAATTTACTTGCGTGCAACTCGGCAGTTATTCAATTTAAAAAAAACGGTACATTTTTATAGTCAAGAAAAACCCGTAACTTGATTATAAATTCATATTCGACTAAATGAATACGCAGTTATTCCCGGTAGATAGCAGTCGTGCTCTTTAATTTCTACCATGCGCAGTTTTACGCCCAAAGCCTATATACTCGTTGGATAAAACGATTTTTCGACCCGAGATTTTTATACTCAAATATGCGTACGACGATATTCTTTTGGGGCGTGGGAATGGAAATGTTTACCCGGAGTCAAAGGATTTGCGTTTTGACAGGCGAAAGTACATTAGGCCGGTCAACCGGTCGAAAGATCGCAGACCGAACGAAGAATTTGCTGCGACGCATCGAGTGTAGCACACTTTCTGAAAGGGAATATTCCCGGGGCGGTGTTTTAAGGCGGTCGTTTATTTTTTTTTTTCTGATTCTCTCAAGGGTTCTTCCAACAACAAGCGGGGAAGGCCGGGAAAACGCGCGGTAAAACGCGCGAAACGTACCATTCGAGAACCGTAGACATTTACAGCCGTCGAAACACGCGGCACCGAACGCCGCGGGGCAAAGGTTGCGACCGTTGCGCGCAGACGTTTGTACGCGCCGCGTCCGCCACTCTCACGCCCCGCGTCCGCGATCGCCGGCCGGCCCGCCGCGCGAAGTGCGTGTCCCCGTACGCCTCTTTCGGGGTGTGTTCC
The DNA here is from genome assembly GCA_902439185.1 of Cinara cedri. Lineage (NCBI taxonomy): Eukaryota > Metazoa > Arthropoda > Insecta > Hemiptera > Aphididae > Cinara > Cinara cedri. Next base: position 1,327,199 of record CABPRJ010000010.1, on the reverse strand, counting down.
GCGCGGGTCGTACGCTGTTCGGGCGCGCGTCCGCGTGGTGCAGACATTGAGGTTGTTGCGGCGCGCAAGTGTCTCGTCTCACCGATCACGCGTCGGCCCCGCGTGCGCCGTGAACTGCCCACGCCGCGTAATGCGACAGCGCGCAGCGTACCCGCGGATTCCGCCGACGCGGACGACGCCCGATATGACGTGACGTCGTCGGATCGGTTATCGCGACCGGACCGCCGTCGCGAGGCCAATAAACTTGACGGGTGCGCGCGGCGACGGCGTAGTTTTTTTTTTTTTATTTGTATACCTATCTGTTTTTTTTATTATTTTTTTTTTTTTTACAACGTGTATACGCCCGTCCCGGTGAAAAACCCGATCGGTTTACGAGCGCCCCGCGCACACGCGGCCATATATTGACGGCCCGACGAGAAGTCCCGAAGTCCGTCTCGAGAAACCCGGCTCGGGACGCCGCGGATTTCAGCAGCATTCGCAGACCCAAAAGACCCGGGCAAAACTGTTGGCGCCGTCGCGTTTGACGGGTTTCAATATCGAAAACCGATTGGGTTGTTTGTGCCGGCGGACATTGTGTTGGAAATAGAATTGGAATTTTACCGGAAAACGTAAACGAATTCGATTGTATTTTCGAACGTTTCTCAATTAACGTGTTTAAAGTATTTTGTGTTTTGTTCACGATGTGGCGTAGGATTAAAATTAAACATCAACAAAATCAACGCATCCGTTCTACTTAAACGGTTGTCGGTCAGCATAATAGCGGAAAAGTCGTATAATTTCGTAATCACTGCCATTAAAAAAAAAAAAAAAAAATAAAAAAAAAAATACATATTAAAATTGCACAAAATTGGAGACAATACGGAAAGCCGTTACCCTTCAGACAACCGAATTAAACGCGCAGATCATTTCGGTATCTTAATCCGGTGCAATTGTTCACTGCAATCCGATTTATGTGTTATCGGTGTAATCGGCGAGTGCGCGAAAACACTGGGGAAAACGATAATTATTTTGTTTAGGCGTTATGTTCGACGGGCACCGGCCAACACAGAAAAGCTGAACGAACGAGAATCGCTGAATGAGAGGACTTCTGCTCGTCGGGATTGTTTTGATCGTGTCCGCGTACTATCGATGGGCGGGTAGAAGAGAATAATGTTTTCGTTCTAAATCCATCTGAATGTTAAAACACCGAGTGCTATTCCGATCGTTGAATATTGCAGCCCCGGCCAGCGGCGCGACCACCGGGGTTGTGTTTGAAACGACTGGCCACTCAGCGTTTAGGCGATTTAAAACCCGGGATTTAATTTTTTTGAATTTAACACGCCGTTCGAAAATCCCCGACCGCGTCAATGGTCCCGACGTTACACCGGCGCGCACATCCGCGATCAGCTACGCGAACAACTAGCACACGCGGTTTTCGACCGCGAAACGCGCAAATCCCGATTTTCGCTGTTGGACATCAATCCGGATCCAGCGTAGTGCCGCGTAAACGTACGTACAGCATCACAATGTAGCATTATGTCGAACGAAACCGTATTGGGTTTTCGGCCGGTTCTCGTTTCGGTTTGTCGTACACGTTCCGTTACAATAAGCCTTTTGAAGTCGGTGGGGGGTTTTTAATTTTATTTTAATTTTTTTTTTTTTTTTTTTGGTCAATAAAACTCGACCGCGTCCCATTGTACCTGGTATGTAAACACTCACTATACGCACGGTATTTTATTGCAACGCACGTGCGCCGTTTCGCGCGCCGAGAAAAAACTGAATAAATGTTTTCGCGTAACACGGCCGCCGGGCACAGTTCCTAATTTATGGATATTCGCGAACACACGCCGCACAATAGTCGCGGGCAGACGCGCGCGGCGCGTGTGTTCGCCTCTCCCGCCGCCCGGGTGTCGCGATATTATCATAATGAAATCCCGACGGTCCCACGGTCGCCGAGCGAATATTTCAATACACGCACGGGGGTACAAGAAAAATCGTCAAACAATTGATCGAATATAACAACATGTAAAGGTACAAATACATTATAATATCTCTGCCGCGCAGTAAATCCGCGCGGAAGAAACAATAAATTATTATGTTTGTTATTTGAATGAAAAAAAAAAAGAAAAAAAAAAAAAACGAAAAAAACGTGTTCGATTCAATGGTAAAATGCATAAAACATAATGTAATATACATATTATATGCGGGCATATTGTGTGTGATGCGTATAAAACGTTTTATTTTGCATATACCGGCGGTTTTTGATTTGCAAGCCGTGTTTTCGGATTTGGTAAATTTTTAAGACATTCACGAACCCGACGAATCGAATTCGGTTTTCAGATGACAAAGAAAACGAGCTGCGAAGTTCGATAAGTTATTTTAAAATTCATCATCAATTTTTCTTTTTTTAGAACAGATTTCGACTTTTATTGGGATGTTTGCGAAGATTAACGGCTATGACTTTGAAATTTATTGCTAATAATAAACAATAATAAAATACAATTTTACAACTTATATATACTTTTTTTTTTTTTTAGAGTATATTCCGGGTATTTTTAGTGAATCTCTGTACACGTATAAAATATTTAAAGGTTTTCGGAGCATAAATATCTGCCCTAATTATTACCATGACCTACGCGTGACGTCATAGTTTTTGGTCGGACATGTACAAGTACACGAGTAAAACGCATATACAGGGTGATGATTCTTTATAGATACCAGCGAATGTGCTGCACATAGTCTGAATATTTCGGGGGAGGGGGAGGGCTTAAAACCCATATTGTTGATTATGTATACTTATAGTATTTACTTGATAAGGGCTCGATTTGGAGGAGGCTTGGCTGAGTTTTTGTAGTATGAGGCTCCCAGCTCCCCATCCCTATATTTTGTATCTATGCCAGCGATTGTCCTCGGAGATTTTGAGTAAAATTGATTATGATTTTCTCTTTTCACAGACATCGTCATATTAGTTGCAATTTGTTCAACATATGCTTTAATTATTCCGAATAGCATGATCAGGGGGAAATGTTGAAAATATCGCCTTAATAAGATCAAACGATTCCATATATTATGTCTGACCAGAAAATAAAATAAATTCACTTAAAATCCATGAGGTTCACCGCTGGTTCGTGAGAAAAATTACTGTATGATTGATGAACAATCATTTTTTGTTATCATTAAAACAAAATCACAGGGAATAATGTATAATTTACTGCGTTTAAGCCGCCAAACGAAATACTATTAATTTCGTTTTATATGCGTAATGGATATATATTTTTATTGCGACTCGGTAAGGTAGAGTTTTATGATTAATAAAAAAATAATAAATCGCACAATTTTTTAGAAGACCCGCTACACGGTTAAAAAAGTCATATTTATCATATTTTTTTTTTATTATTATATTTTACAAAAATACAGCAATAAGTTACGACTTTTGTTAGTAAGTTAAAATAGAAAATACTATTCGATATTATATTATAATAAATATTTGAGATTAAACGCTTCTGTTCATTTTGATTTATTGAGAATATTGACGCGGTATTAATAATCAAATCAAAATAGATATATTCGAAATATTACGGTATTGCGGTCAATTTAGTCATATTTTTTTCCAAATTAGGTTTTAGATTCTGAACAAAATGAGGAATGTATTGATTTTACTGAGACGTGTTTTATTTTGTGCCCGTAAACAACGTTTTTATACGAAAATCTTGATCTAATCAAAAACTTCATAGGGACTTCCTTATAGACATTGCAGTGATTTAGTTAGATCATTTAGGGGCCATTTTTCTATTTTCTGAATACATGGAAAAAAACTGGTTAAAAAGGTTTAAAAATAATTTTCTCAGAATCGTATTTTCTTAGAATTGGTTTATCGTTGCGTACAGATATAAATTCAATTACCTACTCAATATATCCTTTTTCTTTTTAGCTACGAATTTCATATGTAAACATTCGCCTCCAAGTATCCGATCCTTTGCCAGTTTATATCTGCTTGTGTTTCTATCCCAATTTCTCTTCCTAACGGGGGGTTTTTACTCAGTTTGCTCCCGAAGATTCACCTTCCATGACACTGTCTCTGATTTGTACATACACAGACTGGTTATTTTGTCTTCATTTTTTAATCTCTTCCGATGTCTGATGGGTAGGCTACTGTTGTATATGGGAACAGGGGAAATTAAATGATATAGGGTAATTTAGTTTGTACTTAACTTAGTTTGAAATTAACGCGTTAAATAAAACCAATGTGTCGATAGGTATTTAATTTGTTGAAACTTGTTAGAAAAACTATTGGAAATGTCGAAATTTTGTTCACATAAATTACTATATCCGACAAAACATTCGCGTTTTTTAATGTATACGGTGTGAGAAAAACCCGACGCATTTTTAGCACCTTAAAAAATGTTTTACGAGGAGAAAAGATGCACACGTATTAGCGAAACTTTAAAGTTCACGAAGCTTTTACGCTACGCTCGGAATCTAAAAATATCGGAAATTCGTCATCGCGGCAGTGGACTACCGAATTAACGGTAAAAAACGTACGTGGGCGTTATAGTTCGTAATATACACAATTAGGTTAGGTATAGATTTATTTATTAATATTTTGTGATTTTTTTTTTTTCTTTTCTGTAGTGTATCAACGTGCGTGATGCATATAATTATAATACGAGTAACAAACGTATAACGTCGCCGTCGGTATATTACTCCGCCTATAGCCGCACTTAAGGCAGTAGAAAAAAAAAAAAAAAACCAAAAACCGGTCCGGTATACTACGCCGTCGTCGTATAGTCGGATCGGTCGACCACCCAACTCCCACGACCGGCTAGTAATTCGGTATTTTTTATCATTATCATTATTATTATTATTTGATTTAAAACACTGCGGTCACGCCTACGTGGTTACGGCGGCGGCGCGGTCGCACAACATTTAATGAGGTACGGAGACTTAAAGAGTACGTACGCGCGATATAAGTTTAAGTATTATATGTATTATTTTTTTTTTTTCTTCATTCACTCCACACGAGCAGACGTATGAAATGTGCCCTGTCACCCGGCCGGGGGTGGGAGAAATGAAAAACAAGCCGCGTTATAACGACATTATATTATTACGTTCGTGTTTTACTACGACGACCACGGAAAAATAATGCATATTGTAGTACAACATTTTTTTCGTTCTTTTTCTCACAATTGTGAACGCCGGCGCATCGCATCGGGCAGAAACGTCCCGAAAGACAACGACAGGCGTACGAAAACCCGGTAAAAAATGCTGGCAACACTGTAGCCCAATATTGCAGAACTGTTGACTTTTTTTACTCTATACAGGGTCAGGATGTCCAGCGGACATGTCACTTCGGAGATAACTGCAAAAAAAAAAATTGTAGAAAATTATCGACTCATCGATTGGTGCACATTCGCAACACTAACGTTTTTTTTTTTAGATTAACGTTAGAATTTGGATTTCAATTTTTGACGGTTTTAACTGATTCCACTAATGTTTTGTGCGTGTTACGCGTATAAGATATTAGTGTGAAATTGGGTGGTGCGAATTATATCGTCTCGAGAAATTTTATTTTGCATTTATTCGCGACACGGTAGCACAGACGCTTCGTGATCTCTGCTCCATCCAATATTGTCGGCGGTTGTATTGACGAGTTTCAGTTTTTCTCTTCTTGGCGCCGCCGGGGCTTGTACGCAACCAGACGACACGTGTTCCGCGCACACAATCCGGTTCAATCAAGTAAAACGGAACCGCGAAAGCGAATCGTTCACGTTCCGCGTATTCGTTTCGGTTTTTCGCCGCAGTTTTTTTCCCCACATTTTCGTGTCGGTTTTCGCGTCGCGCCGTACGCGTTTAAAGGGCGTTTCCGGCCATTTTTCTCGTCCATTGGCCGCGCGTCGCTCGACAAATCGCATTAGCGCTGTTCCGGGCATACCCGACCTCCCCCCCCCTTCCTCCCGTCCCGCCGTGCGTCGTGTTAACGCCGGAATTCCCGTGCCGGGCTTTAACATCGAGGCGAAAAATAAAACCGGCAAAAAATCCGGTCGCGATCCCGCCGCGACGCCGCACCGCGTTGTTTAACCGCGGTCGCGGAAAAGCGCGCGCGCAAACAAACGCGTTCGCGGGGGCCGGCCGCCGAACGATCCGTTTACAAAACGCGCGATGGACCGTGAGACGTGTCGGCTCGGACGCCCGGTCTTTCGCGCTCTCGGCGATGTTGCCGATCGAGTTCGACGCTATTGGAAGTCGCGCGCGGGGCACTTGCTGTTGGACGGGACGCGCGCGGTAACGTACGCGACACGCTGGCGTTTGTCGGTTTTTTCGTTTTTTTTTTTTATGAGGTTATTGCGCGCGAAATATTACGACAACAGTGCGTACACGCCGGTCCGGTCGCCGGAACGTCGATTTCTGAATTCCGAATAAAAAACACGCGTACAACATTGCCGGCACGTCGGACTTTTTGACCGGTAAAATTCTTTTCGACCGTATTCGACCGGCCCGCAATTGACGTGGACAATTGTTATTAAAATCCGTCAATAAATAATATATTTATATATATATACAAAATAATATAAAATGGACGTTTGTTATGCGTATATTATTTTTATTGCGGGTACGAAAAAAACCGTGTATACGGAATACCCACGGCGCTGCGAACCTGCGAACAAAGTCCCCAAGGCCGTAATAATAAAAAACAAAAAAAAACCCGGCGCGAGCCACAATTCACACGGCGCAAATCGCACTACGCGCGTATGATTAAATAAACGCGTGCATTTCAACCGTAACGAACGACGCCGAAATTGCAAAACGCTTGAATCGATTTCGTACAATTTCGTTTGTCGCGGCGGCGGTGACGACAACGCGGCTGCCTTTGAACGTCGGACATTGTTCGAAAATCGGATTTCAAAATGACCGTCGATTTCGACGGAATAATTGCCGAGTGAGGATTTCGGAAACGGCTCCACGCGCGTAACGCGAAAAACACGAACGGGTAGAAAAAAAAAAAACAACCCCGCGCGATTGCAGCGTTATTGTTGACACTTTTGTGAGCGAACGGTACGCCCGCGTAATTATACCGTACTGCGGTACGGGCGACCAATTCGCTTTCAATTCGCGGACGGCCGCGCGGAGAAAACGTAAACGGTTTTCGGCGAAATACGGGGACGTTCCCCGGCCCTAATGCGGGACGCCGTCAGAAGTGGCGCCGAATACACGCGCGCGAAGGCGGCGCACAGCGTGGCCGTCGCCGTTGAATCGGCTACCGCGTACGCCGCGGAACAGTGCGAAAACGACCGGCGCGTGCGGAACAGAAAACTGCTGCGATTGTCGCACGCCGCGACGGACGTTCGTTTGCGGTCGCGGTGCGATAATGTTGACACGATAACGCGCGACACGTACAACTGTGCCGTAATCGTTTTCGCGTTCGCGTCGCGCGCCCGGGAAACGAGACGACGGCGGCGGAGGCAAATCGCGCGTCGTACCGTCGCGCGCGTAGTGCCGACGGCGGACGGGTACGGCGGCTGCTGTTCCGGGCGTCTCGCTATTACAACGGCCGTCGCGACCGGCGGGAACGGCGGGAGTCACGGCGCGATCCGGGGCGCGGCCGAGAATTTCGCGAACGGTCACTTTCTACGCGCCGCGTTACCGGGATGATCGGCGGACGTTCAAGGTCCCTTGAATACACTTGGCCGCGTCGTGTCGGGAGTCCGACGTTTTCGATCGCGGGCCGCGCGCGTTCGGGTCACTCGTTTCGTTGACCGCGTTACCGAAACGTTATTTTCGAATCGAAAACTATTCGATACGGCGGACGTCCGGCCACGCAACGGTTACACGGGGTGTTCCGCGTTATCGGTTACAACAATTTTTTTTTTAATTTTTTTTTTTTTTCAGATTTACAACGTATCGATTCGACTTCAACGTTATTCGTGTACTATACAACGATATTATTAGACACCAGATAGGTACCGTCCGATATTTTCTATTAATATAATCAATCAATTAATTAATATAATATAATATAATATAATATAATTAATATAATCAATTAATACGTCGAGTAGATAGGCACAGAAAGCATTAGAAAGTTATTGGACAGTATCATTTTTTAGCGGTTAATTAATAACGTGATTTCAGTTTACTTAATGTACCCTTACGTAAACAACCTAAATGTTATCAACAGAATATTTTCACTTTGGTTTTCTAATGTCCCGGAGAAAGACGAATCACAAATTCGAAATACTAAATAATGCCGTATACCGTGTTTGGAAATGTGAAATCAAAACATAAATCGGTTTGATTTTGGTACAGTTTTCCTGAAGTAACCACTACCAGAAATCAGGTTCAATCAGCTCAACCAGAGTCACGTTATCAGCAGACGGCCCAATGTACTCATTGTAGACGTAGTGCGGAGGCACCTTTATAAATTACGTTTACTGTCTTTGGTCACGGCGGTTATCCGTCGGCAAAACGCTGTAGGCGCAGTAAACGAAATATTTTGGCGACATTGCTAATCGAGTTGCGAACAACAGAATATTACTTAGCGAAAACTTCGTTACCATAACACACCTAACACAGTCGAATGCACTTGCCTGATGTAGTTAGTTGCAAAGCGCAGTGTTGAGATTTATATTCTTTATTCGCTATCCCATACATTGTGTTGTCCGTACACGTTTTAGTGCAGGTACGTGGGCGTATGCGTTTTTGGCTACAGCAATTTTTTAACGATGTATTCTAATTTATAATATTATCACATCACAATTTATTTAATAATAATATTATTATTATTATGTTTATCACCGTGGCACATCGAGAGGATTTTTTTTTTTTTTTTTGTTCTTACTTTTTCATTATACACCGACGAGCGTGGGCTTTATACATATACGCGCGCGCTCGTATACATCATAATTTCACGTATGACATGAAAAAAAAAAAAAAAAATTATTAGACGCTGCTGTCGTTCGGTTATTATAATATCGCCGTGTCAAGTACAGGTGCAGCGAAAAGTGTCAAGGAACGATATAGTAATGTTTTTATTATTATTATTACACTTGCAGTAAAAAGACACGTAATACAGCGCGCGATGGTGACGTAGTCGGTCAAACCAGGTACGAGAAACGTGATTCGAAAAACGATAAAACTGGTCAAGTGCGTGAGTCGGACTCGCGTACTCGACGACAATAATTTTCAAAAGTACACACGGCCAGAAATTATCTTAATTTAATGTTACCGAAACCTCTATCAAAACCAACATACGTTCGTGTATGTTTATTCCGAAAATCATATAATATTTTTTATCAGTCGACTTTTTTGCCATTGTACAATAACATTTTTTTTTTAAAGATTTGCCGTTTGAGCGTCCGGTAATATTTCGTGCGAATTTCAAGTCGACATTACATTTTGTTTATTTAAGTCAGACGCCTCTGCACAGACGGGTGGACATACAGAGTTAACATAAAGTTCCCTTATACTCTACAGTCTACAGTACGAAACCATACAAAAAAAAAAATCGTTTATGTTCACTGTATGTTGAAATAAATATTGTTTTCGAAATATTCTTATCGTTTAACGAATACGTCGATTGAACTGATCGAAGGCAAATCGGACACAACTCTTATACCGCTGTGTTATAATATCGGTGTCCAATCCCTGATCTCGGAACGAACGAGTTCAAATGGACTCTTATATTCGTTCAAAATTCGAAACGTATAAACGAAACACGAATTAAGATTATATTTAATTGAATCAACTTTTTAAAATTAAGTTCGTATTTCCAAAGAACACGAACCTCGTCGATTTGTTTTCAATTCAATAAGGATTTCAAATTTTACATTGAGAATTACATAAAAAATTAAATAAAAAAAAAAATTAACCGTTCAATATTACGCTTGTGAATTAGTTCGCGAACGAGTTTGAATATTTTAAATGTCCGTTTCGTGGCCCGTCCAATACCTTGAAAATGAACGTTTGAAGAATATACGTACGAGTTTGTACGCAAACCATTCTTGTTTACCGGAATATTCCCGCGGTATCCCGGCGGCGCGGCGGTCCGAAACATCCGTTATTCGATCGATCGTATCATCATATACTGCGGCAGTGTCGTCGGACCGTCATAATAATACGGTTAGAACGAAAGTTAGTGGAAAGGAAAAAAAAAAAAAAAACCGTACACGTTAAACGGCCAACGATGATACCTAATGATTGCACGCGGCGCGTATAATAATACGCGTTTTAAACGAACATAATGGGGCCCGGTGAGCGCACGCCGCCGTCGCTGATTACCATAATAAATTGCGGGTTTAGGTATATAATACACCCGTACAATATAATAATAACAATCTGTATAATGTAACCTAATCGATGGAACTCTAATCGCCAAACCGATGCGTCACGACGTGTCAGCCCATAACGAATGTTGGAAATATTAACCGCTACTCCGTGGAAGGTCGTCCCGAAGAAATACGGCCCGTGTCTATACGCTTACTTTTATCGGGTACGGGATCGAATGAAGGTCTATTGCACTGTGGGATCAAAAATAATATCCCTACTCGTCGATGGTTGAAAACACGGCAATTAATTGAATTTGTCACCGCAAGGAGGGCGTTGTTCACGGAGGAAGCGTGAGAGAAAAGAATCGTAGAGCAAGGCCAAGACTAGAATACATCCAACAGCTGATGCGGGACCAAGGATGCGATTCATATGTGCGAGTTGAAAAGGAAAGCAGATAGTAGAGAGGAGTGGACATTGGTTGTAAACCAATTTTCGGATTGAAACCGTAGAGAGAATTTAATTTAGTGGTTTTATCTCGAAATTATATTTTAACTTACAGTAGTCGAAGTTTCAAGGGGATGGGGGGGGGGAAAGCTTGGTTTTTAATGGATATAAATGTGTCCCTTTCGGATCCGGCATTCAGGAATTTCGTTATCGAGTTATAGCCGTATGACTGCGGCAGCTAGAAGAACGGACCGTACGATTTATTCGCGAATCTTACGGTTATCATTTGCATCCCCTCCGGTTGAAAATTCCCGGGCACGCCACCGATGGCAGACTTTTATATCTAAATAATGATAAAATACAAATATTATGTTGTATCGATTCGTGCGGCGATGCCGGTTTGTTGGTATTTTATTATTATTTTTTTTTTTTTTTAGCGTCATGCTCGCCAGAAGTTTTATCGCCGGACGCAGCGCCGTAAAAATCTACGCGGCGATGACGAATCCGCGGATTTATACTATACTAATGCGTATACATGTACGCGTGCGCGCGTGTGTGTGTGTGTGTGTGTGTATGTGTGTGTGTACGTATGTATGACGTAATTGTCTACGAGTTATTTGTTCGTGACCGATCCCACGTTTGAAATGCGAAGAAAAAGCAGAAAAAAAAAAAGAAGAAAAAAACTAAACGCGTCCCACCGGCCCGCAAAGGGTTATCGGACGCGGTGACACACGAACCATACGTACGGTAACCAGTTGCCGGCCGTTGTAGCGGTCCGACGTCACTACGGTATAATAATTATAATAACAACACATCGGGCGGCGAGTGTACACCGTGTTACCATGCGACGACGTCTATATGAAATTTAGTATTTTTTTATTTTTACGTTCCAGTCGGATACCTGATAATGTATACTTTAATCGACGTTTTGAATTCTTAAATTTAGATTTTCGGGATCCGCGAGAAATCTATTGGTTTTACTATGTTTATTATTATTATTTTTACTTTCTTTTTTTTTGTACGCCTAAATAAAAACATGAATCAATCAAAAAACTTTATAAGAACATTCTTATAATAGCATTTTCGGTTTAGTCGGCGCGTAGAGGATGTAGTTTTTGTTTTTTTTTTTTTACCTCGGTAACAAGGGAAAAAAATACGACTAGCAAGTACTCCGCTTAGAATCTGCTTTTTTATGTTAGCAATGGTTAATTGTTGCGTACAGATATAAATTAAATTATTCTATGAATCCTCTTTTTCTAGACTTTGCCGTATAAAATAGTTATAATACCCATCGGCAATATCGGCCTTTATTTTTTTTTGTTAACCTAATGCCTATATGTATAATTAGTTTCGTGCCGTCACGTTTGTAAACCGATCGTTTTATCAAAGGAATAAACAACCAAAAACTTCAATTCTGCAGCGATGCGACTAGACACCCCGGACGTCCGGGATTATAGTCGTGTGTAAATTGGAGCCCCCTACCGGAAAGCGAAAGAGTTCTGAACAATCCGAGACGGTCCACTTAAAGTCCGCTTAAAAAACCGCCCGTAGCTCCTATCGAAACTTTCACGCGGAATTTTCGTTTCCTTTTTTCAATTAAAACGATTTAGGTACCACTCGAGGTCCTGACCAAACCTGACCTTTTCGTGTTCATATATAGGTACATATCAGTGGAGTGTTATTACCGTTATACACGCGGGACGAAAACGGATAGTCGACCGCGGGTACGGGGAAAACCTGCAGGCGTTCGCAGGCACGTCCACCGGGTACGTAACTGGTGTTGAAGTATACGGACGACGGTGCGGATGATAATAACAGGAGCACACGCGGGAACAGGCTGCACGACCCCCGTCAGGTCGCACACAATTTATACGATCCGTCAACGTCGTCGCGACGAGCATTCCGTGACCGGCGTGGTATTAAACGTCGCGAGATACCCGGTTAGCGGTATTGGTATACGCACGCATGCCAATAATATGCCGCGCGCGTTACACAAAAATATAATTATTACTACGGTAACAATAACAAAATGATTCCGAGCGAAGTTCGGTTAAACGTGTTTTTGACAAAAAGTAAATTGTATTGATTTATAATTACAAAATATATTTCAATTGTCTGTGTTAGTTTTCGTCTCAAATATTCGAGTTAATATTCAGTTTGTATAATACATATTAAACTACAAAAACACCACAAACATGTTTGAATAGCTTTAAAACAACAACTCAAAAAATGCAATATTGCATATTTGTTTTGAAAATTATGCGACGTATCGAAAAGGCGATATTATAAGTACTCGGTAAAAATGTCAGATCTCCACGAATTATTTTTGTCGTTGAACTACAACATAGAGAATAAAATGCGAAAAGAGAAACTATAGTGAAACAACGAGAACTCTGGTATAGTATAAATGTCACAAGTTTGACGAAAACAATAGGGAATGCTGTATAGCGTTACGATAGCTCAACGAAATGTTTACAAAAAGACGTTAAATGTTAACGTGACGTGAATCTCGTAGGTCGGGAGAGGAAGACCGAGCGGCACGCGACAAATCACGATGGACAATGGATGGGGATAGTTACAAGGAGTTGAAATGGATTAGGTTACAAAACGTAGTAGTATACGGTGGAGAACTCCAAGTAAACCGATTTCGTGCGGTCGGAGGCCGGAAGACGATAAAACCGATAAGAGAATAGCTGTACCGTGCAACATTATTATCGTACCGTAATAAATCGTAATGCGAAACGAAAAGACCGCGCGAAATGACTCCGTCGTTTCTCGTCGGACGTCGCCGTTGTCGGTATAATATTACGTCCGGGACACGGCGCGGATATGCAGGTACATAATATTATTGTTGCTATTATACGTCCGCATTTTTATTCGCGTGTAAGTGTACCGCGGAGGAAAATGGACGCGAGATCATCCGCCGCATTTGTACAAAAACGGCTATGGAAATCATTCGAAACACGGCGACCGCGCAGTATGCGCGCAGCGATATTTATTTTATATTATCGTTTTCCGCCGTCACGCAACCGATTGTTATTTTCCGAACGGACGCGCGTATGCCTCGTTCATTGTCGTCGCCGTCGTCTTCGGACGAGCTATAAATAATATAAATAATAATAATAACGAAGGGAAAAAAAAAAACCGTTCAGAGGAATAGACCGAAACGCGAACGAGAATCACGTCCCGCGCTCGCCGCCGGAAATGCATCGCCGACGACGTACGCGCAATATTGTTTATGTACCCCACAGACGCGGTTGTTAAAACCCGCCGAGACGTATTATAGGGATGTGCTTAGGGGGAGAGAAAAACAAAAACATTCGGAGATGTCAACGTTCCGTCGGCGGGGAAAGTATAATATACAGAGTGATCCGTTTTTATCACGAATCAGAGCGGTTTTTCAGCATAGTGTTTGAAAAGTCCTGTTAGGGTGTTTTTTTTTTTTTTACAAATTATTGACGATTTATAAATTCCTATAAATTGTTAACAGAAAATCCAATCAGTTTTAATGTTTGTATTATTTGGCTTGCGCGTGATCGATTTTTTTTTTTTTATTTTGCTTAAAACATGGTTTACAGGATCGACTCTCGTGATTCGCAGATACGTCCGATTTTAATATAAATTTTTTTCTAATTAAATCAAAAAACACAACAAAAACAAAAAATATTAACATCAGGTTAAGAACAGCCTACCTACCCCTGAAATAGATTATTAGTTCGTCCATCCAAAAATCATCCAGAATCCGGTGACAACTGATAAAACGGCAACTGCCGAGTTTGAAAGATGCTAACCACCCGCTCACACACCCATAATGGTCCTAAAAAATCTCGATCGTGCTATAACTGAGAAGGGGGGGGGGTTCCAATGTGGAAATTAAAAATTACAATTTAAGGAATAAAGCCAGTAGGGGTATAACCAGAGTTTAAACAGTTCCATAATGATTGAAAAAAAAAAAAAACAGAAATCAAATACGTTTAAAATCCTCCGAGAAAATCACTGGTTCAGAATAAATGGACCACTCTGTAGCGAGCCTACCCTTTATGACAAAAACGGAATTTCGATAAGGTCGCCTCGTTTTGGGGATTTGTGTGTCGTTTTGGTTTTTTTTCTTTGTTTGTCTTATTTTACGGTGTTCGTCCCCGCCTGAGCAGCGTTTGTTGTTTTACGTGCTCCCCCATCACACTGCGGCAGTCCAGTTGGCAAGCGTTTTGTAAAAACGAAAAAAAAACAAACCAAACTTTTTTTTAGACCCCGAACGGAACTATGGAGTGTGTGATGCGATTTTAACAAAAAGACATATCGTATAAAGGACATCATCAGAAGGTTCCTGCGAGTTTCGTTTCCTATAGAGTTTGTACGAATGCGAGGTAATTTTTTGAAATTCCTCTTATGCAACGCACCGATTATTATGTTTCACGATTTATGTAAATTATTTATTGAACATTTTTTATGTTGTTCATTTTATGAATACGAGTTTTAGGTATGCCAATTAATTTTAGAAATGCATACTATTGCAGTTAGTCAAGAACAATTTTAGGGTATACCAATACGGATTATAGTTTGTGTTGTATTTTGGATAGTTTGTTCCGTTTACCATAATTTTCAAACGACCGTACAAAATAAATCGAGAAACGCAGAAATATTACAGCGTGTTGGACCTTATGATAAAATTAGTTTATGTTTTTTATACGTAATATGAACATTATAGGAACCGAGGACGAAATTCGGACACCTCTATACAAACAATTCTTCATTTTTCGTACTGTTTACTTGAGTAAATGGTAGTGTATAATAACAATTTGTTCTTTATTTTAAACTGCTACAGCATAATATTCGGTTTATTGTTTTCGTACCATTTGTTTTACGACTTACGAGCGTACATGTACAATAATACTATTTACACAAGACGAGAGGTGTGGGCGTTTACAAAACTGGTAAGTGTGTATTATATTACTCCTTATTAGTTGGCATACCTATTATAATAGTCTCTACTCCAGCAGTTGTTTATTTGCACTCCGTAACGTGATCATCATAGTATGAGTTTAACCTCATAATAACACCGTGAAATATATCTATAACGAATGTGATAACACTGATAAAAATGCACTGCACAGAAAGCGAATAAACGGATAAATTCCGACTTTGCATACTGTATTGCCGTAATCCTATTTCATATTATACAAAGAACATTTTACGTATTTCAGAACTCGGATTAAACCGATACGATAGTAATAAACCTACTTAAAGAAAGAAAACGAGTAAACTAAAACCCAAATAAAAATAACCGCAAAATCCATTGATTGCGTGCTGTTGTATATCTAATAGGTTTTATTTTATTTCACTAAACCACAAAATATTATTCGAGAGTCCTTGAATTAAACAAGAAGGTTCAATCTAATTAACGTAAGAGATGTTTAGTTGTTTACATCATTACGACGTCATGATACACAATCAAACAACTTTAATTTTTTTTTTTTTTAACCGTCATGTAAACGCAGTAAATATATTTTGTCTAGACGAGAGTGTAGTCGTTTTCAAATATTTATTTGATATTTCCGTCTGGTAATGCAAAATAATAGTAATAATAATAGTAATTATTATATAGACGAATGTTAAACGTTTTAAGCTTTAATAATAAATCACCGGGAAATGTTTGGGTGGAATGCATTGTGAATTTCAGATTCTGAGCACAGCGAGATTTCACTAAGACGTTTTGTTTGTGTAAAGTAAACAGATTTTCAACCAGAAATTTTGTTATAATCGAATACGTCATAGGTACTTTCTTATAGCATTTGAATATAAATTATAATGCAATGAAGAGGTGATATTTTGATTTTACTTGTAGTTTTCTTAATGAATGGGAAAAACTAGCAATTTTTTGTAAATATGTGGGTGTTACATTGGCAACAATAGAAAAAATACGGCGAAAAATAATCTGCTGACAATCTGTTTTCGTTAGCAATGATTTATCGTTGGGTACATATACAAATTAAATTACTCTATATGTCCTCTTTTTCAACCTCCTAAAAGAGTAGCATGCTCATCAACAGTACCAGCCTTTTTAAATTCTTAGCGCAGGGAGGAGTTTATTGATTCTACTGTTTTTTTTTTTGTCTATACTTAAATAAATTTTTACCTAAAATATTTCACCGATTTTTAAGTGTAACTGGTTTTCTGAGAATTTGAGAAATTTTTCTGAGGAATTTTATATTTTCGTGATTTTTTAGTTTTAATTATAGTTTTATGTGGATAAAATTCTTTTAGTTTAGCTTAGATTAAAATTGTTAAGTTTAAGTTAATTATAAGTTGTACTTGGTGATAGAAAGCTGAAAACGAAATGTAGCAGTTTTTTATACGACTTTTAGATTCAAATTTTGACGAAAATTACGACATTTCTAACATGTTTATGCGAAGTTCGCTCAGGACCGTATTTCGTTAGCAATGATTTATAGTTACGTATATATAAACTTAACAAGTAACTATATGATTCCTACTTTCCCAAATTCTAACCTACAACAGTTGCACACCCATACATCCATTAGCTGTTTTTTTCCTAATATGTTTCGTATTTTATTCTTCTTCTATCTATGGTTTTTATAATTTAATACAATTTTTTGTTTCCAACAATAATTCGTTTTCTTCTATTTTTCGAGTAATATTTACTTAATCGTCTACTGCTAAAACTTTTAAATTATTTTCAGTAAAATCCAACCCCATCTTTTCTCGGGGTCTCTTCCCTCTTGGTTTCTTACAATTCATACAATATAATAATCACTGCAATGGCGTTTATTTATTATGATTAACGATACGACAAACCGCCATTTTTTATGTAATCAATTTTAATATACTTTTTAATGCTTAAAACAATTATCAATTAAATGCATTACGATATTTAAAATGTATTTTAATTAAATTACTGATTATTACTTGTTTCATAGACATAAAAACAAAAATATTTACGAGTTAAAGGTTAATCCGTGATTCGGAAGGTGCGAATAACACAATAAAAGTTTAATTATAAAATTCAACTTTTTCAACCCTTCATATAATATATAATATATACTATCATAAATATTATTATAATTTATAATAAGACACATACCGATATTATATTTAAATTTTAAATATTTGTCTTAACATAGTAATAATACGCGTAATAATACGCATAAATTACGAATACGAATACTATATATATATATATATATATGTTAGAAAACTCGTTAAAGTCAAGTACAGGTCGGTAGTAAAAAATAATTTTCGAAAAAAAATAACGACTTTGTGAAAGCGTAATCCATACGGAAAAATGTAAATGCCGTTACCGCGTTATTAATGTTTACTATTTATTTCCATTGGCACGTATTACATATAGATATATATTATATATTACGAAATTATCTTTATTATTTATCTATACAATCTATAATGTAATAATATTGTTATCTAGTTACATGAAATACTTTTATTGTTGGGCATCTGCCTGCATAAAATGTATAGGCGAGGTTTAATACATTTAAATACGCGTATGTAAACCGAATATTTTATCTGTTGTGATTGCATTAAATTGTATTTTTGAGATTCCGAGTGATGCGGAGAATGCATCAGTTCAAGTTTAACTGCGGTGTGTTCCGTTTTTCGTCTTTGAACAACTTTTCGACCAAAAGTCCTGACCTTATAGTGCCATAAAAGACGTGGGATTTCTGCCGGCTGTAATACTCTACTCGAAACATTTTTTCCGGATTTCGGACAGTTTTTCTTAAACATTTAAAAAACATAAAAAAATCGTCAACAAATGACGCATTACATCGGAATTGTTTTTGTGGATTTTTGAGTTACTCGGGGAAAAACACGACTCCGAATCTTTTTTCGATTGTCACGTTTCAGCGTTGTGTTTAGTATTTAAAATAAATATGGTTCCCTGACAGTTTGTATCCTATAATATGTACCTTCCCACGGAGCAACGAATGTCTGGTTTTTTTTTTTTTTTCTCTGTAATTCAGTGAAAATTTCAAGACTCTACGATTAATTTTCAAAAGTGCTTAGATTAGTATTATTTAACGCGCAAATATAATATACGTATAGGAATTTATATTGTTTCAAAACTAAAGCGAAAATAAATACAAATTAAATGTATCTGTGACATTTATTCTTAATTAGTGTCTGTTTAATGTTTAGTAATAAGTTAATATTTTATTTGCTGGTACTTTGATTTTGACACGGAAACAAGTGAACCGGATATTCCGACGTGTAAAACACGCGCGTTGAATAATGTATCTCTATTTATCTGGGACAAGGTATACGGGAGTTAGGTATTTAATGGAAGGGGAGAAACGCATTTGTCTCCTCGGGCTACGAAATAACATCCAATAATAATAGTAAATGCGTATAATTATTTCGTGAATATTCGTCACCAGGATTTTCCATTATCCGCGACACACAATTCGTACGAAATGAGAGGTGTTTAAACCAGTTCTTTGCGTTTTTGTTTTTCATATAAAAGAACGTTAAAAAAAAAAAAAAATCACATAATACGATTAAATAAATCATTATAGGTACCTGTACGGAGAATATTATTATTTATGAATATTTTCACCGTGAGAAAAAAAAAATAACCCAGTGAACGGCAATTTTACGAGGATAATATAGTGAAACGTAAATTTAAAAAAAAAATCTACATAATACCTGTGTATGTAAAGCCGGAGATTTGTCGTAATTAAAATATTATTAAGAGTGCTCTATAGGACAATGCATTCCAAGTCAGTACGTATAAAACGGCGAAGCTGCTGGCACTTGCTGGTGAAGCAAGAGTATTCCAAAACACTTATTATGTATATTTTTTTTTTTTTTTGCCATTTTTAGAACCCTTTTATTTTAGAGCATTTAAATGTGTATGTTACTTATTTATTAATAATATTACGTCGCGTAGTATTCATTTATCGGATACGTTAAAAATATGATTTAGGATAAAAGTTTAAAATCGGGTATCGTGTTTAAAAATGTAAAATATCGATTTCCATAACACCGTTTACATATATAGAAATCTTTATATAATATAATTGTTGTTAATAATTATTTTTATTGGTTTTTTTTTTTTTTTTTTTTATAACGCATTAAATTGCCTTATTATTGTCGAGAAGTTTTATAATTACTCGTGTACATACATAATATGATGAAAACAAGTCTAACAACCCAGTTCTCCACTGTTGTATACTGACGCTCATTTACCCACAAGACGGAGAGAGATATATTTGTTGAAACATTTTTTATGGCATTTTAAATTAGCTCATTGTGTACGGTACACCTATGTTTCCAGTGCGGTTTAATGACGGTATTTTTTATTCCATCGGTCCGCTCTAGATTATCGACTATTAATTTTTTGTGTCGGGACATTTTTTTATGGATGTTATTTTCTGTGTCTAAATAGACACGCGCAGTGTAGTCCATTGGACACTCAGTAGAGTAAGATTTCGCTTGCTGCGTGTCCATTAGAAAATAAATGGTAAATTATTGAATTAGAAAATCTTTTAACAAAATATTATATTTCTTTACGGGAAATAGGTGCTGTCACTGGTGCTATGGGAGGAAACTCAAGTCCCGGGGAAAGGCCCGAAGGTCAGTTTAGGTTCGGTCTATTTGCTCGTGAAGCTTTTTTAAGAGAAGGGTATAGTGTACAAGCAACGGACATTTTCACTAAAATAATGCCTTGGTTCATACATAAAATATATCAACTCCGATTAGCTTACCGATGAGGCTGAATAATGCGACGACATTTTTTTAAAATTATACCAAAAAAACTTTAACGACACCGCATACACAATGGGCTTTATTGATATACTTTCAGATTTCCAGTGTCTCTTACTTTATACTCTATTAGTTTTTGAAATAGTCGATGAAGGGTAATTTAATAAGTGTAATGTTCGATTATGCGCAGCCATAGGTATTGAAACATTGATATCGGGTGAATTTTATTTTGTACTCTTTGTTTTCTCTCGCTGACGAGAGCGCTAGTATAGTTTTCAAACAGCTATTCTTCACTTCAGCTTCTAGACGTTCCGGGTTTCCAATAGCAGAATTTTAACAAACGCGTATATTTTTAGGTATATTCACAAATAAATATAATATTATTCGATAATGTTAATAAAGCTATTATAATCGAATCCAATGATGTTTGGCCATGATCTACAGCAATATCTTAAAGACTTAAAATAATTGCCGGTATTCTAATACTACGTATCATTATGATTTATTTCGTTATTGTACCTAAATTATAATTATGTTTTTTTTTTTGGCGGGGGGGGGGNTTTTTTTTGGGGGGGGGGGGGGAAGAGGCGATTTCTGTATCAGATATTACGTATAATTAGGTAAATTACTGCAGTTTGTATGCCAACAACAAACATTGAAGTTTTTATATTAATTTTGTACGATTAGTCACGAGTATAAGACGATGATTTTTTTGATGCGCATACATACAATATTAATATTATTTAATTATACGTACCTCTAATCTCTCTGACAATATTTTATATAAACACCGAATACATAATAATATTACTATGTACCTATAATGATCGTATCGTATCTGTGAATTTATAGTACCTACTCAATCTTTAAAAAAAAAAAAAATAATAAAAAAATACGAATAAGCTTAATGTGTTATAAAAAAAAAAAAAAAACGATGAAACATAGGACTGCGATTAATAATCTCGCATAGGTGGTACGGCGAGTTTTCGCGATGTACCTATACAGGCACGAAAAGATTTGAAATTTCTAACGTGGGCGGACAAGACCTCGACGACGGATTTTAAAGTTATTTTGTTTGATGGTCATGACGTGCGGCGCAAGACGATCGCAGAAAAACATAATAAAGAATTTAATATTATAAAAAGAAAATACGTTTCTATATAGTATACTATAACGAGACGTGGTTATTATTAGGGTCAGGGAATTCGACGTAAAAGTGTATTTTTTCGGAGTTACAAACGAGAGCAAAATGCATCGTAATTACATAAACATCGATTCGTTTACGAAATTCAACGAATTTTATTTTGCGCGTTTTTCCAAAACGATCGCCAGATATATTTTTGGCAGTTTTTCTAGAGAACTTTGCGTTCAGAAATCCGGGCCATCTTTTATAGTTGATTTCGTCATCGAGTTTTCAAGTTCGGAACAAGAAAAATAATTTTTTTCGTTTAAAAAAAAAAAAAATGTTAAAAATAATGCGTAATTTAAATGTATTTTTTTGTAGACGTTCAAAAACAAAAACTCTTGTAAACAAATTAACATGGGACGGAGACACTTGACATCGTCGCCGTCCTGCATATCGTGACTGGTGAATGGACATCACAATGATACTACGAGTCGAGTATATTATAATAGCGTATAATATTAACGGGTAAAGTCCGCGTTGTGTTTTATTCACAACATATAACGATTTATTTATACACAAACACGTACTTATATGTAATACGTTTAGAGAAATTATTTCGAGGTTCGTGAATCGCTTATATCGACTGAAAAGAACGAACGGAATCCGACGAACCCGGCGCAAGATCATACTATACGTCCATTAGACGTAAAGTATACGTGCGTCATGTGAACAGCTAGTTTGATTACTATAGGAAAAAAAAAAAAAAAATGGTCGACGACCTACCGAAAATACCCGGTGGTTTTCATAGTATTTTATATTCGAAACGTTCGAGATCGTTTTGTTTCTTCTGATCAGGCACACGTGTCGAACATTTTAAATACCGCCGAAATGTGTACGGGCGACGGGGTTTTTTTTACCCTTAGAAAAAAAAAAAAAACTGGTCGCGATGTTCTCCGCGCACAATTCCAATTCGTTCGCGCCCGTCGACCCATAACGGTATTAATATAATGGCAGTGGAAAAAAAAAACCAAATAACTTTACAAATAAGCACTACGCAGGAATCCCCGTCGGTGTCGTTCGTCGCTGTACACGCGAATATTTCATCGGCCCGAGCGGTTGAATTGAATGTGTTATTATTTAAGCGGGGAAAAAAAAACCCGTAGCCGCAGGTTTCCCTTCCCTCCCGTCCCCCCCCCCCCCGCCCCCCGAGCGCGCGTGTAATCGGGCCGTAAAAATTATTCGCGACGACAGCTCTTTTACTGTACAGGGTAAAAGCGGTTCGACGCGGTGTCACGTACAGTGTATCCACTGTTGGAAAAAAAATATATTATTATACCGGGTGATCGATGTCACGTCCTGAGACGACGCAACACGGTCGCTCCGCTATATTATGCACACTCTCCCCGTAATACCTGCAAACGGATACTACGTTTAAAAGCGGGAACACCTCGTCGACGGGCCGAAGGAAAACCGAACGTGTCGACACCGAAAGTTCCGTCTGTGCGTGTGGAATTTCGTGACGTCAATACTGCTGTTTGTCGTTTTAAAACGCGCCAGTGTGCGACGGTTTCACCACCGCCACAACCCTCCCGCCCCCCTCCTCCCCGGGGCGTTATACGCACACAGCGACGAAAAATAACGGTAACGTTTTACAACTGTTTGTCCGTCAAACGTTCTGAAAAACGAATTCCGGATTAAAAAGTCAACACTTATACGGTGTGTCGATCATTCCGTGTACGCGTATAGGAAAAGGAAAACGTGTACTGTTACTTCTTCATTTATTACCTATTAAAAATTGAGAAAAAAAAAAAAAAACAACTATAATAATAAAGACAATGTAATTTCCTGGTGTGCGTACTATTTACTTCCGATACACACAGAACAACTGTATGCAAAATACTCCGGTCACGGCGGCGGTGGGGAACACATATTATCTGTGATGACGCGCAGAGGTCGTGTGATGGAAAAACGCGTACGTTTAACCCAAACTGTATAACACGGCGACCTCGGGTCAGGGTTTCTTATTATCGGATATAAAATTATACAGTTTTTTTTTTTTTTTTCTGTACACATATTATAATATATATAGGCAAAACGACCGCCGATACATTATTCCCATGATAACTTTTTTTTTTTTACGATTTTCGTATTTTTCGTATACCGCGTATAGCGGACAGTCCGTCGTATATAATTATAATTTCCCCGCGGATTTAAATTACGTATACGTAAATGTTTGGGATTTTTTTTTTCTCGCTCGTTCGACAGTCTACAATGTCACGTCCCACGATTTTTTTTTGTAAATGAACTGATGAAAGTCCCTACCAAATCGCTAAATTCAACCGGATCGTGAATTTTAATGAACACAAATGGAATGATAACTGTGCGTTGTGACTTTTTTCAACCTTAAAAAGATGCGAAATTTTCGATTAATGGTTTACTTGAAATTTTTATCACAATTTTCCGCAGTTTACTTTTTAGGTTCTATTTTTTTGTCGTTCTATTATTATTATTAATACTATTTTTATTTTTTTTTGATTTCTGTGTTACCTCGGCAACAAGAGTAAAACACGGCTAATACTACTCCGCTCAAATCGTTTTTTTTTTTTTTTTCATTTACAATTTACATACATGATTTATTTATCGTTGCGATGACATTGTACAGACATTATCTTCACAAATACCCCCACCTATAATAACGGCCCGCAGCGGCCGGGTGAATGGGTATTCTGTAAAGCAGTTATTTCACGAAACTAAATTAGTCGTGTGGGACATTATCTATTCTCATAAGATATGTTAACGGAAAAAGTGAAATACAGGAGCATCTATAGTAGCCTCCGATGCGCCTTCCTCCGATTCTTCTTGGGTCGCATGGGGGTTTTTTCAAATTACCGAAACCGCTTCTTCTGGCCTCTGACGGCACACCTACCCGCGAGCAGTGTGCATTTTTCGGATAAACGCAAATATCGCGCACAGCAATATTGTAATCGTATAAAACTCGTTGAAAAATGTCGGAAACCCCGGGCTTTCACTTCAGTCGCTGTGGCGGCACCAAGCCATGCCGATGAATTTACGGCTATTTTCATATCTAAATACTGGGAGTACCCCCAATACGCGTGTGATAATACTGTCGATCCATCCGCATAGTGTACGCGTTGCGTACATGGTCGCACGAACAATAGAAAATGAATCACGTTTATTGTTTTCTTCGGTTCGCCGACAGACGATTAGAGGATAACGTAAACGAGAGTGTACAATAATATTGCGTGGGTGGTACCCGACAACTGTATTATATTATTATATGCATTTATGCATACGCATATATATATTTACGCGAACAGTAAAAAATACCACACATAATACATTATTATTATATTTATAATGCGCTGCGAGAACGCGGTTCGCAAATAATAATATTTTGCTCTCCGTTCGGACACAGCGTTCCGAGCGTAACAACAGAGCTAACAACAGCCGCGGCGGCCGTTGTCCGGACGTCTGCAGCGCGTGTCACACATTTTTTTTTTTCTGTTACGTTGTCATATTTTTTTTTTTTGCCACCAGCTTCCGTACGTATAGAGGAGTTTATATTATTATTGCTCGTTATTTGTTTAAGACATACTTCTATCGTAGTGATGTAGTTCGCAGTCTAAATGTATTATTTTCGCCGCCGCAGACGGCGTGTAATTGAAAGAACTAGCGATCTATATATAATAGTCTACGAAATTAGATTTTCCAAAATCAAACCGTCCAGAATATTTATGTGTAACGACACGCGTATAATATAGCGTTGACACTTGACTTTTTAGTTTTTTTCAAAAAAAAACATATCCACATGAAACGAAAACGAAAGAAACATCGACAATAAATACAGCTACACACACGAGTCGAAAAATATCCGAAAATCATATTGCGCGTTTTTGAAAATGCGCGCCATACTGTGATGGTATAGTTTTCGGTGGAATTTGCAGGTCTCTACGGGTACCGTTTTGTTCCATTAAGCAGGAAACTAGAAAAGTACGAGAAATTTCGAGAAATAACCTTCTCCAGTGCCATCACCGACTAGTAAAATGCTCCATAATATGCTACGAGAAATATTAAGTTCGTGCGAATTCAAGAAAGAGTCAACGATCGTGTCTATACGAAAATGGTTTTTCACGGTAACGCGTAAATAATACAAATTTCGTAAGACGATGTTTGTAATATTTAGGTAGTTTAGGTTATGGACTAAGTTTAAGCGATACTTTACGAAGGACTGTGGGTCTAATACGCTTCTTCATTCTTCAAACCTTTTTAGGAAACAAAAGAAAAAAAAAACGAATAAATGCTTTAAAAGTATTGCGTTTGTAATTAAAAATTGATTTTAAAAATAGTTTCAGTTTTTCTCGATTTGATTCGACCGTTTATTACAATGGAATTATCGTGTTTTTTTGGACCGAAAATATTTAAAATTTTGTTTAATTGTGTTAATATGACTTTCGATTTAAGTTATAATCGGAAAATACGAGAATAATTTTCTCGATCGGAAACAATCAAAACGTGAATATTGCCAAAAAGTCGAGCTATCTGGTTATTTTTTTTTAAAAAAAAAACCTCTATTCATACACTTACAGACTGGAACGAAATCGTTCCCCTCGCTCCGGTATATCGATCGAGTATTTATCAATAAAAGTAGCGAACGAGTTAACGTCTGTGAAATACCGCGTGGATAAAAACATATTTTGCGACCCCGCAGCAGTCGCGTCCGTGCGATACAAATAAACAGTATACGAGTTTTATTATTATTATCATTTTTTTTTTACAGATATCATGAATAATGAATATTGACGATATATAGTTCCATGTGCGACGAGGGGGACGGCGGGGGGAGAAAACGATACGATACGTATTGCTAATAATATATAGATACTTGCGATATTTATTTTGATTATACATACATATAATACATATGACGGAAGGAGTATAAATAAAATATAAAGATTCGAATTGTTGTTGTACATACGAGTGTACTAAAGAATAAAAAGAAAAGAAAAAAAACGTTTCGAATCGAATGCCATTTCTGGTACATATAGGCGAATATGGCG
Source organism: Cinara cedri (assembly GCA_902439185.1). NCBI lineage: Eukaryota > Metazoa > Arthropoda > Insecta > Hemiptera > Aphididae > Cinara > Cinara cedri. The sequence continues at coordinate 1,300,571 of CABPRJ010000010.1, read as the reverse complement.
AATGTGCCTTGAAATGTATAATGAACTGAGAGGTTTTTTTTGTTCTCAATAAAATCAGAAAAACAAACAAAAAATAGCGATTTTCTTATTGTATAAAATTCTTGTCTCTTTTTCCACTAAAAAAAAAAAAAAAAAAAAATGGATTCGTTTTATTTTTTTTTTTCTTAATATATCGAATTTTCTATGATTTAGTTAATTACTATTATACCGTATACAATAATATGCTACAAGATGATTTCTCACGGACCAGTGATGATTATGAGTAAATTAGATTTCGTGTTATTATTATTATTATTTTTTTTGGTTTTTTTAGTCGTTACGGAATCGTATAATATCATTTAAGTATCTTATAATTACACGTGCGTACATACGTTTTATCGAAAATGTACACCTATTTAATCACATTTAAGTCTCCGTGATTACACGTCATTTTCGAAAATTTACACCAATTCATTATTTCCTTATTATTAACCCGATGTGTACACGAAAAGTATAAAGATTAATTAATTTTGTCATCAAACTTTGTCTGTATACTTAACCCGCGGTCCGTATAAATTATATATACTCGAAATCAAATAAATGATTGTTATAATATTATTGAGTATATAGTCTGACGCGTTAACTCGAGGTCCTCGCACGTGGTATTTTTTTTTTTTTTTACACATTTTTTACGATTCTTAATAACTTATTATGAACATTCACTATTAACAAGTCTTAACAATATTCTAAACAAATAATTCAATAAGTTATGATTTTTGTATAAAGGCGAATCAGAGCACGATCTGTGTTCTTGCTCTACGAGAAAAATTCTCATGTTTCGTAGTGATTTAGAACATTTATTTTTTTTTTCCGGTAAGAGTAAAAATGTTAACATTGGATGCATTGGACGTTGATTTTTGTAATTTTTGAATCCAAAATCATAAATTACAAAAAAAATAACAAAAAAAATATAATGTATACTTTTCAAAATTCAAGTCCAATGTTGCTTTGTAAAAAGTTTTTTCTCTTAAAAAAAAAAAAAAATAGAAGGAATGAACAAAATCATTTTAAATTATACGAGACATATTATGAGAGATTTTTCGGATAATATAACAATATTCAAAATCGTACAAATCACTCAGTACTCCCCCAAACACCTTAAACTAAATAATATTTCAATTTTTTTATCTATTGAACTCGATGTGTGCGTTATTGTATGATATTGTAGTTTTTCGAAATCAATACCGTTTTGAAAATGGTTACATTTCAAAACGAAATATTATAACCTTATATAATATTATTTTGCTTTTTTATACCATACAATATATCCTATAGCGTATACTGTTGAATAAAGCATTTTTTATTTTTACAATACGATGAGATTTCGTCAATTTTCGCTCGAATTAGTATGAGTTTTGTTTTTCATTTATACGGCGAACGCGTTTAAAAAACCGTTCATACATTAATTAATTTACATTATTCGGACGGATGATTTTTTTTTATTTTTGTTATAGAGATAACAAAAATAAAGATTTTAAAGTATAGTGTAAAAAAAAAAAAAAAAAAAAAAAAAAAAAATACTGACCTTGTTTATATCGTTTGTTTGTATATGTACGCGGAAACGGCGGGCTTATGCGAAAAAAACAATCGTGAAAAAATTGTGTGCGGTGCAATATATTATGTATATAATTGCAATCGTAGGTGTTCCAGCACGAGCGTGTGCCCGTACAGCGATAGTGTCGGACGAGAGGAAAAGAACGAAAACAAAAAAAAAAAAAAATAATAATAATGAAAAATACGAAAATGCTGTGTGTCAAAGAGCTGCTCGTGTCGTGCCGAGCCAAACTGCGCAAAGTGGAAGCCGAAGATCAACTGACTGACGAGACCGTGAGGTTAGGAAACCGCGGCGACCGAAGCACGGCGCGGCCACTCATCTCTCTCTCTCTCTCTCCGGCCGCCGGTGCATCTTCGTTCGAGTGTAACCCGAGTGTAGGTATAGAGTATATAGGAAGTGTACAATATAAAAAGAGGGCGGGCAATATCGTTAAACGCGCTCACGTTCGCGCGCGCACACGCATATGCGACGTTAGACCGTGCGTGTATTATTATTATTATTATTATATTCGCGTGTCGCTATCGGGGGGGGGGGAAAGAAAAATAGAATAAAAATTAAAAGAAAAATTATTTATTTTTTTTTTTCTCCGTCCCGCGAGCGCCCGAGCCGATGTTTTTTACGGGGTTTCTCGCGACGGCCGAACGTTTCCGAATAGTTTACACCATATCGGGAAAACCTGGGAAAACCAACCGGGCACGACCGGTCGAACAATGTTCGCGTTAGTTTTCAACCGGTCGAACAGTTCGATGCCGTGTGGCCAATGCGGCCGTACCTAGCGCTAGCGACGTGCAATGACCGTCACGCGGTAGTGCCGTTTTTTTCCACAATTTCACGTTTCCGGCAGGGAAAATTACTGTCGTGTGTTCAACGCGACAAACTCGGCCATCCGCGGGGGAGTTCCAGTAGCGCGACCAAACGTTGTTCCAGGTAATTCCGAGGTGGAGAACGGAGTTCAGCCGGTCGAAAACGATTGTATTTCGTCTTTACATATATAATAAATGACGACGGGACGATTGACTTAGACGTTCAGTACCAATCGTACCTACCTAGTTTACTGTTTTACCCGTAATGGCAGACGGCCTAATGAAAATACACGATTTGCAGATTATAATCGAATAAGCGGCCGATGAAAATTGAGTTTAACTCGTCGGGCTAAATGTCGAAACGCGCAAATACCGTTAACCCGTTTAAATTTTGCGTTTTTGATAACGTAATATTCTGTAATATTCTATTATCAAAACGCACAAGAATTAAGAGAGTTTAATACGAGTTCATAACGAATCGTAACGCCCATTACACGCGGACGTATATTTTTTACGGGATTCCATCGTTCGACGACTGCAGTAGCCAGCAGGTATACGTATTTTATTGCGGTGTCGAGTTCAGACAAGAATCAGACTCGAATATAATTATTGATCTATAGATGCGGATAATATAGCTGATAACCGAATTTAAATTTAAATTTACAAACGACGAGTATACTACAGACTATAGTACATTTTTTTCTCAGATAACAAAAAAAAAAAAATAAAGAAGATATTGTTTACATCATAGAAGTACTGTACGTTCATGAGTTACTTAAAAAATGATCTTAATCCTTTCAGTCCCCATGATGCCATATGGGATCACAGTTTTTATCATTTCCTATTTACTCAACAGTCGGTAGTATGTTGATTATTATTTTATTGGTCTGTTGTAAAACATGTGTTTTTCTAATCAATTATATTTATTTTGGCCCTAAAACCGTTATTTATCATGTTATTATCAATTATTTTCACAATTTCTAAGAAAGTCGTCAACAGTTGAAAGGGTGTAAAATTTCATTTAATTTAGTTAGGCGAAAATATTCATTTTATGACTTGCTATATTTTTTATCATGCAAAACCTACTTATCTGTATAAATTACCGTTTAGTTTTGTAATATTTTAATTATTTCACCTAGAGTTTATCAAAACATCTCAAGATTCTATATGGCATCATTAGTAATATAAAGAAAGAATTATAAAACACTATTTTTTTTTTCAAACTTACTCAATACACTCATTATATTCATGACATGAAATACATATTTTATTATGCTATACCATATTTTGTTTATAATATAAATAAACTGTTTTTTAACAAATTTGATGTTTTGATAAACTGTAGGTACGTAAAATAATAAAAACACTACGAAACTAAACAGTTATTTTATACAGATAAATAGGTTTTTCATTATACAAATTTAATGAAAATTAATGTATTCATATATTAATATAAATTAATAAACAGTAATTGTACAATGCACACCCTTTCAGCTGTTGACGACTTTCTTAGTGTGTTGTAAAAATAATTTAAAATGACATGATAAATAATGGTTTTGGTGCTAAACAATATATACCTATCTAACTGATTAGAAAAAAAAACATTTATTTTACAAAATACCAATAAGATAATATTTCACTGAAAGGGTTAAAATGAAAAATATAAAACAATATTTCTGTTATACTTAAATTTTTAATTTAATCTAAAAATTGTGCTGAAAAATCTTTTTCATCCCAATAATGCCGTATGGCATCATAATTATAAATAAGTGGTTAATTATGAAAATTTAAATTACATTTTTTTTTTCAAAACTATTTAATGGTGGTTGAGTCTTATTCATAAGAAGAAAAAAATAATGTTTTTTGAAAATTTCTAATAGGTTTAGATATAAACGTATGGTATAAATAAGAGATTTTCAGTAAATTAGTGGTATAGTCTTACCACCAAGGTGGTCATTAAGAGGTATAACATAATTTTCAAATTGGAGGAAATTTAGAAAACCGAAAAAAATCCTCTTGATATTTTGGCCCTCATACTTTACATTTAATTATACAATTTATTGGTTCAGCTATTTCTAAATATTATTGTATGCGATGAATTTTCAACCGCGACAATTTATTTAACTTTACTCGATCGAATTAATTCTATCGGTACTTTTACACGTATTATTAACTAAAATACACAATTGTTTATCTGGGTTAATCTTCGGGGGGGGGAGGGATATTTATACCGATAATCGAGGGACGTTCCCGCGGGAACTAACGTAACCCAATCAAAATTTTAGGAAACCCATTACGGTAACAAGACTTCCGAAATGGTTTTCTCTCACGGACATTTATTTATGCGAATTCTGCGCCGATACGGTTTAAAATCAGACCGCGGCCCCTCCCCCGAAATATTAACCCGCACACGCCGCGCGTAATACGCTTGTTCAGTGAAATAAAATTATAGAACATTCCGATTGTGTACAATCCAATTGCAGGCGTTGCAGAAATATGTATTTCTAACGAAACTACAACGTTACGTATACATTGAACGTCGGACGATTAAAATATCGCGAATCGCGCGCCCCGGACCGTGAAGACTTGAGCTGACGAGACCGACAATTTTACCTCCGTGCTTCCCGGCCCCGCTCCCCGACGAGTGCCGATAACGCGTCGCTATACTCACGGCGGTGGTGTGCGTTCTGCGCGTCCCTCGCAGCGCGGCCCGGCCGCCTCGGATCGCGGTCCGTCGAGATGCCGTTGACCGCGGGCCCGCCGGGACAAATCGTAGCGGCGCCGTCGCCGTCGACCAGGAACACCGCGGCCGCGGACCGGCGTCCGACCCGTACCGCCGAAGACGTCACCGCCAGACGTGCAAACACGACCTGCGACCCTGCGGTTGCGCGACAACAAACGTCTGTAAATAATAGAACGGAAATACCGTAGCGGCGCGGCGTCCGCGAATCGATAAGGCCGCACTCGCGTTTTCTCCGTGCTCCCCCCGCGCCCGCGCGCGCATTCGGGCCGGGGCCCGGCGTATATTGTTATCGTTATTATTATTAACATTATTGTTATTTCGATAGTGGCCGTGTCGCGCGGCGTTCGCGTGCCGTCCTCGGCGGCGTCGGCCCCGTTAGGAGGCCGGGGTGGCGGGGGGTGGGTGGAGGCAGGGGACGGCGGGGAGGGCGAGGCGGGGCCGGAGGAATATAATGCATTAGGGCCACCCCAAACGGCCCGCGCGCCCGCCGCCCCGGCCCTCCCACCACTGTCACTCGTCGCGTTTCATAATAAATGAACAAGAATGCACTCGTCCGATCGTTAAAGGCCGCGCGCCATAAAACACACACGACCGCCCTCGCGACAAGAACGGTTCCCGCCGCGGCCGAAAACACTCCGCGGATTAAGCGCGCACTATTACGCGCACGCGATATGAAAAACAACCTAACGGCCGGTAACAACAATACCGATCGGAAACCGGGGTTAGGGGTAAATTTCTGAACCTGTGTGGCCAGGCCGGGGTCCTGGCGTGCCGGAGCGGTGCGCGTGTTGTCGTTATTATTATTATTATTATTATTATTGCGGTCCGCGGCGGCGGTGTATTGTCCCGGTCCGGACGGCCACGTGCACGGGCGCGGCGCCCGCGGGTTCGCGCTGCCCACGAGTTATGGGTTGTTTACGGGCGAGCTGCGTCGCCGTCTCGGCGACCGCGATTTCATACCCTACGAGCGAACCGCCGGTCAAGACGACCGTGCCCGCCTCCCAGGTTGTGTTGGCGCGAGTTTCGAGTCCGATAGGCGAATCGTACAAAAAGTGGGACGCCGGCCGGCCGTTACATCGGCGCCGCCGCAGTAAACATCGGTTTTCACTGGTTCTGAGCGGTGTGCGAATTCGGCATTCGCGATTACAAACGTGCACAAATAGAATGACAATTGTCGGTGCGAATTTTTTAACGGGGTTCCGAATCGGAGACGCTAATGTAACTGATCTCCAAGACCGCCGCCCTCTCCCTGAATACGCCTAAGAGTCGGGGAAACAGGGATATTTTTTTTTCACACTCTAAAACGGATTTTAGAATAGCCAAAATATTTAAAATTTAGAATTTTAAAATTCGATACTCGTTGACGATTATTAGAAAATATGATCGTGTTTTTTTTTCCCACAATATCCTGCACCAATAAGCAAATACGTATCAGAACGTCCACGTTTTTACTGTTAGTGTTATGTTTATTGTAGACATTTTTTTTCATGCCTCCGAGGCAAGTAAACATAACAAATATTATCGTGAAAAAAAACGCAATTTGTGTTAAAATAAAAATGTTCGAATTTCGAGAGGAGGTATATGGGGAGACAAATGTACTTAAATAATTAAAAAAAAAAAAAAATCGCTGTGAAATTATCTATAGATACGCCTTTCAGATATTTGTGGGGCTAAGTTATAATTGTATTATTACATTAGGGAAACGCCGTTCACCATCACGTCGTTCCCTATTATCTGGTGTAACAAACTAAACAAAAAATTATTCAATTTTCCATAAAACCTTAATTTTTTTTTTAAAAAAAAAAAGTATGTCGGTCATTAGAATTTTGGCGCTTTGATTTTACACCCGACGTTTATAATTATTGTGCAATAAATAAAAACATTTGGTTGTTTGAAAAAGTTATTCCTGTTTTAAATTCGTTTAGGAAATTCAAAAAGAACATTTCGATTTTCCATCACAATGTAATTGATTTTTTCTGGATATAATCGCCGTTATTTTTACCGGATTTTTTTTCGAAATTCGAAACCCCCGCGAATAGCTCGAAACGGTTTTCTTTTTGACATTTCTACGGTACGTCGTCCGTCCGTGGGTAATTCGATATGATATCGGGGGCTCGGAGTGTAGAGAGAAAAGTATTAAATTTACGACGCCCTATAATCTATAGGATGTATTCGTTTTTATCGGTGTTGTCCGAACAGCGTGTAACAGTTCGATATTAATGATTGCGGTCGACAACACGCACAGTTATTATTAGTTATTATTGTCGGACGTGTGAAAAGCGCTTATAAATATTTCAAAAAAAAAAAAAAATAAAAATAAAACTCGACACGTGGTTAAACGGAAATACAAATTAATCGACGCCGTTGTATGTGTGTATAACTAGTTACAGTAATCTAGAGTATCTGTATAGTTATAGCTTAGAGATTTAATTATAATATAAGTGCGTAGTATAAAATAACGCGTACCTATATTACCTATACGAATACGTGACAAGGTAACAAGGCGGACGTATATAATATACAAGGCGATTACGATCGGAGATTTAATTGTTTGAGTAAAATTTATTTTGGTTTTTATTTTTTTATTTTTTTTTTTTTTCTGGTCATTATGCAGACTATAATAGTTTCAACATTTTACCATTATTCCGTGTGATATAAACGCATATTACGGATTTTCGATTTTCCCAAATAGAAATCTCCCCCATTCCCTATTTCAAATCGGATTCGCAACGAGAATATTTTTCTTAAAAAAAAAAAAAAAAAAAAAAAAAATAAATGTTGATCCTACGCGTAACACTATTATCGGAGACATATACCGTTTATGGTTTAAAGTTTAGACCGGAGGAATACGACTGACAAGATAAATACGTTTCACACACATTTATAGACCATCCGCCGTACTGTGAAGTTCTCTAGTACGAATCGCAAACTGCTGGAACGGCTTATAACTCATAAACGGTATAGCTGATAATTGTAATGTAAGTAGGTAGTAATGCGCGTTAACCTTTTGCAGATAGATAAATACTGTTTTTTTTTTTTCTGTCCAAATCTGTGTTTTGAAAACTGTGGGCTGTCGTTTGAAAAATCAAACGTCGACGGAACCATAATTGACGTAGATTCAACTCGAAATTCACGTAAATAACCGCCGGATCAACAAACGAATTCGCCTTGTATAATGTACGAACGGATATCCGCGGTGAAATTGTTCGGGTCTCTTATGCTGCAGGACTTCCCACGAGCTGGTTTATTATAATATGTTATAACGAAATTTATTAGTAAAAACGTGTATAATTACACGCGCAATTTATTTTACAAAACAAAAATTATCGTACATTATCATAATGCGATGATGGATTATGCGTTTATGCGTATAGACCGTATAAAACCATAGAGGATTCGGGCGATAGATTATTATAATAACGTATATAGGTACAGTAATATTTTGTTCGATTGCGGGACATCATCGTCTCGTCAAATAAATCGTATTAGCGTAGCTGTTGTTGTTGTTGTTGTTTTATTTAACAAAAAATAAATAATAAATAAAAAAATTACTCGTGTATAATAAAGAATTCGCCATGTGTCTTTATATAGGTAACTGGTTTCTATACGTATAACGGTTCCGATGTATACACTAATAAACGGCTTGATAAATTTCAAAATAGAAAACCTGTTTGCTTTTTTTTTATATATACATTTTTTTTTTTTTCGGATCGGTTTGATGATATACCTATCATTATCTGCATCGTCGGGCGTACGACGAGTAGCCGGTATGGATTGTGCGTTGGGGGACTCGCGATAGTCGTATAGGTACCCGCAGCAGCAATAAATATTTCGACCCACTAACCAGAAATGTATAGACGTGTATGCCGTGTAACAAGTCTTATACGATTATAATATTGTGTATCGTTACTATCGCGATAGCTGCGAAATTCGCAACCGTTAAAATACTTACTACTATCGGCGGAGTGGGAAATTTTCTCGCGGACGTTTTCCCGTCATATTTTTACGTGCTGTACGACCGTGTAAGAATGTCATAATAGCCAATATGGGTTTTGGACACAATTTCAACGGTACCTTACGGTGGCGTAAAATTGAAAATATATCCGGAAGGGCAGGCTGCCATGGATAAAACGGGGGAGAAACGCGTGCATTCAAAAATATCCAACTCCATCGAAAATGGATGGCTGGATGGGAAATGTCCGGAGGGAAATTGTTTAACATTTACCGTGAGACAGAGAAAGTATTATTAATGATAGTGAAAATTATTGTGAAAACGTTCATACTACATAACTTTATCTATCGAAATCCACTGTTTCCACAAATGTCTTCCGTTAATATCACTCTAAAACCGCGGTCACACGCGGTGTTAGTTGCTATCACGGTAACCGTTATCGTGAGAGTTTACTTTACAGTGACCGTGTCAGCAATACGAAAGTCACTATCATACCTGCGTGACCGTTTTAATTTTATCGCGATAACGATAGTAACTATCTTGAGTACTATAATATCACGGTGAGAAACCGTCATCGTTTATATTTCTCACTGCCAATACGATAACGGAAAATGAGCGCCAGATTTTTTAGCTATAAAATTTTTAATCAAATTAAATTGTGTTTGCGTTATATTTACTTGAAAATGGCCCGATAAACTTAACTTGTTCGGATAACGTGTTTAATAACAATAATATTACGCGTGCTATTACGTCTAGAAACACGGTGTGAACACATAATGTTAGCAATTGTAAACTATCGCGATAGCGACTATCACGTTTAACTATCATCGCAGCTTAACCGTATACGAAAAACTACGAATAAACGATACATCGTACATTTATTTAATCGACGTATATAGTATAATATATGTGCCCGGTACAAGTTGCGCATAATAAACGTTCCGTAAAGTATTAATACTAATCCTCAGAATTTCTCAGGTCCTAAAGAACCCGTTCCTGTACGTATACATTAATCGCGTTGTTCGTATCGCCGTTAATTTTTACTGTCGTACGGATGAGTTACGGTTGTAAAAATTGAAAAATCTCAAGTCGTTTAAATAGTTCATTATCGCCAGCTGTTTAAACTCGGTGCGCAAAATTCATTCACGGTCTAATTATTTTCCGTGCAGGTTTATACAGATAAAATATATTTTAATATTTACATACGCCGCGAAATATATTCATCATTGGTTCTTTATACATTATATTATGTAGGCGTAGCTTTGGAAAACGATCGCAAAACCGAAACCGTATTCGTAATATAAATTATTTATACGATGTATAATGTCCGTGTAATTTCGTGTTGGGTGATTGTGGGTTTGTTAATTCTGTAACACTGTACAGTCGAAATACCGATATCTGAAAATCCAAATTTGCACGCGAACCCGGATTTTTACTACAAATTCGCATTTCGAATTTTAGTACTCGCATTTTTGATTATTTTATAGATTTTCTTATTGCTCGTACCGGAATCGTTTTACATATTATCAACGAGAGAAAAAGGCTGAAACTGCTGACGAGTATGTCACTGTTTTAGAAGGCAACTTTGAATGGATGATATATAGAGTAATTTAATTTTTAATCTGCACGCACCGTTTAACCATTCGGTTAAAATCCGGTCTCATGACACTTTCTTATTAGAGATGAATAATAAACGACTGTAACCAATATATTGTATTTAAATTTTACTGTCCATATATTACAGACTTCAGCGATTGATTGTAAAATAATCTTGAAAATTATTAAGTTATTCCCAACGTAATTTATTATATATAGTCCCAAGGCTCACGCACAACCTCGAGATGATGCACAAATTGGTCATACTCGGAACGGACGTTTTTAAATAAATAATACTAGGAGGGGCCCATAATATTTATCACAATCGTTTAGAACTACAATAAAGCCGCGTCGTTTATTAATTTTTTGGTGATAACCAGAAACGACAGAAACTGTTAACACATTTGTCACATTTGCCATCTATGTCTGTCTAACGAGCAATATAGCAATAATGTTTTTCGATTACTTCCAATAGTTTTACAACAACAATATTGTTTAACGTTCACAATATTTACAACGATTTCACAAATTAATTTATCCGTATCTAATTCTCAAACCCCCCCGGTAAAATTGATTAATGGTGGTAAATGTATAGTACTATATTATTCTTACGTCTACGAATAAAATGAACGGGGGGGGGTAAATGAGAATTGTCTAAGTTTTTTTTCAAATTCTTGGTAAAAATGGAGGAGGAGGAGGTGAGTTTTTTCTATGGTATTATTACGACCCGATATAAATGCACCGAAGAAGTAATTATTTCCTGTGTTATTTTTACGTCATAGTAAAAATTCATAAAAAGGGTAAGTATTTTCTACGTCATAACCTCCCGTAATTGATGAATGTGGGTAAATATAAACTTTATTATTCCTACGCTCACGAATAAAATTAATGGGAAGAGGGTAATAGTATTTCCTATGTTGATTTTAAATAATGGAAAAACAATAATATTTGGTTTGCTAAGAATAAAATATGATTCTTATAGGTTCTAATAGGTTATTTTTACCGGGGGTAAGAATATTCTAGTACATTTTCCACAGAGAGGAGTAAATATATTAAGTGGGTAAAAAAAACATGTTAAACCTGCAGTGTAGCGTTTTCCTATCGTCGGGTTATGAAATATATTATGCATATTTATTAACTTGATTTTGTACAATCAGACGTACATTTTTCTTACCTTTTTTCCCGATTATTATAAAAACCGTTTGAAAGATCAAAAAATGACATCCTTGGAGTAACACCCAGATAAAATTTCCTTTCAGAAAAGTCGCTACACTTGAAAGTCGAAGCAATATTTCTGGTAGAAAAGTTGTTCACAGGAAAAAAAAATAAAAATAAATTATAAACATCATTATAAAACCAATACATTCCTCGTTTCGCTCAGAATCTAAAATATTATCTGACTGTATCACAGGATCCTGGGAAATAAAAACAGCACTGTCCATTTTTAAATTGTTTTTACTTAGGCGCATTGTTAGAGATCTCGCGTATAATCGAATGGTAATAGTTGCGTAGCCGGAAAAATATTTCGGGGTGACGGGGGTTAGATTTGAAATTCTCACTCCGTACAGGATGTTATTTTTATTGGTTTATAATTAAATAAACATATTCTTTTAAACAAATTTGCGTTTTTCATAGCTATACACTATACGCATTATCCGTATTTAAGGAGTGACAGAGTTTACAATCGAATTCCTTAAGTGAGGATATTGGGTTAGGTTAGGTTAAGTTAAGGCCTTCGCATTATACACCTACATAAACCATTATATATTGCCCACCCCACGGTGTAAAGCCGAACGTAATTTCAATACTATAGCATTAACGCGTGTGGGATTAAAATCATACGGTTACAATGCATTCCGAATTCGACCGTTCAGATATTGTTCGAGATTAGTGTAGCTACAACACGCGCGAACACACGAAATTATATCCTCCTGCTTATAATGAAGTTAAATGACTACAAATTTCACTAAACGTTTTTTTTTTCTCCCCGTAGGTACATCACTTCCGAGCAGACAATTCACATACGCAATAATTAAATTACTGGGCGGCGAGTGGAAAAAAAAAAAAAAACAAATTGATAATTGCATGATATTATAGACACGTCACATTTACGTCTGCCTCGGGTCCTGTGCGCGAATCGTTCCGCATAAAATATACGAATTATCCTTTGAATTTTTATCGGTCGTCGATAGGAAAAAAAAAATTATAATATCCGTCCTCAAGGCGCATCTGCATCGCACGGGCGAGAAGTTTAGATGAGAATATTATTTATAACCATCGTATTATTATACTGGAATTTTTTAGATTATAATGCATAGGAGATGCCGCGCACACGTCGATGTTTATGACGGAAAATTACAATAATTTTTATCCAAATGATTCGCTTAGTATACATTATCTCGGCTACTGACAGCCGCAGTGAAGTTGAAAATTAAAAAATACGTACGTTGCGCACGTCAACATTGTGCAGCGTTTGAAACGAGAGATTTATATATGGAGAGGAAAAATATTTTTAAAACGTTTCATATAGCGGTAGTATAGCTGAATTACTCGGTATTTCCAGGGTTCAACCTTATCCCTACATCGCAGTTAATCTTTGTTGCCCGGTAATTTATTTCTTTTAAACTTGCTTGTCCGTGATAGCCAAATAAAATAATTTATTTTTTTATTTTATCCGTATCATTAAGTTAGCCCAGAAATTAACCAAAAAAAAATGCATTATTTTCGTATTAAAATATAACAAAAAATCAAATTTTAGAGTTACCCTTTAGAGTTTATTTATAGCGATTAGGGGTTAAATTCGAGATATAAAGTAGACAGTGACGTTCTTCTCGTTTAAAATGTTAAGTGTACAATGTTTCATTGAGATCAGAACAAAATTGTAGATTTGTGTAGTGGACAGGCAGACATACAGACAGAATTTAAATTTTTTTATAAGAGATGCAATATTCGAACGATTAACTTGACGAATTCTCACTGATTTTTTGTTCAACGGAAAGCCGATACATTTAAACTAAAAGTAGGTATAGTTTTTAGTTGTATTTAGGGCCTGGACGCTTCAACGCAAAATGCATCTTTTTTTGAGATATATTGGACAATGCTTTTCAAATATCTTTGTTTGTACATTTTCGTACGAATGGTTTTTCTTTTTTTTTTTAGAAACACCACAAACGCGATAATTACGTGTTTATCTATAGGTATCTACCACATAGGTTCTATAACTTACATCAATTTTCACTATTGCGCATTGTTTTGCTGCTGTGTTTGCGTGGACTGACGCAAATTAAATATTTAATTATATTTTCATAATATTGTTATAACGGTCGGTGTTATCCTTGTTATTGCTTGTTGTATCACGGCACGTACATTATATAGACTATAATACAGAAAGTAATTTGATATTGTTTTTCTTAATAAAAAAAAAAAAAACAGAGACGATACAAAGTAATAATAGTTAAAAACATAATCCGTGCATTGTAAATGTGTAATTTACAAAAAAAAAAAAAAAAATGAATTTTCTCGTTAGCATTGTTTGACGTTTTATAAAAGAAGTATAATATAATAATAAAACAATCGATTATTGAAGGCCCTAATTCAATATTATTATAAAAGCCCACCTAAAAAAGAGAAAAATAAAAAATGGGAAGGTACAGGATATACATAAAGTCAGGTATTTTATTATATGCATTGATAAACCGTTTTATAAATAAAAAAAAAGATCCCGAGCGACGTTGAAAAGCCGCAATTTTCACGATTCTCATCGACATTTTTCGACCCGTCGGGTTAAACTCGTAATGAACCTCCTATTCGATTTGCGAGCGTTTCTGTCCGCATCGAATCGAATAAAAACGAAAAAGCTACAAAACGTTAAACGCCTGTAAATAATTCAACAATCCGTTCGCGTCAGGAAATAAACGCTAAATGGTATTGCATTATACTAATTATTATTGCGCATTGTCCGTAACAGGATCCGGTGTGGCTGCGTCCGACGCTAATGAAAATCGACAGAGTGGACGATGGCGGCACGTCGAATGTGCGATTCCAATCCAGAAATCCGATCGACGAAACGCCCCTCCCCCCCCTCCCCAACCCCTCGCCGCCGTACGGTATAGATTCCGTACGCAGCTAATAGACGCGAACGCCGGAATTCCGGCACGGCGTTGAAAACCGTGTGAACGCAGATTGTGTTTCGGACAAAACACCAAGTGTTTCGGATTCGCGGAGTGGATCGATCGGCCATCGAAAATCCGTTCGGGCGTTTCGACGTACGTGCCGCCACCGCGTGCGTGCGATGTCCCGCCGGTCGAGTTGCCGTTCGATTATTTGCGAGACGCGCCGATTTTTCGCCGTCGCTCCCCGCTCGGTGTCTAAATCGACCGGATATAATCGTTTCACCGTCGTTACAGACTGCGGCGAACGCGTAACGGCGATGTTATCGGAAACAAAACGAGATTTCGCCGTAAAAACGGAATGAACAATTTTCGATATATTATTCGACATCACAACAGTCAATAAAACAAAACAGTTTTAAACATTTTTTTTTTTTTTTATACGCGTAACAATTATTATATTCGGTACACGATGCATTGTAATATTATACGTATATTATTGAACCCCCCCCCCCCCCCCGTTAAACGCAATTGCGGTCTAATTATATAAATATTTTTTTTTTTTTTTTTTAATTTTACTACCCAATTATTATTTACCTTAATAAATAAAAGGTTCGTCTAATGGCAAAACAAAATACGGTTCCGGTGCGTTTATAATATTATTGTACAGTAGCGATATAACGATGATTTTTATATCGGATAATTTGAAAGAAAAAAAAAAAAAAAACAAAAAATTAATCAATAAATAAATAACGCGCGTTATCCTCGCCCTTATATTTCTATCACGTCTGCGTGTAGGCGGACGCCTGCTGGCTGCAGTGATCGGATTCCCGTTAAAAAACAATACATTTTACTAACGAAGACGCAATACCTATCATCCCGCGCGTGGTCTTTCGATATACACAACAATGTAGGATTGATGTTTTCACGTCGTTTTCGAAGTGGCGATAAATCGAACGTTTGAAACGTAATTAGTCTTTCTTTGGAAAAAAAAAAAAATAATAATAATAAAAATCACACGAGTATTATTTACCTGCCTGCCTACGCGTTCGAATGATATATCGTAATGCAATTTATATTGATATCCGTTGGCCATCGAACACGAATGAAAACGTCGTAAATTGTTGACGGCGTATGGGAGGACGAGGAGGAGGAAAACGAAAAGGAATGCGATGGTGTCTGATCGATTGGGAAAATACATTTTTTTTTTTTTTTCAGTCGAGTTATTCGCGGTAGAGATGAGATGATATTATTATTACACCAGCAGAGGTACATACATCAACCGTATTGTCGTACGCGGGGATTTCAATAATGACGTCATAAATTTTTTTTTTTTTTTTTTCGAGGAACTGCTTTACGCACGAGGCAAGTGATGTAACAAGCGAGTCGATAAATCTTTGATCTCACGGGAGAAAAGGGAACAAATCGATTTCGTGCAGTTTTCAATACGCGCAAATTAAATGTTGAAAACATAGCCCGAACGTCCGGCCTAATCACATGCACATGACCGTTTTACCAAACAAAAAGTAGGTACTACATCATATAATGACTTGAGATATTTCAGAAAACGCATATACATGCTCCATCTATGCCGAAAAATAAAATGGGAAAATTGACTCGAGTCCTTTATGGAGACCAGAAATATAGTTTTCGAGCCGTACTCGAAGTAAAACACCGTAATCGTAATTCGACGTTTTTTCAAGAGAGTATTATTTTGTTTGAAACGCGTGTAAATTATATTTTTTTATTAAAAACGTTATTAACGTTAAGTTCAACGCAGACCCGGGCGAGAAATTTCGAGAATGCCCGCGAGTCTTGTTTCGTTACGTGTTCAAACGCTATTATGCGAGAGTATTATGGCGGCGAGTAACTCGTTCCGTGCGAAATTTGCGTTAGACGTGTTATTGTTATATCGCTCGCCGCGTTTAAAAATAAAATATTATTATTTTTTTTTTCTACGAAATTCGTAATAATGTCGATGATATTAGTAGGGCCGTAGTTGGATTAAATTCTCGCGATAGGTTTTTCAATTAAATCGTCCGTGATTTTCGCTACAAACCTAATTTGCATTTATCATAAAACCGATAAACCATTGTTTTGAAGGAAAAAAATCGAGGACAGTTTGAAACTCCGGAACCGCCCCTCGGATGCGGCCTCGGAAGTACGTCTACGGGCGAGTATCGTGATAAATGATTTATTATTTATGTACAAAAATATTTTTAAAACGAATGCATAACATTAATGACGTAGGTATCTACTTATAAGAGTACATAACTATGTTCGTATTTCTACCTTAAGATAGATTGTTTGGCGATTTTTCAAACACTTACACAAAAATAAATTACAAACAAAATCGAATAAATAAACAATAATATAACAATGATAATATAATACGTAAAAATAAATTATATATATACATATATATATATATAGCGGTTTCGTCCGTATATACACACATATATATATATTGGATTTTTTTTTGTTTTTTTTTTTTTTGATTTTTATCATAAATATTAAATATAGTTGCGATCGGGACCTTTTGCCGACCGCGACGCTCTCTCGTGCTGTAATAATTGAACAATGAATTCGGTTTTAAACGCGACGACTACGGGTAAATGTTTTGCAACACTTCGGAGTACAAGTTGTCGTAGGCGTTCTGCAACAGGAACACTTCGGCGGCCGGCCGGCCGTTGAAAACGTACGGGCCTTTGTTCAGATTGTACACGGGCGAGTCCGGTTGCTGTATTTGCAATTGCTGTTGCGGCTGTGTCGGTTGCGGTTGCGGACGCCTTTGCGGCTTCGGCCTAGTCGACGATTGATGGTGTTGCTGCTGCTGTTGTTGCTCCTGCTGCTGCTGTTGTTGTTGCTGCTGCTGCTGGTAATACTGTTGTGGGCTCTGTTGCGGCAGGGTGTAGACGCCCACGGGCTTGCCGTTGGCCACGAAACTCAGGGGCAGGTCGAGGAACGGCGAGTGCGGCCTTTGCGTAAATGGCGGTGGTTCCAACCGGGTCGGTTGACTGACGTAACCGTAACCGGGCACGTACATGTACGGCTGCGGCGGCAAACGGATAAAGTACATGGGCGAGTCGGGCTTAGCCGGTCGCGCGCGACCGGACAGCCGCAAAAGGTCGTTGTCTTCCCGGCCGCCGTCGCCGTCGTCGTCGTCGTCCCGGTTCTGCTGTCGCAACAGTTGCTGTTGCTGTTGGTGGTGCAGGTACATCGACGGCAAGTCGTCTATCACGTCGTTGTACTGCTGCAGATCGATGCCGCCGCCGTGGAGATGATGGTACGGGGACTGCGGCTGCTGGAACTGCAGCGACCTGGACCTTTTGTTGTTGTTGTTGGCAGGTGGTTCCGCGGCAGCAGCGACCCGCGACGGGGTAGGCGTAGGAAAGGCGGCGGCGGCGGCGGCGGCAGCGGTGACGGTAGGCAGCGGACGGCACGGCCGTACGACGGCGAACATTCCCAATACGGCAAAGACCAAGTATGTGAGATCCATAATAACTGCGGCGACCTGTGTACAAAAAATGCGCTCGGTTTTAGTAAATCGGATACAGCGAACATATTACGAAACACGTATATGATTATCGTAAGTGTATGCCGCGCGCAGGTACGTAAGCGCTATCGTATAACAACAGTTAGGTTAGGTTATACGTACAATACTCATTATACTCGCGGCCGTGTATATAAAATAAACGATAGATATTTCGATAATGCTCTGCGCGGGTACTTATTTCGCTAGTATGGCCCGAGACGCGGATACGGGCGAAAACCATTGAAAACACATTTCGAAAATCAGAATTCCAGATTCACTTACGACGGGTATCGAGAACACTGAAACCGAATTCTCGTAAACACCCAAATCCGAAATCCGATCTCCGGAGTGTGTGGATAGTTAGCGAATTGGGCGATACGGCACGAAGTGTAGCGTTCGAAAAAATTGTTTGCAGTTATAATAATTTATTAGTATCGTATAGTCAAGAAAAGAATAATCGAATAACACACTGTTATGATCGGTAATAAAATAATAAACTATGAACAATATTTTATAAACTTTATTATCGCATTACAATTCATAATGAAATAGTCGAGAATTTATGTTACAAATAAGAAATATTTTATAAATTAAAATCATGGACGTCGTTACTAATTTGGTAAAAATCATCACTAACTATCCCAACTACTACAGCGTAATCAAAATCCGGATTTCGGATTTTTAAATCGAACGATTTTCAAGTATTCTGGGTTTCGACCAGACCAGACCAGACCAGACCTCTGTTTAAACATTTTTCCCGGACGCCAAGAGTGGATACAATAATAACACAGATGGGTGCACGTAACGAATGGGTATAGTAGCCAAATATAGTTGGCCCGTATAGATAATAAACACCCGGACGGGACGTCACCGAGTGGGGTCACTACATTTCCGCGGTTCGTGACTGATAACAAGTGTCTAATGTCGTTTGTTTAAATTTGTTTCATACGATACAGACCGAATTATACGCATACCGATGAACTCGTAACATATTATCATAATTTAAAACTATTATAATAATCTTCGTTTACTGATTGTTCATGGTTTTTTTTTTTGTGTGCTAACAAATTCTCGGAGTTAACGGACGGCTTAAAAATCAAAAATGCCGACACTTCAGCCGCATGTCACGGCAGTCGTTTTCCGCCTCGCCCGTGCTGCGAACGACCCCCGCGGACTAAAACCGGGTACGGTATAAAAAGCGCTGCGCTGCGTGCGGCGGCTGCAACCGGAATTACTATCATCATTATTATTATTATTGTTATTATTCAGCGACGGATCGCTTCTTATCGACCGGTCGATTTGACGTTAATAGGCATACGAGGTGTCGGACGACGCGTTTTATTTCTCGGTTTGGTCATCGCTCGTACCGTACGGTAAATTATGTATAGGCATCTCTGGTATACCGCGCGCGCGGAAGAACGAAAACGGATTTCTCGGCGAATCCGTTTGAAAAACATCGTATAGGCACATCATAGGTAATATATAATATAATATTATTACGCACTATGTGTACACTTACGCCGCACATAATATTATAACCGGACCGCGTGCCGTCAGCTGAATCCGAAACGGTCATCGGACAGCGGTCCGTTAATTTTATGTTATTAAACATTTTTTTTTTTTTTTTTTTTTTTTTTTTTTTATATTATTTTTTATTGCATAGTATAGGTCAGTTTTATCGCCCGCGACCGCGGAGTACGTTATACACAATCGGATTATTACCGGCAGCACGCGTGTATTTACAGACCGTTTCCGAGTTCGGTACCCCGAGCGGTACATTATGTAAATAATACTCGAACACGTCTCGGTTTTTCATCGACCGAGTTTTAGGTATACACTCGGGACACTTCCTCGAGGCATCGTCTCGGATTCGGACCTATTAGGTATAGGTCGAGTCTTATAGAAGTCTTAACATCTCTTACGACTTCTGCAAAACCAACTGGATTACGTTTCGGTTCGGGTCCAACTTGGGAATAGAGTTTGTAAATACGCTACCGGGAGACTCGTAATTTTTTTTTTTTATTTTTCTCGTTGAGATTCTCGGGGCGCTGTTATTTTAATTTTTTATATCCGAGACGTATTCGACACTCTATACTTAACGCCACGAACCAGTAGAAAGCCGTAAAAGAAAAAAAGAAAATTAATAATTACTTAGTTTTGCAAATCGTATAACGTGTAAAAATAAACAATTGCAATATTTGTTATTACAACGCAATCTTATCGTTCTATTATTATTATAATACTTATACTTCTATACTCATAAATCGAAAAAAAACATAATATTAATAAACTTGTTGTAATACAGGGTGATTGTTTTATCCAATGATATTCTTGGAGAATTTCATTAATTTAAATTTTATTTAGTTCTCCTTCTCCTAATACTTACCTTAAATTAGTAGGATTTACATTTTGATTTCCAAACGGTAACTCCCTGATTTTCAATACAGTTTCAAAAAAAGAATATTTGATTTATCGAATTACAACAGTTGAAAATGCTAACGACCGCGGATGAGGGTAGTAAATTTTGTATATTTTTAAGATTAATATCTTCTTGTTTTATTTTGTTTTAGTTTTTTTTTTTTATTATATCTGTCTCTTAAAGTCCTAAGTCAATGTGTGGTTACTACGTGGAGAAAACCCAAAATCAATCACGCGATTTCACTCGAAATCTTCGGACGTATGTGCGATCGCTGGATCGCGATGAAAAAAGTCACCCTGTATATAATATACTTACGCGGCTATAATAATAGCGATTACTGTTAAACGCAATAAGTATTGTAAATGCGAGCGTGTTTTTTTTTCTTCTAATATCATACAATCGATAAAAAAAAAAAAATTATATATTCTATCCGTCTTGTTCGTTTGGTTTTTTTCTTCATTTACACCGCTTACGGACCTATTTGATTTATTGCGAACGAGTTTTTTTATTGGGAAAAAAAAAATCACATCCAACAACAGATCTTGTCCTTTTAATACGCCGCGGTGGTAAGACAAAAAAAAAAAACGTTTTCGCGGATTTAAACAAATTCGTTAAGATCCGCATTTTTACACGTCTCTGTCCTTTTACGTATACCTATATAGTAAAACCTTGTAATGCCTTGTACCTTTATATTCTTGATTTTTAAATAATTCTTTTTCCGAAAATTATTGCTGTACTTTAATACTGATGTGACGCGCGGGTTATTTTTTTGGCGGAATTCCATTTTTAACGTTTTAAGTATAGCGAAGAAAGTACGAATTTTACTGAGGTGTGTTTTAGTTTTCTCGGAAAACACGTTTTCGGCCAGTGAAAATGCTCGGGTTCATTCATATCATATATACTTAAAAAGATGTCAATGTTTGGCATCGCGACAGTTAATTTGGAAACGTTTTCAAAATGATCAACAGTTCGTCCCCGTGATCTTTTTAGTTTCTGAGCACAGCGAGGAATGTAAGAGGAGGGCACAATGAGACACGGGGTTTAACTATAGTTATTTTTTTTTTTGTACAGAATTTTTCGTCTGATTTTGGATCTTGTTGGTGTATGAGGACATTTTTAATTTTCCTCGTAATTTTCCGAATAACTTTTTCAGTTTGTAAAAATGGATAAGTAACGTTAAGTGAGTGAAGCTAAACACCCATTGATTATGTATACTTGATTATGTGTGTTTACTTCTTAAGGACTTGATTTGGGAGGTGGGGATTGGCTGAGTTTTTTTTTGGGAGGGGGGGGGTGATAAACAACTCTGACGTATTTGTGTCACCAGTAAAAATGCTCCGAATTTTTAAAATACGCAAAAAATTTCGATGACTAAAGAATGTATAAAAAAAAAAAAACGTTACATTCACCTACATGGTGTTTGACGTTGTAGAATGGTAAAATATATTGTAACGTTATATTCGTTTTTGCACGTTTAAAACGTCACGGGCAATATAACAATAATAATAATATTATAAACCGCGTTTTATTAGGTAATTATTTTTACGCGTTTAATTATGAAAAAAAACCGTTATCATCTTTTTTTATCAAAGCGAGTCAAACGTTTTTTATATAGTTATTATTGCGTATCGTTTTGTATTTTTTTTTTTTACTCTACCTATTGTGAGTTTTTTTGCTTTTCGTTATCGGGTTATCGGCTATATAATTTAATTACAATTTTAATATTACAAAGTACAGTTCGGTGAGATATTTCGCGTAGGTAGATATAATTTCGAATATGATCATTAATAATATGCGCACTCGAAATATATTAATTTGTTTATTGTGCGTATACCTCATTGAAATGTGCACGATTAGTAATTGAATATTATGATTAAAAAAAAATGCGATACTGCCGATGAGTTTGCCACGAAGGAAAGTGGAAATAAGGTAGCATAACATGCGGTAATTTAATTTATATGTGTACGAAACGATAAAAAAAGACGGACATACTTCGCACAATGGATAGGTCACTGTTGTAGATGAGAAATTGGGAAGGTATAGGATATAGAGGGGAATTTTAATACATCTCAAATTTCAAGTCACTGAGAATATATTCAACTGAATTACAATAATTATTTCTAATCGTAATATAGTCAAAAAAGTCTCAAAAGGGTATCGACTCAATCGTATTTTTACTCGAGAATCGAAACTTGAGACCAATAATAAAGGTAGAAGCCGGCGTATTTTAATATCATAACTTTTTTTTCATTATCAGTATTACAAAATAAACATCATATTTTTATTAAATATATAAATCGCAATCATCGTACAAATCGTAACCAAAATGGTTTATAGAATATCGACGTGTACCTACATATCTAACAGTAAATTGGATTGATGAAAAACAGATTTAAACGACGTTGCTTGGTGGGTTTTGGGCGGTAAACGAATACTTAAAGGGTATGGAACAGAGGCGAGGGAACCGATTATCGATGGGATTTCCGCTGTAAGACCCGAGTACACGATTCGAGTTACACCGAAACTACGCAGTACAACTCATAGATTCGAGACGGACCTACGGGTACAATGTGGCATATCGTTTACAGTCGAACCGTTAAACATATAATAATTCGAATGTACTGTATAGGACGATTTTCCCCGGTTAAAGAAAACACACCAAAATATATAATATATAATAATATTTTTTCTACGAGAACGGCATTAGAATTAATTTTCTTATTATTGTCGTCGTCTGTTGCGATTCGTCGGACGGCGCTCGAGGCCGCGCGTATTTATTTTCTCGTTAAAAAAGTGAAAAGAAAATTTCGCGATTGACGCGGCGCCAGTAATAACTAACCGTCACACTCGTCTCGTGCTCTGCACTTAAACCGTACTCACGTGTACTATTACGGCCATAATAATATTATTTCGTACACATTTTCGGTACATACACGGACGTCGATGTTATTATTATTTTCACTTTTCGTTCCGTCAAATTTTCAGTACGATGACCGGTACTCGGCAGCGGCTATGATGATCTGATGACAAGGAAGAGCAACGGAAGCAGGGAATTTGCCCCGTTCGAGAATTTTTTTATGTCGTTTCACATATCAGTGTGGCATGTTTTTAGTCAAGATTATTAAGGATAAAATGAAAAATGTATACGAAGCCTGCGTGAAGTAGATGAAGAAAATATGGTGACGGATGTACATACAAGAAGACACGGAGGGTATCGGAGTGGCTGACTTGTTCGGGGAAAACGTGAAGAGCAGAAAGAAGAAATTGGCCAAATCCTTCGGGAAAAGTTATTTTTTTTTTGGATTTATTTCTCATGCACTGTGATCGGTATTTCAAAAACGAAACCGGACATAATTTTATCTCGTATATTCCATAACGAGTGTCACATAGTCGTGTCCGAGGCGTGACCGTCGAAACCGGTCGGTACACGGACGGCAAAGATAATATACGAGGATGTGGAATGCACGTCTCGAAATATTTGTATCGTCTACTCAGGTGGGTTTCCGCGTGTCTAACATACGTTGAAAACGAAAAGAAATTATAATCGGGCGACGCAGTCTATCGCAACACTTATAACTCGAAACTGGTATTTCGTTAAATTTCCCGCTGAACACGGATGTTTTGATGGAAATCAAAGCGTTTGAAAAACGATTTAAATCACTGCTAACTCGCAGGATTGGTTTTGTTTTTTTTTTTTGTTTTCGGTTTTCATTCCGGACGTCGAACTGACGGCGAACGACTCGAACGCGACCTTCGTCGCGATAAGTGTCCGTGTCGTATCGGGAAAATTCGACTGCCGGTTATATTCGTCATTCGTAAGTGTGATCGGGAAAAAAAAACAAAGTAGAAGCAGGTATACAGATTTACGAAAAAAAAAGAAAAGAATAATAAATATAAAAAACTACGACAAAGTACAATAATAATGTACTCGAGATGCAGTAATATTTGTGAACTGTGTGATCGACAGCGGCGATTGCAAATTGAAAAAGGACCATTATTTTTTACGACTTTCTGACATTTTCAGTAATTACGGTACAGGAGAGGATATTTTATTTTGTCATGGTTACACTGTAGGTCCGCATTTAACCAACAGCGCACGCACGCGATATGAAAAATTCACAAGTCTGTTATTGTATATTTCATTTTGCGGACAATGTTATAGTTTTCGAGACTGTTGTGGCGTAATTTGATATTCCGGGTGAAAAATGTCGGCGTACACTGTTCGCCGTTGCAATATTTCATTTGTTTTTTTTTTTTATTGATCTAAAACAGTTATGGTTGCCAGAGTTTCATTACATTTTAGACAGTAGTGGTAATTAAAACCCGTTATTTTCTGCGAGAACGTGAAATTTGAGCATAGACATGGTCGGAGAGGGTTTTGAAAGTTGAAACCCCCAAAAGGCACATCCTTGATACTTACACAGTAAATACACGAAAGTTAATCCCCCCGACTTAATTTGGAGAGTCTGTAGGGGCATATAAAACTCAAAAAATACCCCATCTCGTAACAATAAGGTTGAAATTCATATTTAAATTCAACTAAAATTGCGTGATTTCGATCTGAAACAACTTAAATTCCCGAGATCTCGAATTCCCTGGACTCATTTAGTCAAAATGAAGCCGCTAAAATTAATGGGAAATATATGTATGTGCAACAGTAACAATACAGTGCGATGTTTTCTGTTTTCGGGACAGTTCGACAAAAATGTCCCGGGTAATTAATCTCGATCGGTATTACCCGAGGGGATCACGGCCCCCGCACCGTTCGAGTGCTACGCCCAGAAAAACCGCGGTGAACCGGCTGCAAACGGTTTTTAAAATATTCGACTCTTCGTCGAAACTTTCGGCCATTATGTTTTTGCGGGGGCCCCCGGTGTTACGGTGATTACGATCCGGCGGTCGGGCGGACACGTCGCGATTGTTAGGCCGGCCGCGTGTCTGGTCGTTCATCGGACCGGATTGCGTGTCCGTAAGCGTACGCGACGTGCCTCGTCGGCCAGGCGCACCGGGTCAGACGAGTGCACCGGCCCGGCGGCCTTGCAAGGTCGGATTCGTTTTTCGCTCATTCGGAAACGCGACCGACGACGCACAATCAACTCGCGTATAACTATCATATTATAAATAGGTGTATACATAAATGTGTATTTTTTTTTTTTTGTTTTTCATTTATACCGGTCTTTACAACATAATATACGTAGGTACTCATTTGTACGAGTACGCGGCTTTCGTTTCGTTTTTGAGCGTGCGAAAAATTCTGGCGCGCACATAGCCGACGGGTCCGCGCCGGCGGTACGGCCGTTAAATCCCCAAGTTTTGAAACGGATAATTCCGTTTTTTCGAATTAGAATTTAAAGCTTTATTCAAAAACGCGTTTTTCTTTACTCGAATTATTATTATTATTATTATAATCCTTTCATTTGTTTTCGCGTCAAATGCAAGTTTTACTCCATCGGCATCGATAAACGTGCAAAATATAATACGCGCTTAAATATAATTCATAGTGAAGTCTCCCAGTAGCGGCTCGCCAGACGAGGCGAGTGGGACATAGTCTCGTATGCAATTTTATTATTATGTAGAATAAAATATATACTTAATAACAATTACTATACTTTTATGTCATCTTTGAAAATCTTAAAATTAATTTCGTTCAAAATTTATCGGTTTCAAAAATTTACGTATACCAAATGTTTTTCTTTTTTCAAAATAATTATAATAGACTTTAATCATAAGTTTAACATTAATCAAATTGAATGATAAAAATAAGCTTTGTTTTCTATTTCCATTAGTGTAAATAAATTATTATTTGTCAACTCGTGTATGTTAATCTCTCTCCCTTGTAGTTTTCAAAATATTTACGCCTCCACTTATAGGTACAAGTCTTTCTAACCACCACTAAAGTCCCTTGTATAACATCCCGAAGGTTGTACTGCAGGTTTTTTTTAAAATATCATGGTTAATTTAACCGGCACGCTTGAAGAATATAATCGATTATTACGTTTCTCGTGTTTAGAAGACTATCAAATTTAATGTATATATTTTTTTTCAACGTGAGTTCGGACGGATCTAATATGTTTGTTTAAGCAATTACGACAACCGATTTTTGCATAGCAAATGTGTAGTACCCCTAGTACATTTGTAAAGAAGAAATTACAGAAGTCAAAATCACGGAGAATTGTACTTGATATTTTAGGTGTCTATACAGTTGAAACTGCTTGTCAATTAAAATTTAGTAAAAAATCTTCAGCTGACCTTCATTAGGAAATTTTGATTAAGAATCGCCCGCTTATTTTTTTTTCTCGCTATAATAGAAACGATTATTTAGAATTTCTAAATTATCAGAATTTCTAAGCGTCAGTGTCGACTTAATTTTTCATTTTTTACAGGCGGATATCTGCACAATTAGGAGCGGCTGACTGGAAAAATCGGAAGGTTGCTGTATGGAGTATTCCGATACGGTGGTCGTGTAGTATCCCATTACCAGCAAGAAGATATTTGCTCGGTATTATCAATAAACAGGATATTTGTATATAGTCGTTTTATACATTAACATCTGCAAACGGTTGTGAATTATTGTATATTAACCGCGGACACGATATTGTGGATTTGCAGAGTACCTTCGACATGCCGTGTTGAATTTTCGCTACTACTCTCATCTGGCTCCATCTCTCTCTGTCTCTCTGTCTCTCTCTATTTCTCTCACAAACTTTATTATATTATAATTTCCTATATTTTTATTATTCTCGTATACCGCGTAGTCCGCATTTTATGCGATTGCGGTAGGCAATGAAATAATACATCCAATAATAATGGTATGTAAATCGATTAAAATATTCCGGTCTTTTGCGGCGAGTACCTATCCTCACCGTATCTACACGCCGAGACAATGCGCCTTTAATAAAAGAAAAAAAAAATGAAGAATTTGAAAACCAAAACAAACATATCAAACATAATGGTCTGTGTATATTACGGGCGGTACACCCAAGGTTGGACAAGATACTCAAACATAAGTATCATGATACATAATACGTGCATTAAGTGTATCTAGATACAAGATACAAGATACATTGTGGATGTAGAAATGATACAAGGTACATGATACATTGGTACTCCATATTTTATATTTTGTATTTTATTAACTAATAAACGCCTATAAGCTATAGGTACAGTATACGTCTATACATAAATACTTATAAAGTATTTAATATTAAATAATAAATAATTGGGCACAACCGCGAACATTTATTACCGGGTCTCTTCGAGAATTATTGTTGATCGCGTTCGACCTTTTCGATAGACTGAGAACTATTCGAATTTCGAATAGTTTAACGCTATTCGGTTTTGGAAAAAAATACCCCAATAGTTTTTATTCGGTTATTTCGAATGAAATGAATTCGTTTAAACCATCGAAAACTATTCGATAGTATAATAACTATTCAGAAGTGCCCGTAACTAATTATAGTAACCTTCCATTTCCTCTGTCTCGAGCTACTTCACTGAATCGTTGCGATATTCTTATATAGTCGTCTTGAAAATCCTTTTCCGTTTTGGTCTTGTCGGGTTGAAATGTATTCAGCTGTACCGCTAGATTTGGTTTGCCGAACAATTTCCGGATCCTTTTGTTCGATTTCATAACTTTGCGTCTCATCGTTCTTATATACGCCCGTGAAGATTCGACTCGGAAATTTTCTCTCCGTGACAGTTAAAATATCTTATATGTACCGAGTAACTAATAAGTAATAACGCGTTTTATTTTTTTCGCGAACTCATCATAAAACACAAAAAAATATGCAACTCGTTTTCTCGTCGGTTTCCTGCAATCAGCATATACTCCGCGTGCAAGCGGGTTAATGGTTTTTATTTTGAAAAAACAATTTATAAAAACATTCGAATTGTTGACAATTTTAATTTATGGAGCAACTACTCGAGTTTTGACGCTAAAAAACCAGTCCGAAACACTTGAAAACGCGCCGTTTTTTTCTTCCGCGACGATTTCTTTTTTCGCGCATAATATTTTTAACGAAACCGCTAAAATATTGTCACGATCAAACGATATAAAACCCGTCTCAACATGGCGGATACGCTGTATAAGTATCGCGGTCCAAAAGGGAAATTTGAATGGTTTCCTAGTTGAATTTCACACCCGGGTTTAAATAGTAAAACGTTCTCGGAAAAATTTTTAGACATTCTTTCTTCGGTCCCCTCGGGATCCGGGTTTTGTAGACAATTTTCATGAAATTGTAAATCTCGCGAGCCATAAAAACGTTCCGAAATACTCTAAAAACGGAAAAATAACGATTACAGGTTAGATTGACATCGCTTTTAAATTATACGACTGTGATATTGTTACATACCGGTAAATCACCGTTTAACGAATCGAATTATGCGTGCGGAACACGTTATCGTAAATATTAGATTACAGTAAAAATCACAAATGATCTCGCGTCGAGTGTTATTGACACGGGATCTGAATTATTGTAATGTTGCGATACGGGTGTAGTATTGCAACGTTTTTCCTACGGTCTCTTTCGGCCCGAAATCGATTTCCCCCCCCTCCATTACTATGGTAATGTTTTCTCCAGGCGAAATAATAATGCATTTTTTTTTTTTTTTTGTAGTTTGCAGGCCCCGGAAACGGCGGTGGTGGCGGCGGCGGCGATTTCAATAATAATCCAAAACAATAATTATACGTTGTCGTCGTTATTCGTGGAGGTACGCGAGTTAGCCGGTATACCTAATAATAATTGTATTCCGACATTAGAATAATGATTTTTTTTCTTTTTTTTTTTTTCGTTTTATTTCTCTACGCGGCTATACAGCGTACACTTGCGCGCGCGACCGTTTTTCCACTCGAATTCGCCGTAAAAAAAAACCAACAACAACAATAACAACGGATAATGCCGTAACAATCGCGAGTTGTGCACGTGCATCGGTAATATATGATAATAATCATAGTAATAATAATGATACGGCACGATACGATAATAACGACGCGAGTATAATATCGTAATGTCCGATGATTACGCGCCCGGCGATGATGTAAAAATGTTGTAAAACGCGCCGTAACAGGTTCGCATCGAGATTACAGTACCGATTCGCGCGGGCCCGGGCGAGACGACTTTTAACCGATCCCGGCGGAGAGCGCAATCGGTACCGAACAGGCGAGGCGCACGAAATTAGCTACGCGCTCGTCGTGTCTGCGCGCGTGCGTTGTTTTTTTTTTTATTTTTTTCCCATCTTCTTACCCGTCGAAACACGTGCGCGGCCGTCCCAAATGGAAAACGTGCGCGCGTGCCGGCAATGCAAACCCGTAATTTCGCCCGGGATTCGTTTTGGTTTTCTGCCGACCGGCGTGTCTGTGACGTTATCCGCGAAGGTCGAAAACCATCCGTAAAACGCCGCGTACGCGTGCGCGCGTCGACGTACCGATAACATTGCCCCCGATCGCTAATATTGTCCGTTTGAGATTCTGAGCGGTTTTACAACGGTGTTCGGTTTTGTTTTTTTTTTTGTTTTTCTGTGAACGGCTTTTCTATCGAGAATCTCGCTCCGATTTCCGTGTGCAACACCTTTGCCGAAAAGAAATTTCATCTGGATGGTACTTTAAGGAGGTCATTTTTTTTTTTTTGAATTCCCCAGAGGTTTTCATAATAATCGGCAAAAACACATACAAGACAAATTCACGGAAATAATGCTTTAATTATTTTCAGTTTTGATTTTTTGCAAAATAATCGTAGAGACTTAACATGTGGACAAAATGCTTGGTTCTAGACGTGGTAAAATGTTCATTACATTTTGGCCATTTTTGAACTATTTTTATACATTTTAATATTATTAGTTTTATACGTAATTTTTTTTCAGTAGGTCGAGTGGATAAAATTTAACAGGGGGTTCATTATGAGTTTTAGTCAGTGGTCAACAAGAAAAATTTGAATGTAGTATTTTTTTTATAAGAATTTCAATTTCAAATTTTGACGAAAATCGTAAATATGACGGCCATTTAAAACATGTATAACCGAACTCCGCTCAGAATCGTTTTTCGTTAGCCGTGAGTAATCATTGCGTACAGATATGCGTTAAATTCCCCTCTATATCCTACTTTCCCATTTTCTCACCTACAACAGTGGTCCATCCATCGTGCGCGAAGTATGTCCGTTTTTGTTTGTTTTTGAAATCTTAGCGAAAATCGTATTGGATATTTAGATTGCATTGCTTTTACCGATATCGAATACCTATAGATCTATTGCAACTGTTTTGGTGGTGAAATCATTCATTATTATTATTAGCCAATAGGTATTGCATACTGTGACACATTTTCCGGCTAATTTAAATAAACATGTTGATAACTGTAAACGTAGTTAACACTGAATCGTAAAAGGCGAGGTGGGTACACGAACGCGGTCTCCTTTATCCTCCCACCTCTTAACTACGGCACTGATTCGAGACGCTGATTTGTCGATAGTCGGTTCGCATAACACCGTGTTCGCGTAGAATCCAAATAAATGATCGAATGGTCTCGGTTATTTAGGACGAGATGTGCAGACGTCGGAATTCGGAATTTCGAACGCGTAGGCGAACATCTGGACACCGGACTTTCGCAATTTCCACATCCTCGGGCGTTCATTCGCGTTTGAGTTTCGATTCTTTTTCCGGCCCGGTCTGCCGGCGAACGCCGCCCGGAATAATTTTTTCGTTTGCTACACGCGCAAACTCCACCGCGGCTCTCGCCTCGGCTATTCCCGCGCGTACCGAACTGCCGCGGCGGCGTCCCGCGGTGGCGGTGCCGAGCGTACCGAGTCCGGTTTCCGTCCGCGGCGACTTTGCGCGCGTTGTCACCGCGCGGCTTTCCCCGGGGAAACGCCACGCGCACCGTGCGCCCGTTATAAACATCGTCGTTTCGCGTGCGTTATGATCAAATCGGTCGTTGTCCCGCGAACGCGCGGCCGTCCCCGTCCGTTTTTGTCCGACACGCGCCGCCGGCGCGGACAACAAAAACAACGAGAAAAACGGTAAACCGCGCGTTCCGTCAGCGGCCGCGGCGGTAAAATCATCACACGCTACACGGCTCCGTGTACACACGCGCGCGTCACGCGTTTTTCGTATTGTTTTTTTTCTACTCCGTACGACGGCTGTCCCGTTTTCAAAACGCCGACTGCGTTATCGTCTTGCCGACAGCGTACGGGACCGCGCACGTGAGCCGTGTTTTAGATTCTCGCAACAGGTACCGCGGTAGGCATTGCACTGGTCGACAATCGCGTAAGAAGCAAAATTCGAAAACGTGTCCATTGGTGCCTACACGGGACTAGCGACCGGCGAAGTACCCAGAGGGGAGAGGAGAGGGGCGTAGGTTAGGTCAAGGGCGAAAACCTACTCCCGAAGTTTCTCCCTTCGCTGCATTTTTTTTTTTTTTTTTTAAACAGAGTAGTACATCCGACAACATACCACGGCTTATACCGCAGAATAAAATCAAATTTAATTTCATCGAAAATCGTTTATTCGGTAACAGTACTGTATTAATAATGTGTGCTATTGCCGTATCTAGGAAATTATTATAAACAAAACCCCTCCCGGGAAAAAATCCCGCGTGCGCTACTGCTATGGTGATTCCTGCGTTCGCCGAGAGTAAAAAGGAAAGGTATACGAAGGTTCAAGAAACGACATTGCTCCGTATCCGAAAATCTTACCGGTAATCTAAAACGATAGTGACTTTTTACTTTTTAATCCGGTACGATAAAACTTAAAAGAAAACAAATGATCTCTGCGTCTCTAGTTGATTTTGTGTTTAATAGAAGAATGTATACGCGTCATTTTACGCGCAATTTCTAGAAAAAAAACCCAAGAAAGTCGTTAGATATCAACTGCGGTAAGTATATAAGCGCAATGGTTTTATGTTTGCTTATTTGAAATTAATGATCGTACTGCACCGGCAGGCTGAAATAAACTGCGCGGTTTCCGGAGGCGGCGGTGTCGTCGACGAGTGAAACGAGAAAAATAGATTATAAACGTATAAAACGTAATAAAGGGCGGACAAAAGAGAGGAAAAAAAATAATAAATAAAAGGATATTTATTCCATAAACGTATGTGTATGAATAATATAAAAATCAATAATACGAAATAATAATGTTGTTGTGGCGGTATGTGAACGGAAACAAAAGAAATGCAGGCAATGCCTAACAAGTCTTGAATAATGAATTATTATTTATAAAAAAAAAAATAGAATCGAGCCAAATAACCATCGGGTAAATAATATAATCGGGTATTGTTGAAAGGATAACAAATACGGTATAATTACTAAAAGAAAGTCTCGTCGTTTTTGGAAAAGAAAAAAAAATGTAAGAACCTAGTGCCTGGTTGTTGGTGTGTTTCACGCGCGGAGAGTTAAGTCACGCTGGATCCGTTTTGCAGTACGGTTCCGGTGCACCGCGTTAATATTATGACATTTGGCGTGTTTTGGCGGTGCACTTTTAATCGACTTAGTTTATGTCCGAAACACACTCGATTATCGTAGATGGATGCAGTTCTGTATCAAAATGTACTGCGCTTGATACATTTGTATAAAAGCCGGGTAACCAACCGGCTGGACTCTTTCTTCGGCTAGGCCCCCACAAACAAGCCTCAAAATCAATCGTAACCGTTCACAATAGATTCGACGCACCTACGTGCATGTGATTTTTAACTAATATCATGATGGGAATTTTTTCGAAAATGTGTAAACATCCCAAATCGCTACTAATTGATATTAAACCATTGTGCGAAACAATCGCATTGAAACACCGCGCCGCGGCGGTGAAATCGCCTTTGGTACACTGCGGTTGCACTACACTCGACTCCTTGTTCAATATCGCTTTCCAGAGTGACCTTAATGTGAATTACAGTGCATTATTATTATTGTGTTCTGAAAAGTGTGTACACCCATACAATTAATACGCGGACTCGCATTGTAGTGCACCGAACGGGCGCGAGAGAAATCAACAAAAATTATTACGTTATTTCGCTGTCGTTTTCGGAACGCGAAACGTGCGGATGTTCCGGCGGAGGCGATTTCTAAAAAAGAAAACTTTTATACGGTTTTCCGTTTTTTTTATTTTTTTTTCTCGCAAAACAATTCGAACGGTTCCTTTAAATACGGTGTTCTCGTTTTTCCCCTAACTCTTTTGTTCAAAAAAAACTTTGATACATATATTACGAAATACATTGAGATTCAATAAATTTATTCTCATGGGTGTGTACAATACTAAATCGAAAACCTTAGAGAGCCGAACGTTTAATATATTGTTATTTGTCTGGATACTATTGATTTTTTTTTTTTTGTTTTTGTTTTAACAATTTTGTGCAAAACAAAGAACTGATTCTGCTTTTGCGTGGCGCGTCACTGCTTTAGCAAGGAAGTTCGGAGAGAAGATATTATATTATATAAATTAATTCAATTTTGTATTTATACACACCGACGAACTATTAATCGCGAAAAACGGTTCTGAACAAATTATTATTTGACGTGTTTTTCCCTTTATTGCCAAAGTAACCCAGAATAAAAAAATACACGTATATATATATAATTATGTATAGATAAATTACATTTTCAATTTACAATTCCATTTGAAAACTACAAGAAAAATAAAAAAAAAATCCCTCCTCAATGCATCGACTGGATCAAAAATGATCTTTTTGATAAATCTTTTGTACTTGGCAAAAATTGCCGGTGAAAAAGTTGTTTAGAGAAAAGCGGAAAAAAAAAACGAGTACTTAGTAATTAGTGAGTCGTCATTGAAGTGATCAATTCACTTCAAGTTTAAAAAAAAAAAAAAAATTTAATTATCACAAAATCAGCGACAATTTTGAAACGCGACTCTAACACACTTAATCGAGTTGATTATTATCGTTAATTCGCCCGCCATTGAATGAGAGAGACGCCGTTAAACAAGTCCAATCCGATTGATTAAAAATAACATTTAGCCGTGTGCCCGGACGAACTTTAATTATTTGTACACGTCTCTTTGGAACAAAACATCTTTCGGTCAATCGCAATGTGTTTATGGAAAAACGCCCGATCATCGGATAATTGAGACGAAATAATAATAATAATGAAGATAAAAAAAAAAAAAAACGTCACGACGATGGCGGACAATGATTGCGGGCTCGGCGGTGTAGAGATTTTAATTAAATTTTTCGACGCCCTATTATCGCGGGCGCATTGTCGCGACAATAACGGAAATTAAAACCAAAGACATTATAACGGGCGTATCTCTTCTATTGTTGTATTTACGCGGCGGCGTAGGTAGCCAACCAGAGACGCGCGGTACTTATTATAATTTTTTTTTTTTTTCATTATTCATTCTAATTTCATTTCGTGTGTACCTACCTAAGTATGTTATAATGTTGACTGACGCTAATGATAATAATTATTGATCATCTCGTTATCCCGTTGTATTATTGTCTACGTGCGGCGGCCACGGCGTCAACAACGAGCGCACAATAAAATCATTTGCAAACGAGTCGGTCTCTATTGTTATTACAGCCACCCCCGCCCCAACCGGCAATGTCCAGAGGTTTTCCCGGCGCACAGTACAACAATGTCCGGGTATGCGGATTCAAGGCGGCGAAAAAATCTGGACCGGCCCGTGTAGTTGTTGGCCGGTAAGTTAACAGAGTAATGTGCGATTTGTAGAATATTTTTTTCAAAACGTTACGAAATTTGAAACGGTGAAACGGGCTCATATTGTTTGGAAAGAGGTGAAGAAATGGAGTACCTCGGATTGTTCGGGATCGCTCGAAATTTTCGCGAGCGGCCCCGATTTGTTTTTGACTCCGGGGCTCCTATACGTCGATAGACACGCCATTGCGAAACGTTGACACTATTCAATTACAATGTCACGGGTCCGAAAAATCCAAATTTTCAAGTTTGCAAATATCACACACAGAATTTAACAATTTAATTGTTTCCACTAGTTTTTCGTACGACTTATCCAGTACCCGCGCTGTTATTTTATTCATTCCGAATTATAATCCAATAGCGTAAACTTTGAATTCATTTTGTCAAAACTATAGGGCATTTGAACGAATAAAATCGTCAAAAATGACGAGGCTCTTTAATACACGCGCGCCACATACGGACGTTGGATTTTCCGAGATACTGTCCCGTCTTAAAGGTAAAAACGATTCTGATTTCTAATGTCCAAAATTTGTTCAGTAAACTCCGATTATATAATCACGTTTAAAGAATACGAAAATGGCCAACGTGACGAACGAAAAACATCGATCGTTAATATTTTTAATCTAATGACAATAATAATTGAAAACGATGACGCGTCTGTATTGCACTATCTTTAAAACATAATATTCTAATAATAGTACGTGCAGAGGTGTATCGTTTAAAACAAACGTATTTATGACACATCGACGAAAATCGCAATTTTATTTTGAAGTTGAATTTTTCCGTTTGTTTTTAATTATCGTAGGACCGCTGTGGATGCGGGTTTGTGACTGAAGAAGCACAAGTTACGCAATAATATTGCGAAATAGAATAATAATTATAATAATATTATTATACGACAGCCGACGCGCCTTCATTGAGAAAACGCTGGCTATTGAAGTACATACAGTCGTGCTGGTTAAATTGCCTCCGGATAAACTTAAGGGGCTAGATATTTTTGTACGCATAAGTGATAATAATAACAATATAGTTGTTAATTTATAACACTTTACGAATATTGAATATTTTTTTTTTTTATGATATTTCATTAGTCTTCCGGTTTATTTTAGGCGTAAAAATCATATATTGATATCACGAGGAATGAAACGTAGGTTATTGCATTAATTTCGAAAATATGAGTGAATACAATAATATTATGTTAACTAATAACAGTAATATATAATATTATTAATTATCATTTATAAATGAGGGGGTTAAAGGCATAGTAATGTTAGCTACATTAATTTTAAAATTTAAATTCACTTTTAAAGTCAACAAAACAACCGGTTCGTTTACATACGAATGTTGTACTGCCATCTAGTTGTAGTATTTGTTAGCTATGAAGGGGTGGCGATAGGCAACTATAACGACGTTTTTGAACAAATTATAAATTAATTTAAAAAAACATTTTTGATGAACGATACCAAACTTGTTCGCGCAAAACAGATAAAAGTGCCCGAGATAGAATTTTAACATCTATTATGAAATTTGTAGATGGCAAACATTTTGGATACTACTACGTCGACATTTTTACAATTTTTAAAAATATATTCAACTCCAGTAGCATATTTACGCATTTATTGGTGCGTTCGATGTTTTTCATCCTATAAGCACATAATTTCTATAATACAAGTTTGGTATGATTTAGGCGGAATTAGCTTACTAAATTGTGTTAATGTACCTTCTTCCCCTCATAAAAAGAAAAAAACAAAACAAAACAAAATCATAAATACGCCACGGTCATCTCATTACCGAAGACATAAAAGACCGTATTTAAAATTGGTTTTAAACAACTTACTGTTTTGATAATTTATATTTCAAACTGATGAAAGCTGATGAAAATATCGTTTTTTATTCATTTCATAATGGTGATTTCAACTTTCAGATCGGTTTTTAATGATATTATGTTAACATGTTTTTTTAAACATTAATGCACGGGCCACCTTAATTTATAAATACCTAACCTTTATTTAACACCCTTATTTGGTGGTGAATTAACTTGTTTGTTTTTAAAATATTTAAAAAAGTGTATTGTATTAAATTCGTAAACATTAAAATCTATAATTGATTTTACTTAATTTACACTACTGGATCGCAAATTTAAGCAGAAAAGGAATCTTTTTGAAGCAAGCTTTCAGTCGTGGTATAATTAATTTATAGTTTCTATAACCATTCGATGTATGGATTTCCGATACTATCCAGAGTACTAAAATTATACTCCTGGAAAATCGACTTCGAAACGGCTTCGCCTTTATGTTTGATGCCCAGTATTCGACAAAGTAGCGTTGGGATACTCGTATGAATTGCACACGTACTAAATAATTATTAAAGTCTCGTTCGAACGCGTGTATAAATAACGATTTAAAATCAGACAGGTCGTAAACAATAATACAAAAATATTGTAATATCGCGTTCACAGAGTAATTATTATATTAGGAAAACAATAATAACAATCATAAAAAAAAAAAAAATTATTATGGTTCGTTGGAGACCTTAATAATACCATGTGAGAATAGTGACCGGCCCTGAAGAAGCGTCGCGCAGCCATGAAATCCCCCCGGGTCAAGTTATCATTGTTATTGTTATTGTCAACAGGTCCTATAGCAGTTCAACAGGTAAATAATATTATCACTCGTGCGGAAAACGGACGGTGGGTGTACACGCTGCTGCATCACGACATCGATAAATTCGAGACGTTTCGAATCCAAAGCCGTATACGAAACCGTAAATATTACCCATAGGTATTTTTAAAAGCGCACTGTGATGATTTTTTTTTTTTTTTATCACACACGTGCGCGAATTCCCTCGTCAAATAATTTACGCGTTTCAATGTCAAAACTATATTACATACCTATCTATTTTTATTTTATTTTTTTCCGTTAACCTTAACGCATGCACGTCTCGCAGTTTAACCGCCCGCCGTGACCCTTATTATCATAATTTTATTTCCATTTTTATCGCGCATAATATTCGAATATTTAACTAATGTTTTCGTACTGTATCAATATAATATTATGATAAAAGCGAACTACGTTTTAGTGTACATCACGTCTGCTATCTGCCAATAGTAGGCGTAGGTTGCAGCGTTTACACATATAAACGTTTCACCACTAACGACTATTATAAATATGTATACACTTTGCAATGTCTTCATCATCAACATTGTATTCCGTATTATAATATTTTTATTCATTTTTGTCGATTTTATTTTAGACGTGTGTGTGTGTGTGTGTGTGTGTGTGTGTGTGTGTGTGTGTGTGTGTGTGTGCGTGTATTCGGATGTACGTTTTTACGATAAATCATCGACGTGCTCGCGGATATTATAACGAGATCCTCTAACAACGTCCCGGCGACCCTGTACGTGATAATATATTATTGGATTCAAACGAAATCCGAATAGCCGCACGAAATAACGGGCGGTTCGGTTTAATAAATCGAAATTCTTTAACGGCTGATGCACAGCTGGTAGGGTAGGGTATACTTGGGTCGAACGCACGCGATGCGATTCCAATCGTCAATGATTTATTCGTCCGTCTGTGCGTTAAGTGTACAGATACGCCTATAGTCGTATAAATCTATTTATATAAACGGTAGTCGTGTCATTAATAATTATTTAGGACGCGATGGTATCGTGAGGTGAAAAGAATCGAGAGGCGAAAAGGATCGCGAGACGGCCGATATCGAAAATGGGACGTCGGATTTATCGGCCGACACAGAATCCGCCTCTTCCGACCGATAATTCGGTATTTTAGATAGTCGAAAAGAGAAAGAGAATAATATTGACAGAGGTGACTCGGACGACACGCGACGCGAAGGGACGAGGCTGTATTACGAGTAACGTTTTGCAAACGAATGTGCGGACGTATGTTGGCAACCGAGGCGGCCGACACCGGAAATAGTCCGGGAAAAATGAAAAAAGAGAAGAAGAAATATTTCGTTGCGCATGTTATAATAGAGTCCATTAAACGGACCACACGGTTTTTAAAACGAACTGCACACAATTTGTCGGACGTCGCGATACCGTCGAGTAGGCGGTGCACGGCCGCAGTCCAACGGTAATTATCTTCGGTACATTCCATTTGAAGGAACGTTGGTATGAAGTCGGCCGCGCGTAGACTTGGAAGTTCAATTGGAAAGGGTCTTCCCGATTCGATGGCCGCGGCAAACGGATTGTCGTGCGACAGTTTTAAATGATGACGTTTACCTGTATGGAGTGTAGGTATCTATAATAGGCAGGTATTTATTACAACTGTAAGTGCACTCGACGGGCGATAACATCGCCCCGTTATCTCGGTTGGACGACTATACACCATCACTTAGTTAAGTTTAATATTGAAAGCCGTTAAGTTTAATTGAGAACGTCGTCGTCGCGGTAGACCGCTGTACAGTGTCGGGGGCGCCTAATACACGACGGCTCCAGGAAAAACCGCGGAAAAAAAAAAGAAAGAAAAGAAACAACGGAGTAATCCGACGGAAAGGTTTACGGCGACGACCGCTACAACGCGCGAATCAAACTCCGGTATATACCTGGGCACCCGCGGTAATCTTGGTTACACATCTCCGGCTTGTACTCTTACGACCGGTTTCCCGTTCGCATGTCGTCGAGTAGGCGTATATTATTGTTTGTTATTACGTCGTGTTCACTACTGTTCTTACAACGACGTGCGCCCCGCAACGATAATATTATTAAGCCAGTTTTATAAATTTTATATCCGCCAATGTCGTCGTTATCTCTCCTGTAATATTATAACTATTAGCCTACTACAACTGCTCTCGCGACAATAATTTTCTCGTACAATCCAACTAGCTAATGTAAACGGGACTAGGACGCATTAAACTTGGATATAAATGTAGATATTTACAGCGTCTGCGATTCGAAAACGGTATAAATGCCGAAAGAAACGAGTAAACCGCCGTTAGTTTGCATGCGGGTATGCTTATAGTGCGTTCGTATCAACCTTGATTTACTTGGGGAGCTGGGTATATAGGAAAAAAAGCAAAATGAAAAAGAGCAAGTAAAAAAAAAAAAAAAAAAATGTGTACCTACTTTTAGTAATATTATTTTAATAAAAAAAAAAATATGAATATATACTTAGGAAAAAAACTCTCTGCTGTCAGTTTAATAATTATAATGGTATAACAATGCACAGTATATTAACTGTGAAAATAGTGAATTTCAACAAGTAATTGACTTTTTTTTCTCTAAATTCGATTTACTTCATGCATGATTCCGTGGAGTAATATAATGAATCGATTACAGCAACGATTAAAAGTTAAAACCACCTATATTAGGGCAATTATTAACTTATTTTTCTTCGCGGGTTAGTTTCGATTACAAGAGCCGACAGGGTTAAGTTAGGTTAGGTCAGGTCAGCAAAATATTCAACGTCTTGCTAGATCGCCTTGGTCCATTAAACAAAATATAAATCACGTTGTATAATTGACGTAAATAAAAAAAATACTGTCAATACTGTTGCAAATGAGTAGTCACAGAGTTATTTAGATTATAATATACTGTGTGCAATGATTTTTCATTGCAAACTAAAAACGATTCTGAGCAGAATAGCAATCAGAGGGGGTAGGTAGTGCCGGACCTGGAAGTATTGTCATTGATTAATTATACACATTTAATCAATGATATTAGTCGTGTTTTCCTCGTGTTTCTACGCGTTTCTAAAGGAATACCAGAAATCAACAGTAATCAAACAGCAAAAATAGGAACTTAGTATAGTTGAATTGCTGAAAATTTGCGACAAATGTTTCAAATAAAGTATCGAGGGGGTAGGAATTCCGCATATTTTGAGGTATCTACTTCGGGTGAACAAATCGGAGCATTTTTAATAACCGTGTAAAAGAAAATATCACGATATATTGCGTAAAACTAATCGCTCTCTTCTGTAATATTGATAGGTTACTAATATAATACGTGTGAATACACGTATATATGAGAAAAATTCTCGACGGCGATTATCTGTGTGTCCGAGGGAGAAAAAGAGAGTGAAAAAAAAAAAAAAAAAAATTCTGAAGACGTTGTGTGCCGTTAAAAAAGAAGATAAAACCGATCGGCGGGAGGATGTCCGGCGGCGCGGTCTGCGGGTATGGGGCACGCGAACCGCTACCGCAGAAGCTGTTTAATATTTTTACTATTATACTTCCCGGATCCGTTTTATATTTTCGTCGCCGGGTTATAATACACGAGTATTAGTATTACAATGTTGTCGTCCGGCGATTACGGTCGCCGCCGACGCCGCCTCCGATCACCACGCACAATATTCTATGCAAACCGCACGCCGGCGACGACGACGACGGCAGCAGCAGACGAAATAATAACAATAATAATAATAATATATGGAGCAGTGATGAGAGATGACGGACGAAAAACCGTGTAATCGTTGCCGTCGCACATCGACAATAAAATATACATAAAGTATACATTATAATGTGCACACATAGAGGTACGTTTTATTTCACGCCCGAAACAAAACCGAAGAAAAAAAAAAAAAAAAAAAAAAACGAAATGTTATAATAATATATAGGTACTGTGCGCACAGACACACATGCGCTTAGGTTACCGCCGTTACCGCTTACCTAGATTTAAACGTACCTACCTACAAACATAATTGTTGTGACCAGTCACGCGTCATCGTGCGAGCCCGTCAAACGCGCGCCAGGGAGGCGCCGCGGCGACGCGTTTACGATGTTCTCGATCGGAATTGTCGATATAATATCAATTGATGCCGGGAATACTTAATCGATGTGCGTATGCCGATCGTTATAATCGCCGATGGTAATGGAAAAAAAAAAACACCCGTGAGCAGCAAGGCTTCGTCGTTATATAGTGTCGAATTTTCCCTAATCAATTTCGCATGATACAATACTACGCTACACGCTATTTCTATTTATTTATTTAGTTTTTTTTTTTTTTTTTTATTTGCTATCAAAAAGATTACTGACCCTCGCTGAGTGAAAACTCGTGCGGAGGTCCAGCAGTTACTTAAATTTTATTAACACGCATAAAAATTCGAAAACATAATAAACAGAATTTTTAAAACGTGAGAAATAATATGGAAATTACTATTTAGGTATTTGAACACGATA
The DNA here is from genome assembly GCA_902439185.1 of Cinara cedri. Taxonomy (NCBI): domain Eukaryota; kingdom Metazoa; phylum Arthropoda; class Insecta; order Hemiptera; family Aphididae; genus Cinara; species Cinara cedri. Next base: position 1,258,035 of record CABPRJ010000010.1, on the reverse strand, counting down.
GGTTTAGTTTCAATTGTTTCGTATTCATATTGAAGTCGGTGGAATGTATATTTTTTAAACAAAGATACACAAAGACAACTTGGCTACATCACTAAGCATTAAGTAATGACATTAAAAAAAAGGCAAAAGAGAAAAAAGAATCAACAAAAAAAAAATGAATGAAAATAATTATATAAATTAGTTATTCCTTTATATTGAGTTATTCTATAGTATCATTATCCCACAATTAATGTTTCAGTTATCCCTATCTATAGCCAAATTCTTCTGATTGGATTCACCTTCTAAAGCTTTCACATCCTATTTTACTTTCGACTACATTCCTCCGCTTTCGCAAAGATCATTTGTCGACTTCGGTTCCAGTACTACCCGTAGTGGTGGATTTTAGCTTCTGTGCACGTGTCCCACGTTAGACTTTTTTCGCGAAAATCTCTACAAAACATTCTAGTTGGCAAACTTGCATATTTGCAGTAGCTCTTTATTTTCCCTGTTCCGGTTATGTTATCCATTATTGGCTTTACTGTTACTGCAGGTCTAAAGATCTTCCTCGATATTATTTTAAAAATAACAATCGGCGAGACTATAATATTTTATCGTAATAATAAAAGTCGTGAAATTTCGGCGGTTAATGAATACCACCCTAAAGATATGACGAACGGTCGAAAATTCGACACGGTGACCAAATAAATATTATGGATGTGTGTATGTGTGTATTTTTTTTTTAACGAATTATTTGATTCTGTGAAACATGTGTGCGTAACGTCATTTAAAATCGCACCTGTTTATGCATAATACGATTTTCTAAATGGACTCGATTTTCGATTTTTTGAGTAGAATATTATAATTTCTCTGCGGTCTACTTTTATTTTTCGCGCGTATTTTGCAAGCAACAAAGATGTGTACAACACGCAGGTGAGGTAAAAAGCGCCGTCATCGATCTTGAAAAAAAAAAAAAAAAACATCACAACAATAATATGCATAGTCGTCGACGTCGTCAGTTGGGCGATAGATACCTACTTTGATCTGCAGTTTAGACTTGGAAATCGGTCACGCATGTTAATGTCGAGACTTTAACGAACGCACCACTACCGAGTAAATAATAAAAAGGCTAATACTGCTGATGCGTGTGCCACTGTTTTGGGAGGGAAGTAAGAAGGGAGGATGTGTAGTGTAAATTGAATTTATAAATGTACGCAACGATAAACCATCGCTAACAAAACACGATTTTGAGCTGAGTTTTAATAGTCGCTTTTTTCTGGATAACTCAATTAATTAACAATAATTGTACAAATAATTGCTAGTTTTTCCGTTTTATTATGACAACCACTAAACAAATCAAAACATTACTCTTAATTGCATTGATCAGATCAAACATAATACAAGAAAGTTTCTGTAAAGTTTTTGATTAGACCAAGATTTTTGGTAGTAAAGTTGTTTACAGATGCCAAAAATAAACCACATTATAGTAAAATCAATACCAAAATCGCTTCGCTCAGAATCTAACAACAAATCGATTTTCAAAATCTAAATCCAAAATCATAAAAATAATTTTTTTGGAAATTATATTCTTAAACATTAAAGATCTTTTAAAATCCACAAAATGAATGATTTTAAAAATCATTTTTTCTGAAATTGATTATGACTAATATATTATTATTAATATAGTCATATTATCCAAAAAAATAATTCCATAAAAATCGTTAAATTAGTTTTTTTAAAAATTCTAATTTAAATTCAGATTTTAAAAAACCTAACTCATTATTTGGATATTATTATATCCGCGGTAGGTACTCGAGAAGATTAACCATTTTCGGCTGTGTTTTCGTTTCGTTTTCGGTTAGTTCATGTAATTAAACATCCTAAACAAAATGCTTTCCTTTTCGTTTTCGCTAATTTTTTTTTTTTCTTTGGACCTAATGTCTTCGTATACTATAATATGTCGTCGTACCGCCGGATGTTCACGAGCCGTCGTCCGTTAATTGTGAATACCACGCTAGGTATATCTTCCCGTTTTAGACATTCGTATAGTTTAATAACCGTGTTAACGGTATCAAACGGAATAAGCAAATTATACGAACGAGTGCGTGTACACTGTACACGCAGCACCACCAGTCTGAAAACCCGGAGAGAAAAGCGAAATGTCTAATTACAGAACTCGACAATGTATAATAATAGAGTTATTATAATATATTATAGGTATGTGTACGAGATTATCATATAGTCGGATTAAAGAGGCGTGGTGACGGGCGGATTTGTTTGAAGTGTGTCTACTGTTATTAGATAATAATATATATATATATTAAAAAAATTCTGCCGATAACTGACGGTATAAATACTCGACAAATTATAATTTATCAAGTATTATAGGTTAGCTGTAGCCTGTAACCTATAACCTAGGTATATGATGTTTTCGCGCGGTCCTCATACCGTAGGTTAATAAAATTAGCTGAAAAACGATGAGGATTTTTTTTTTCAATTATTTAAATCGCGTAATATACAGGTAGGCGTATATAATTATTTTCGATTCTGATGACGGACACCTATGATTTAATATTCGAATACATACATAATGTTTATATGCGCATAGTACATCGATAAATTATGTTGCATTACGAATACAAATCGCCTGCGAAATTTTGTAAAAAAAAAAAGCTGATACTGCGTTGTTTACGGAGGGAATACTCTGAAGAGACAATATAATATAAAGTAATTTAATTTATACCTTTACGCGACGTTAAACTGTTGCCAACGCTAACGGAAAATGATTTCGAACAGCGTGAATTCAAGAAATCGTCGACAATTAAACAAAAAAAAAATGTCCAGTCTTACCATTAAGAACTCTACAAGGGAAATACGAAAAAAACCTCTTCGACGTACCAACTAAATTAAAAATTCTTCAAGAAAGTTCCCATTTTTGATTTGAGCAATATATCTGTTAGAAAAATTATATTTTCTTTTTCAATGTTCGACGAGTCTCAATGCTGAAGTTCTTTACAGTCCCCCCCCCCCCAAAAAAAACACAGTCAAATTGCAAATTGCTTCGTTCAAAATCTAAAATCAATCGCCTAGTGTACATTATTGCGGGGCCCGTTTTCGACTTAATTATAAAAGTATAAGCACATGGCGTGGACGGAGGTGCGTTAATTGTACGATGATAATAATAATATTATAAAGTCATTTGCCGTATAATTTTCTCGCTTTTAACTATGGTGTAGGTAGGCAGGTATAATAATAGTGTAATAACGCCCGGTAACAATGTGTGGTAATTACACGTGTCTTTGAGCACACACGCGAATCGTTCGTTCCGCGGTCAGTCGAATCACGAAAAAAATGTAAGACGAGAAAACGGACAAAATAATCTACGGCTGATTTGTGGCCGTCAAAATCGTAGTGAACGTTTGCGCGCGAGTTCTCAATCCCGTATAATTTCGTTTGAGTATTAATTGGACATTTTAAGTACTTGCAGGCATTATCATGCAGTTCTCCTCAGTGTTCACCGGATTTTCAATCTGGGTGATGTGTCATCCTGGAGTGACATAAATCCAGTGTAGTGAAACACAAATCCTCGAGGAAAAGAAAAACAAATAAGGGAAATAAAAATTTATTCGATTAAAATCGTATTAATATGTCGTATTTGACAAATGAAATTCACATGCAGTTTGAGAATAAAAACGATAGAGATGAGGGTTGAAAGTTGAAACCCCCGTTTCCCAAAAGGCACATCCTCATACTAACGTCATGATGCATGTACAAAATTCCATCACCGTAGTTTCATTTAAGGGGTCTGTAATAGAGGTGTTCAAAGTCTAAGGTTATGTAATTTTGCTAGGTTGATCGGACTGGGATATTAAATACGAGTAGCACGGCTTCTTTACAGCTAATATTCACCATAGTTAATGCTAGAATCTGGGAACGAATAAAAAATCGGTAGAAGGAAAGCGCTCAGTACAACTGTTATCAACGGACAACAGTATACGATTAATAGCTCAGTGTTGGAAAAAATAAACAATATTTGTATCTAGATACAAATTTAGATAAAAGATAATCTGAACTAAACAATTTTCTCAAATAGCTAATGATAAAATAAAATTTTCAGTTATTTAATAACATCTATTTATTTATTTTATTTAATTAAGTATAAATATATGAGTACTGGGCCCCACTAAGAGGACTCGTGTTGAGCCCAAGAATTAAAAATCTATTTAAAAAAAACAAATTACACTTTTATTTAATAAGTACATGATTTAAATTACATTATCATACAACGATTACTATAAATTAAGGCTAAAATTAAAACAATTTTATTACTATAATATTATTAATTCGTAAGGAGATTCCAATAACCCTTGCAAATTTTTTTGAATAAATAAATTAGAAGGGTTACTATATAGGATGGCATTTTGTTACGGTTACATAGATTGGATTATTTCAAAATATCTACCAGATATGGTTTTTTTTATCTTTTAATAATAAAATTGTTTTTGCGTATCTTGTGTTTACTCCATGCATTATCGGTTGTAATATATTGTAATTATTGTATTACTAATTGTAATATGTTGTAATTGTTTATAAATACCTATGTACCAGTAATTTTTAGATACATTTTCTTAACAGGTAGCACATTTAGTTCTGTCTTATTGGATACATATATTAAGATGTAAAAAGATATATTAAGATAATTCACAACCAATATTACTTTAAGAATACAGATAATTCGAATTCAAAACATATTATTAAATATTCAAAATAGTATAGGTATATAAAATAATATTTGTGAATAACCAAGGTTATGTCGTGATTAAAAAAAAAAATTTTTTTTTTGAGGAAATCCGATTTTTTTTATGATTATAGGTAATATAATAGTATAGTATCTATTATTAACGTGTTTATGTACTAAATGGAACTAAGAAGATATAAAGACATTTATATTTTATCTAGATAAAAGATAAATTAAATAGTATTTCGTCATCTAGATTCTAGATTATATTTTCGATATTATTATCCAGATTATTCCAACACTGGATATAATATGACGCGATGTAACGGTGAGTCCGACGAAAGTAAATTCGAAAAAACAAACGATAAGTCAGTCATGAACGAGAGTGATTTTAAATTTTTTTTGTTTTTTATCGTAAACGAAAAAGCAGGTGCAGATGTAAGCGCACGAATAAAAAAATAACACCACACACATTACACTCTCGTTTTTGCACAATGCTCGCACGTAAATAATATTTATATGGTAACGCATAAACACTATAAAACAGACCGTTTATAATTTTAAATGGACACGCATATTTGGAGAAAAAAAAGACACGGTGATTCTCCTCGTTAACCGATGGTAAAAAAATAGTCGCGTTTGAATGACTTAAAACGGTTTGCGATCATGCAAATAAAAACGACCGCAAGTTGTCGGTAGTGACAGCGACAGAGACTAATATTATATTCTTCATCTGTATATATAAGCTTTTATGTTCATGCGGGACTTTTTCCGGCTCCACCATCCCTATCCCTATCCACTTATCTCGGGGTTTGCAGTCGTCTATTATTGTTCCTGGGTAGATTTCGACAACATTTTCGACATAGTATTAAAATATTTTTGGTCATTCGAAATCGTACGGGTGTTAATGAAACACGCGTTTCTTGTATCATTAGAATAACGATCGACCCAAGGATGTTTATAACTGCAGCGAACGTTTATACTAATTATAATTTTTATTTATTAATTATATTTCCAATCGCCAATAGTATAGTTTATTATAATTGCATACCATTTTTTTTTATAACGATGACGTATCTCGTGGTGGCGGTAACCATCCATTTCGGTAATAAAAGATTACGTACACTGTTCGGACCGTACGTAAATGTGTGCCACATTATAAAAACGAAAGCTACCGAATAAATTACTATACACGATTAGTACTCGCCCGAAATAAATTTAGGTATACTTATGCGACTTTTTATTTATTATTAGCGTGTTTAAAAAGAAACGATCGAGGAAAATTAGCTGTAAAATATACAGCGAGACCAACGATAAGTGGTGAATAAGAAAGAATGAGAACCATTGAATCTGAACTGTATCGTAGATGCCACCTGCAGAAGCAAGAGATTACAATAATGATCATGGTGCGCGCCCGGAGAAACCGTAACCTATTGCTTATTCGTACAGTATTGAAGGGGAACTTTTTCCCAGTGAGAAAAAAATTCCTCAGATAAAGACTAAGAATTAGGTGTAAAGACGCATAGTCAAGAAATATGCGGAAGTACTAGAACTTGGAAACCACGAGTGTCGGATAAAGACGGCTGGAATGACTGGATTATTAGATTTTGTACGTTCTGTTTAACGATATTCATCATTTTTCTTACTGTACCTACATAACGTTATAATCATAACCAGAGAGATTAGACCTAACTAGAGTCTAGAATCTAATCATTAAATTATATTGATGCAAGCCCCGCAAAAGAGCAAATAATTGATTTGATTTAACGGAGATAACTCAATTATTTTTATTTATACAGTAGGTACATAATGAAGTCGTGGTATACCTACGTACCTACTTACTTTTATGAAAATCACAGACCTTGAATAACAACGCACTTGGACAATGTGAGTGCAGTTATAGGTGACGTCTAGGTTCGGTTCTGATCAGAGCCTATTTTCTGTATAATTTTGTATTACGCACTTTTTGTTTAGACCATAAATAAATGGTAAAAAAAAAAAATTTGCTCTTATACTCTTAAATACAGTTATTTCACTAATTTGTCTACCATTTGTCGTTGTTTTCAATTTTTTTTAAACAAATATTTCCAGGTATAAACTTTATAAAAGAGAAATTTATGGGTAATGTAACAAGTAAACTTAAAAAAAAAATATCACATAATATAAACTAGTTTGTACTTTATTTATACATTATTCTTTCAAAACATTTGTTTAAATAACGTTCCTTTGAATTTAATTCCTTATTGAAAGTCAATAAACTAATTCTGACAAGCATTAAGATAATAATTTTTAAAACATCATAATAATAAATAACAAATTTTAAAATACTTTGTATTTGTTCGAATGTCTTCGAATACCTTTTCTAAATTCGTTAAACAATTAAAAAATACTATAACAACAAAACATAGTAAAGAAATATTTTTTTATAACACTCTGCACATTTTATAATTCCGTACTACACACAACAGATTTGGTATTACACACAATGAGGCGTATTATACACAAAAATAGGCCCTGGCTCTGATCGTATGACAAAGATATTATATATGTATTATAGCAGGGATGTTCAACCCACGGTAGATTTTAATACGGCCCTCGTTTAAATTTCAAATCATCAATTAATTGTATATAATATTATGAAAACAAATTTATTTCAAGAATATAAAACTACAAAATATTAAAAAACTTTAAATATTACTTAATAGAATGTACTATTATATGAAATTGTTATCTTTATTGGGAACTGATAGCGATAAATAAACTAATGTAACAAAAATAACAAAACTATTATTTTCAAATTGTTTTCTTTTCATCATAAATAAATATATTTTTCCTTGTAACTATAAATAAAATGTAATAGCTCGTCAAAATATTTCTACTGATTATTCACTACGGTGAAAATTTTAAATAAAATGTATTATTATTATAATGTATGTGGCCCACAACAACTTCTACTTACATAATGTCGCCCAGTCTTTACAAAAGGTTGGACACCCCAGTAATATATTATTTTATACGGTTTATTGTATTTGCTTCAAATCACTTCTTCAGTAGTCGCGTAGGTAGGTATACAGTATTATGTTTGCACTGCACACGGTTTGTCAAAATATTTACAGAATATAATAATCATTAATAATTTATTAGCTGAACACAAATAGATATATACTTAGGTAACTAGGCGGCAAATATATATTTGCGCAAGAAATCCAAATATCCTCTTGAATTTATTATTCAAAAAATTATCAATTATAATACAAAAAAAAATAATAATAAATTGACAACGATGTATTTATTTAGCGATGATTTTCTTCACGTACCTACCTACCTGTGTAGAAGTATGCAAAATGAAAATAATACTGATGGAACCAAAAATGGACGGAGAATAACTGAAAAACGCATGGAAAAGCATGGAGAGACATTGGCAATGGGTCTATATGACCTAGAATAAGCCATACAGAAAAGTATAAACAGCAGTATTTTCGGCGAGTTTTGCACTGTTTAAGGTGACTGAAGGGAAATAAAGTCAAGGAAAAATAACCAATAATATAAAGTGAAGCCAAAGGAAAAATTTTTAAATTAAATTTATTATACAAATGTTGGTGGAGAATTTTTAACGAAACTTAAAAATACATATTATAAATAGGTCACTATATTTGTTTTATATTATTCACGCTTGCTGCGCATAAAAATTATACGATATTTCAGTAATACACTATTCTTCGTTAATAATTTGTCCTAACTACCGATAATATTAATATAGTATACCCATATTAATTTTAATTATATTTGTAGGAGAATTCCCGTGGCCGTCGTAATTTACTGCTATTTATTACACACCACACGATTTATATTACAAGGTTAGGATTACATTAACATAATATTCGTGAATATTTAATTTCGCGGTCGATTTTTGAATTAAAACTTTCTATCGTGTATTTTTTTCGGAAACCCTACTGCGGTTTGCATGCTCTATAACCAAACCTATGTCTCGAATTTTAATGCTTTATACGTACTTAAAGCTTTTTTTAAATTTTATCATTAAAATACAAACAAAATTTCAAACTAACCCCAACCCCCTCAATATAGCGTATAGGTCTTCTAGAAAAGTAAAAAAAAATCAACAAATATAATATATTATATGTATATAATTTTTTTAATAATCCGGGTTATATATTATATAAATTATTTAAGAGTTTTCGGGGTATTTTCGAATTTTCGATGAGAGCAGATAAAATTTACTCTGCGACTTTACATGTAAGGGTGGATTGTCGATTTTTCTTAACCCTAGGAAATATGAATCCAATCACAAATCCCACAAACCGCAAATAATCATAAGCGCGACTGAAATGTCATCGAAATTTCCTACAAATGTGCCGGATTTAGCAAACAATGTAGCTTCCATAACTCTCTCTGATCTCATTTTATTTCATTAATATCACATAGTAATCTATAGCAGCTTACATACGAATACCGGCCTATCGGCAATATCCGTCTCAAGTATTAAGTCTCAAGCTACAAAGACTATAATTATATGTGTGGTCAAATACACTCGCATCGCGTACATCATACGATATCTCAAGAACGTTATTTTTGCTTATTGTGTTTTTTATTATATTAAATTCATTTTATTTTTTTTAGGATTTAAAAATAACTGGATCTCGTTTGTGACGGCCACGGCGGCGTCCGTACTGATGCTGCATGCGCAACAGCCATTGTCCCCTCGCGGTATAATTTGATTTTGTTCTATATTCGTATGATAAAAATATTATAGGTGTTTTTTTTTTTTTTGTTCTCTCTCATCGTCGGCCGCAAACGGTATCACAACTTTATTCGTAATATATAAAATCGCATAAACAATCGATACACATATAGGTATATATTATATATTCGCGTCATAGAGGTATAATAATAATAATAATAATAATAATAATACATACATACATACATAATAAAAGAAATATTCGTTTTTTTTTCTCGAACGATTGTATTACACGACTACGACGACGTTCGGTTATTATTATTATTTTTTTATCGTCGTTTTCAACACGTCGTTATAATATTATTGTAATGTATATTTTTTTTCAGTTTTTGCACCGGGTGGCGATGTTCCATTATTACAAGTACCTATACGTTCGCAGATATTATATATATATACCTAATATTACGGTCATTCCGGTGTGCGCGTGCACCGGTTTTATAACGGCGGATGCTATATTTTCATTTATATTGTTAAAACGTGGCTTTTGCGCGACGCAATTTAATATAATATTATTATGTTGAAAAACTGAATTCACGCGGGAAATTATCGCCCGGCGATTGACGGACAATAATATAATCGCGAGATCGCGACCCCGCTGCATCGCCGCGGACCAGTCGCCGGACGGCGGACTATAGCGGTTGTATACTATGCACACGTCTCACGAATAATGATCGAATAATAGTAATAATAATAATATGAATCATCGATTCTTATAAAGTGAAAAAAAAAAAAATGAAATATTAGTTGAATATCTCGGCGCGGACCGAGTACTTTTTTTTTTTTTTAGCGACGATGACCATTATTGGCCGCGGCGTGTGTCACGTGTGAATCACGTCGATAGGCCAACAATTAGTCGGATGGAGTCGGATTACAACATTCCGTATTAGCGTCGTCGTCGGGCAAGAGTTCGAGGATAAAAATATTATGACTGTGTTAAGTGAATAATACATAACGTGTAACAATAATAATTATAATACGCGCGATCGTTAAAATATTACGAACGGGAGGAAAAAATTCATTATCCCGGATGTTATTATAATAGGTAAAACGCGTTCATATAGGCACGCATAGGTATAATATCTGGATGGAAATAATTGCAACGGTAACCTTGTTTCCGACGACGACGCGGAAGGATGATTTTACGACGTTTCTTACTATCGACTTAAAGACCGTACTTAGGTTTTTATAATACTTTTACACCTTAAACCTGTACTGTTTTTAGATGCTGAGCGAAACGACGAATGTGATGTTGGTTTTACTATGTGAAGTGTTTATTTTTTTCTTGTGTCTGCCATTAATTTTTCCATCAGAAATCGTGTGCCACTCAAACACTTCGTAGAAACTTTAAGTCTTTTGTTGCGTTCATGATCTAGTTATTGGCGCGCTGAGAGGGTCATTTTTTAATTTCTTTGTAGTTTTCTTAATCGATTGGAAAAACGGGCAATCTGTTGTATAACTTCTGTTTATTTCTCGGTTATCTCGGCAACAAGAGGAAAAATACGGCTCATACAACTCTCCTCAGAATCGTATTTCGTTAGCGAATGATATTGCTCTACAGATTTTCCCTTATTCATAGAGTTTTGAATTCGCATCCTATAGATGATTTAGTTATTCTTATTAGGACATATCATACCTATACCTACTTAGCTGAAGTAACTGGACCGATCAGTATCCAACGGAAACGGCGAATATTTATCGACTAGCTAAGGTGATGGTTTCTCGAGTTCCCGAGGTTTTAGAAAATAAATATAAAACATAGTTTTTTTTAATTTTTATTATAACACTTATCGTATCAAAACTCATATCTACACTAGTATTTTGGAAAATGTACAAACATATTGGAAATCGACGAGACAGTAATTTTTACCACGCGTAAATTTGAAAGTGATAAAATTATGATCTCGCCCATCAAATCGATAAGCCATCGTCTAATTTTGCACTGATTGACAACCGGTAGATACAACTCTCACTGCAATACGGTCGTATTGATAAGATATACGTATTTATTTTTTTTTATCGGATTATGGAATCCTGAATTTACGTGAAAACCGGTGTAATTTAGTTTCGGAGATTTTCGAAGATGAAATGTGCGAGCTAAAGAACCGTCGTCAAATTGTTTTCGGAAAATTTGAATCATTTACTGTTTCACGAGGTTTTGACTTCTCTAGAAACTTGCAGTCTATGTCGGCGCTATTATTTAAATATGATAGATTTAAAAATTCGTCAGACAATTAAAAATTGTTTCCATTGATTTCGAGCGCATTTCGGATATTTAAAAAATACCTATATGATCGTCGGGTTCAAATATATTTTCCGAGCATATTTCATACCACAGGGCGAGGGAGTTTGGGGGTTTTATACACCCCTCCCGTTGGCTTGGAAATACATCTATGCGTACATATTCAGTGATTTAATCTTCAATATTAATGTGCGCATGTTTCATTCATGTTAATGAAATAAAAATTGGAATTTTTGGGCGTTAGAAAAATGATACCATGAAATTCATGATTATTATCATACTTTGCCGTTGAAAATTCTCGGGCACGCCACTGTTTGCTCGTAATATGTTTTATTTGAACGTTATTAAAAAACTCTAAAACACCACTCTCTAATAATAATTATGATTCACGACTCGTGGCAGGGGAAATTTTGTGCTGCGGCCGGGTGGTGGGTATATATAGAAAGCCGAGGTGAAATACGCAAGTTTTTGAGAAAACGCCGCCACCGCCGCCGCCACTGCCGCTTTCGACCGACGACGACGAAATATGCGACGAATGTCTTACCTAAGTATACGTTTATTTTTATGCGGCACGGAACGGGCGTAAAAAAAAAAAATATACGATAACAACTATATACATTATACACAGATACGATTATAATATAGTGCGGGGAATGGGTCTATATTAATAAAATACCCCGATGTCTATATGTATCTATACGACTGCAGGACGGAATAAACGTGACTGGGAGTGTTTCGCGACGGTTGACTGACCATCGGGTTTATACCTACATTATACTCGTCGTAATAACAATATTACAATATTATCGGCGCTCGTATATAATGTTTTTGAAAGTGCGCGTATTTAAAAATTATGTATGGACATAGGTATAATATATTATTATTATGCGTGTAGGTGCCGATCGGGCAGCGATGACGATTAATAACGCGAGAATCTAGAGGGCAAAAAATGAAAAAAAAAAAAGTAGAAAAGAGTATATTATTAATAATATTTTTAAGATCCTGTTTGGCGATCATCCACCCCCTACAACCTCGCAGCACAGTGGCCGCCTCCGACGATAACATCGTCTCTTGTTATTTTTTTTTCCTTTCATACTAGGTCATCGTTGCGGTTTCCGGTCTCACGTGTGTTCGGGGCGTCAGCGGCCGATAAACATAATATTATTATAATATAGTATAATAAATAATATCACTGACGAATAACAAACATAAAAAAAATAAACCTATCGACAGTTTACGTATAATAATTGGATTTTTAATCCGTTTACAGATCGAACAACGTAGAGTCCTACCGCGGTTTCTCGTCGTGTAAACTCGTGATAATATATTATCACTTATCTGCGAGGACCCTCGACCTTAAGCGGCGCCTCGGCTTTACGGACCGATAGGTAACATCATAACCTGACCACTATATAGTAACCAATATAGACATAGGTACGCGATTTTAAAATTATCTCCGACGACGGCACGCGTAGACGTGAAATCCATTATCCATAAACGCGGCACCTAATATTCTATTTATCCGAACGGGAGTTTCAACTGTTCCAAGGAAATCGAATTGTGGGTAGCAATTTAAAAAAAGCTGAGCAAGTTAGTTAACGTCTGACTATTTTAACTGAAGTAAATTAAAGTCAGATTTAAATGTAAATTGGGTAATTATAAGTTAAGGTTCAAAATGTCTGCAATACAATAACTCACGTTTAGATAGTTATAAGTCCCTTTTTAAAAATTATCCACGATTAGTTACACATACAAAAGTATTTTGTACTCTAATATTTTTACTTAATAAACTAATTTAACCTCCGATATTTATTACTTATATACTCTCCGCGTACGTTTCCAAAAATTATATTTTTCAAATCACCTATATATATATATATGAAAAGATAATATGTATTTGTTTTGTTTGGTACGGCGGTAATATAACAATGAAAATTTCGACCAAAAAACGTGTAAAATTATACGTAGGTACTACGTGACATCGCGGTTTGTGAAATCGAATCGAAGTCAACCAATTCGTTTTCGTTATATTATTATTATTGTTATTGTGGTATAATATGTTGAAAGTTTCGTGGGGGTGGCGGGGGAATCGTAAAACCGTAAAAAACCGTTTGTGTATTTTCTCGTAAATCTTTGCGGAATTTGTTACACACGTGATGTGTAATGTTTGTGTGCAGCGGTAAAAATCTATTCAAACGTAACTTTAACCTCCTACGACGACACATCGTTGAAAACGAAAAAAAAAAAATAATATTAGAAAATCTCGTTTGAAGTGTCAATTATTATACTATATATTTGGTGGAAATTTCGTATACCTATTCGCTGCAATAATATATGTAATTGGAATCGGTCATTCGTTTAAAAAATTCAGCACTTTACCGCAGTATACTGCGTCTGTCAACTACTATTATGTTTACTTCGTCTACATCTTGTCCGTCACGTTTTATTTATATACACGCTGCAGATGTGATGATGGCGTTATCCTCTGTATCGTGACGTATAAAAAACGCCATTGCGGCGGTAACCGTTTTGTTTTTTTAACGGATAAGTAGGTACTTGAAGGTTTTGAAAAAAAAACTCGTCGGTTGACGAAAATTGTATTCGTACAATACTATTATTGGTGCATAAGTATTGTACCTGCTTATACGGGGTGATCAACATAACGTAAGATACTCATTATATTATTTGGTTTAAATGCAATCTCATGTTGACGCTTTTAAATACCGTCAACTCGTAGACGAGGTATTACACTTATAAATTTGATGTTGGGTTTGGTAGGGGGAGAGTAGTGGAATACTATCACAAACGCTACGCTACTTGAAAATCAAAAGTGAGTAGTGGTTTAACTCCAAAACATGAGGGTGACAAAAAATAATCGAAAAAGTTTTCCGAGATGACGAATGTCTTGCTCTGTACTTATATATTTTATTCGGAGAATGTGAATTCAATATGGCACATAAAATCTACAGATGTAGGTGCATCTTTAGGTCAGTTTCATAAGAGGCAAAATAAAATCTTTTTTTTTAAAGAGTTCAATAGATGGAGATTAGGAAAAATATGGCTACCCCTCTTAAATCATTTAAATTCCCCCTGAAATTTGTATTCTGTAAATTTTCATATGAATATTTAAGGGGGTATGTATTATCTATGGATTACAAGTACAGCTGTGATAACAGGAGCAACATTGTGCAAATATTTTCGTATCATACTTAACTGCAGTGTTAGCAAATCAAAAAATTAAAATATATGAGAAGTAAATTATTTTGGTCAAAATTAATATAGGTATACTAAAGAATTATAGATACTTATTAGATATTTTGTAAAATATAGAACATACAAAGGTTCAAGGCCATGGTAGGAAGGACGATCACCCCTAAAGGACGCGCCCATACAGATGCAGACGGTTATCGGTCGAGAATCGGACCGGAAAACGAATAATATTATAGTTTCGTAAGTATAGGTAATTTGGGTTTTTTGTTTTTTTGTTCGTATACCCCGACGATTATGTTAATCACTCGAATTTTTTTCGGTTTTGTACATCATTAAGTACATTACTGTAATGCGCGCGGTCCGATAACGGTCGACCGGGATAAGTCTATAAAAAAAAAAAAAAAAACATCTGAAGACAATTTGCAATGGATTAAACTGTCGTATAGATACACTTATCTATACTGTTGCTGCAGCGTACGACTTTCGAACGAAAAAAAAAAAACGCTGCAGTGTTTTTTTTTTTCAGTTATATTTCGGAATATTATTAGGTATATTATTAGCATCACCGTTATCGAGAAATGACGAAAAATAATATATTGTGAACGTTTAACGGGAAACGGCCTGCAGCGATTGATTTTTTTCTCTCATTTTTTTCCCCGTATCTGTACAATACAGTACAGTCGGTCATATTATACTTACGTGTATATATTTGATACGCGATTTGTATAATACTATAATATTCGCAACTCCGCAGTGGTCGTCGGATCATTGGTGAGAAGGGAAAAAAAAACCCGCGAGCAAATAACGAAAAACGAGGTGTGACAGAGGCGGTCGCCGGAAAAAAAAACGGCGGTACGGAGGTATGAGAGAGAAAACTAAAAAAACAAATTTTGATTGCGCAATTAGATAATATTTAGGCCATAAGGCAATCTATTACCATTTAAATTTTTTTTGGTTAATTTAAATTAAATCCTTCAAGTTTAATTTTTAACTATACAGGTACATTACCGTATAATAAAAATATTAAAAATGTACGTTGTTTATCAGATTATTCGTTAAAATATTGTCGTTCGAAAAAGCTTACAAAAAAAAAATAAAATTACGACATAATACTCAAAATAGTTTGGAAACTATATCACTTATATATTTAGAAAACATCATTCGTTGAAAATTACAGGTCTGTATTGTTTCTCAGTGAATAACAGCGAAAAAACAAAATCAATTTTGTTACATTCCCGTTTTTCTGACGCATTTAGAAAAGTACAAGGCATTTTAACGAAACGACCTCTTCGTCGCGTACCTGTGCCAATTCAATTTGAAAACCCTTCAAGATGAACTATGAAGTTTTTGATTGGAACAATAAGTCTTGGGATCGTGTTCACACGTAAAAACTACAAAACCGTAGTGTAAACAATAGTTATTCTTCGCTCCGCTCGGAATCTAAAAAAGCGTAAAAAACGTGCAGTGGCGGCGGTCGCTCGTGTGAATTGTCGTTGTTTGTTCGCGCGGAGATAAAAACCCGTTGACAAATCTCTACTCTCGGTCTCCCCTATTATCAGTACAATACACAAACCTAACCTATAACCCGAGTATCGCACGAAAATCGGTCAAAGCCGCCGCCGCTTGCGGTATACGACAACAATAATTGCGCGGTATTAGTATATCGTTGACGGTACTTAACCTAACCTACTCACTATATTACTCAGCAGATACTCACAGTGCAGTGATCTCTAGGCCTTTATTTGCAAGTGCCAGGTCAGCTCTATAGGTACTCTTACTGTCCTTATGTCAAGCGCCTTCTCCGCGCGTACACTCGCATAATAACTCCTCTGGCCTGCGCATATATGTCGGCTCTTCATCGAGGTTTCCGTCTAAACGCTACACTCGACTCGCCATTATATTTCATCATTTTCTCAAAATCCACGTCGTACGTCTGAAGCACGTCTTCTTATCACACCCTCGGCTTTCACAAAAGTATTTTCTGTATACTGGGTTATGTTTCAGCACTGCCCGTAATCGGCCGTATATAGCCGTACAAATTAAATCGCCACTTTTAAAATGGTAATCTGTATTATATAGCTGTCCGTTTTTTCCGATTAGCGCATCCTTTGCCGCGGGCCCACAGGTCTTTCGCGACATTTTTCCACCGGGTACACGTTAAACATTAGTAATATTTCCGTACGTTTTCCTCGTCAGAACAGGACGAGTTTCATTCGACGCCCGACACGCGCGTCGTATAGGTACCCAGCTACAGTATTATATTTCATAGCCGTTGGCCGCACAACGGTTATTTTATATTACGAAAATTTCGCTTTTATCGACGCGCGACAACGACGTTCGTCATAACGTACGTACTCGAATATTATATTCAATTATTATATATTATTGTATTGTGATTTGTGAATTTGTGACTGTATAATATAATAATGTTATAGGTACGATTCAGTATTCGCCGGTGGTCAACAACCCCGGCGACCGCGAGAGTGTCACCCAGTGTCGCCGTGTATACTTTAATAATAATTTTATACGCGACAATAATATACGAGACGTCACGTGGAAATCGTAATACATTATTACGAATAATAATAATAATAATAATACCTACACCTATACCGTATATATTAAGTATTCTCGGTGGATTCCGCGCGCACGCACGCGCATATTATCGCGTATAAAATTCTATATTTTTATTGTATTATATTGCGGCCGACGTTAACAAACTATCACGTTTGGTTCGGGAAAAACGAAAAAAAAAAAAAAAAATAAAGTATTATACAGATACGAATCGGTTACTGCGGCAGTACACTAGCTATTATAATATGTATGTATAAGCAATCCGCGGGGCCCCGTTACGACGGATAAAACAGTAATTTTAATATTATGATTGTTCACTGCTGTAACATTATTCGTGTGATTCTGCGAGAATCTGCTGTCGTCTCCGTCTCTCCCCGAGACCAGGTACAGTAAGATCGCGAAAAATAAAGTTTAGATTCGCGTGACCGCTCCGACGCTGCACAGACGAGCGATGATTAGCTCCAGAAAGGTACCTATATTGAAAATTAAAAAAAAAAAAAACAAAAAAAAACCCAGCAGTCGTACTATAAATCGTAACGACGCGTATAATTTGTTTTTTCTCCTTTTTTTTAGCCGCCTATCCCATTATCGGCTAACACACATATTGTTTTACGAGTTGCTTTTTTCTTCTTCAGAGTTTGCGCATCATCGCTCGTCGGTGCAGACGTTAACGACGGTCGTCCGCGTGATACCGGCGTCGTCTCGATAACGCGACCGCAAACCGTATAAATCTCCGTTGATTGAAATTATTATAATACTATATAATGAGATAACGGAGATTCAATGTCGCGGTGATTGTTTTTAATTCGGTTGGTTTAATTATATTATGAAAATAAAACTAACGTTAAAAAGAAATTTGTTTTTAAGCGATTATAGTTCTAATAACGACGAAATTCGTGAAAATAAAATCATTTTCAAAATTATTTAAATTTAATGAGAGCTCGACTCTGAATCGAAATTGTTTTCAAACGATTTTTCGCGTACACCCAATATGTTTCATAATCGACGCTGAATATTTTCGTTAAACGTATCTACGCTAAACAATAACCGAACGATTTGTTCCTGAACTTTTGTGGACAAATTGAGAGCCCTGTGTTTTACTGATTCGCTACGGTTTCAATTGCCGCTCAGGAGACTATTTATCAGGTGTAAAAACACTTTCCGACGACGTCGCGTTACTTTATACGAATACGAACATTTTCGTATGCACGACACATGCGTGCCGTCCGAAACGCACACAACGTTACGTGTTATCAAACGAGGATTGTCGCGATTTTCAAACGGGTTTTCGATAAACGAATAATAACAATTACCATATTATTGTACAGTAAATAAGGTTTGAAAAAAAAAAATTCCACTGCAATATACACGTCAGTGCGTCACGACATTACCGAAACAGTAAACGTACAATAATGCACGACTGCTATCTAAAGCAGTAATAATGCACGTGATTTTAATTAATTTAATTCCGTGGCCAATACAAGCGCAAAGACCGCGCGTCAGTATGAATAAGGAACTGGAGGAATGACATTTTGAAATCAATTTTCGTAAAAAAAATATTCGTCGATCACGTTAATTCATAATTGATTTACCTGATATTTATAGGCGTCTCATCGCAATACATGTGCAGGCGGCGGGCACGACGGGCATAATACGAGGTGTTGTGTTGTGAGTGTTGTGTGTGTGTGTGTGTATGTACCTATACTATAAATACGAGTGTGGTGTAGAATTCTTTAGAAAAAAAAAAAAAACCAGTCGATAAGACCGGGTTAGAACATTCCTATCGCGTCCCGTTCGTTTTAACCAGGTAAACAATCGTATATTACGTTTCCAAACCATATTGTGATATAATAACCTAAACGCGCTGTTTATTACGTACCATACTTACACTCGTGCCCCCTGTTTGGATCGTATCGCATTGCATTCGACGGTGGCGATAATCTATCGTAAGTACGTTTATTTTGATTCGTATCTTGTGTTTGTTACGTTTTACAGAAAAGCAACACGGATAGACGGGCGCGGCACACGAGTTTTTTGTCATTTGTCGAGTTTTTTTTTTTCGGCACTACTAGCAGTTATTTTTACGCGAACATTTACGTCACGCTAAAACGATTTTGAATTTTTAATTTACCGTTTTTCGTAAGTTTCGATGGTTTTTCGAAAAACGTTTCTTACTAGTTTTTCTGATTTTTTTTCTAATGATTTTGTAAGGGGGATAACCATTTTTGAGGGACTGCCTTTTTTCGCTTATTTTATTTGGGAGTTTGCAGGAATCGCTGACGAGACGTGATGTAAAACAGTTTTCGAGCAAAACCTATATATGCAGTATATTTCTTTCAACACATTAAAATATATCGGTTCGGCGGGTTCTAGATGACCGGGAAAAAACGCGGTTAGAACCGCACCGCCGCCGCGGAATTCGGTACACACGCGCAAACCAAATGTATTTTTATGGCGTTTTCTATAAATAATAATATTGATCCATTTGTCCGCAATCCGTATAAACGTGGGAAACGGGAAAAGCGTGCGGTTGTACGGTTTCTGAACCGACTTCCATGCCGTTCTCGTCGGGTCAAGTATACAGGGGCAGCAGAGAACAGATTGAGATTTTACGAGGAAAAACGAGAATTCGAGGAAGCAGGCGAATCGTGTGCAGCAATCAGTAGAAGCCGGAAAACAAGGATGAGATGAGATGAGAAGGTTTTTCCCCCACGGTAACAGAAAAGCGAAAATCTACGAAAGAAGTAAAATAAAGGTTCTCTCTACCCGACGTGATGATTTTGCGTAACAAATCGATGGTTATTTTCAACTTTGTTTCAACACATCAGCTCGTGAAGAAATATTTGAACCTTTGAGGCTTTATTTTGTGATCGGGTGTACGGAAGAAGAACTGACGTTATTATCGAGAAAAAAGGACGGATACAATACGGGGAGATGTGGAAAAACCGCGAGAGTATATATGGCTGACACTGCCTGCGTGGGATGTATAAATGGAGTAGAGGAGGAAAACAATATAAGATTATACGCGACTCTATAGAATCCGCGGTAATTGTGCACACGTTTATGAAAACTTTCAGGGAGAATTCGGAAGAACGGAGAGTTTGCGGAAACGCACCAGAGTCCGAATATCGCGGTAGACGTTGCCCCGCGGAAAACCGAGCGGACGGGTCGCGCGCGGCGCGCATACGGACCGTTGTCGAGAGCTGCGGAAAGAAGAGCGCTCTCGAGAGGAGGACATGATGCGGTTAAGGACGACGCGGGAGAAGTGAAAAAAAACCCTCGAAACGTGTTGGAGGGAGAGCCGGAGTGGTTTGTGCGTTGGACGTGGCCGCGTATTGCGACGATCCCCGAGGGTTCCGGAGCCGCGGCCGAAGAAGAAGAAGATGAATTTCCGAAAACCGCACTGTAGACGGCGGGAAACTCGTCTGGGAAAAAAAGAAAACGGTCGTCGCGTGAACCGCGCGCGGGTAGAAAGCTGCGCGGATAACGGTCGTCGTCGTCGTCGTCGGGCGGTTAAGGGCGGGCGACCGGTTCGCGGTGCCCCGGCGGTATTGTGCGCGCGCGGGCGGCGGCGCACACTCGCGCACGAGTGTACGCTCGGCGAAAAGTGAAATTGTATCGCTGCACCGCGGGAGTAAACAATGCGCGTCGCGAGTGATCCATATTTTTGTGTGTATCATATTATGCGAGCGCGCATATTGCACGCAGGCATCTCGGTATACGCGCGCGCGTTATGGAAAAATCCGTCCGAGTTATAATGCAATTAGAGAGTGTAAATGGATATTATTATATTCACGGGTGTTCGGACGCGCAATTGTATACATACGCGCGCGCGCGTACCGCAGATACGCCACGATGTTAATACAATAATAATAATAATAATAATAATAACGATAATAACGACGACAATATGCGCGCGTAGTACGTACGTACGCGTACGCGATACGGCCGGGATAAGCAGCCGCGGCAGAACGCACTCCGTATTATGTTATTATTATACTTTCACTCGAAAATCGAGCGATTTAAAAGGAAAAAAAAAAAAAAAAACCTAGATCTGACCGCATTACCGTACGCGCTGCAGTGTGTGCGGCGGCGTCGTCTCTGTACGCGATATTATCGTAGAGACACCCGTGCGATTTTTTTTTTCCCCCCTTACCTTTCCGCGCGCGCATGACGCGTAAAGGCGGAAGAAACGAAAACAGCGCCCGTCGCCGGGAAAAACGATCGAAATCTCGGGCGGACACGTCGCACGGTACACACGTCCCGGAGATGCGAAAAACGCGGCGGCGGCGGCGGCGACGGCCACTTACGGCCGCCCGCGTCCCTCCCGATCGTGCGCGACGGTTTTACGCCGGCCGCGATCGACGTTTTATTTATTGTTTCGAACATCGCCGTATGACCGCATACACGTACGCGTTCATACGCGTAAAAACTTTACACTTGCGGGCGCGCGCCGTCGTCGCCGGCGATCGAAAGATTATGGCCACCTGCGCGCAACCGTGCCTACTGCAATTACCGCGATCACGGTACCGTGTCGAAGCGCGGCGCGGCCGAGTTCCGATTTTATTATTATTGTTATTTTTTTTTTTTTTATTTCGAAAAACCGCTTGTTCGAATTAATTTACTGCCCATTGTTCGATCGTTTTTAATTGCGATTCCCGTCTTTCCGCGGCGGTGAAATATTATCCGTGGCGATCGCCGTCGAGCAAAAGGAAATTGCTACGGGCGTACCGTAAAATACGCCGGGGGTTCCCGCGCACGGCGAAAACGGTAGCGGTAGCGCTTTCGCATTCGCGTGCGCGAGCAAATGCAGCTGGCCCGAAAAAGTAGAACCTCATTGTTAAGAAAAAATTGCACTTTCGTCTAGTCCGTCAGCGTTTGTTTGTTTCTCATTTCGAGGATTCGCCGGCTCGTGTGTTTTTTTTTTTTTTTCGGCAATATCGCCAGGCGAGAAAAACGTCCGCCGCGACGGACACAATTTTACCACAATTCTGTGTCAATCGTTAATTTATTATAAGCGCAAGACGTATTATTATCATATTATAATTCATTGCTACGGAACGTATTCATATACCATTAAAATGGGTAAGTATGTGTTTAAATTATTAATAATACGCTGCGAAATATGCAATTATTTTTGCTTTTACGATACACGTATAATCATTAAAAATATGTGTTACCTGCAAGTATGTATTTATTTTTACATATTATATGCATTGCAAATATTGACTTGCTTTAAATTTAAAAATATCGCGTGGTATAGTATTTAACATTTTTTTTTTTTTTTTTTTTTTTTTTTTTTTAAACGATATTGATTTCCTATACTACGTATTTTTTAGCAGATAAATCAGACCCTTTATTAGTTGGTTTTTAATTTGCTTTGAAATGGAGAAATTAAACTGTCAAGATGCTCGTTTTTTATCGAATTATTTTTGAAATATAGTTGAATACCTGAAATTTCTACTCATTTTGTGAATACACGAACAGTGTATTTAAGTTTTATACAGAAATATGCGTAAAAAGTTCAAAATAAAAACTAACAAATATAGAAACAGTGTCACTCTTTTTTCTCACGCGAATCGTGCACAAAATTCTCGTCGGATTTCAAATATTTCATAGGGTTTAATAAAAAAAAAATACTCGTTCACAAAATATTACGAGTCAGTTTTCTACTTCGGTACATGCTTAGTATACTAAAAATCCGCTCATTATAAATACTATGATATTTGTATAACAGTCGTGTTGTCTCGATGTTCAAGCAGGTTGGTTTAAATATGTGCATTAAAATGTTATTTTTCAGTTTTATGATATAGTTTTCCCGCTATAATGCGTACATAATGCAGGGAAATAGAGTTTGACTGGTTGTCGGATGGAAAACAATTATTTATACTGAACGGCATGGTTTGCAGTTTGTTATTTTTGAACTCGTCACAGGATTTCAAGACTGCAATTTCATATATAGCATATGATATTTAAGAAATTAGTGTGCGATGGTAGCCTTTTGATAAACGTTGCAGATTTTGACATTGTCGACGTTATAAAGCTGCAGTAGCCAGTGGCTACCCCGTACCCCTCATAAGATCTGAAAATCTGCTCGGCACAAGTATAATTATGTATACATAAATCGGAAAACTGCATTTTATCACAGTCGGGTCGAGGGAAAAAATAGATTTATAATTTTAGACATATGCAACAAATACACACGGCGATCATCGACGAGAGTTCGGCCGAAACGATTTATTTATCTAATGCATATATTATAGGTATATCGCTGCTCCGTATTCTGCCAGTATATGTACTTGAAAACTTTTTTTTTTTTTGTAGGCGAAAACGCTCACGCACTTCTACGGTATATACTCGGGAACAGGTATTTGGATCAATACGATCACGAATATTATTATTATCGGCCTGAAACACAAGACGCCTTAATGCAATTTATCTCCACGAGTGGAATGACACACACTATATATATACACGCACACACACACCTACCTACACTATAGACAGTACGCGTATAATATTATACAAAATCAATATGAATAGACGTTTTGGACACGCTGTAAAAATGTATTATAATGCGAAAGAACGAAAAATAAAACATATATCATCATATAAATAACAAATTGAGAATCGTATAATATATATTATTATATATGTATAGGTACCGCGCACATATACTATTAAGCGGGGAGGGGAGAAAAAAAAACCAAATGGTACGATTCATTTCCAAATTGACAGATAAAAAAAAATACAAAAATACAAAACGGAACGCAAAAAAATTAAAATCGGTCTCCGATGTCTGCTTATATTATTATCGTTGTAAATGAAAGCGTACATAGGTATGTGTAGCGGAGGAGATTATTATTATTTTTTTTCTTTATATTTTTTAAGGATAAAGCGACTGCATATTATGTATGCCCGGGCGTTTTTCAACCGTAAGTATTAATGTAATATATTGTTATGAAAAAACAAAATTAGTAACGACCAATAATATAGATATTGTTAGTTCATATAAAACCAAAGGCGGACTAAACTCAAAGGCGTTCAGTTAGCTGGCTTCAGTTAGAGGTCCGGATCCTTCTGAAATATTTTCAAAATACTAAAATAAAAAAAAAAGGTCAGAAATTTTGGTTCTATTTCTAGAACGGTGTGTTGAATACTCTCCAGTCCGCCCCTACAGTGTAAACTGAAACCGCATTACGCTGGTAAGAATATATTATTGCGTACTATAGTCAGATAATAAAAGTAATAAAATTGTATTTTCGAAAAAAAAAATAAATATTTCCACCGCAATTTCTCCGATCAAATTTATGAGTAGGTATAGTCGATTTGTCGAGCGTCTAAGCTCGTAAATTGCAAACGTTTAATGTATAGGTAGGTATATGGAAAAAAAAAATAAAAAAATTAGTACAATAATAATAATAATAAAGTATAAGTACCTAAGTACTTGTATATAATTTTTGAAACGAGTTGGAAAAAAGACGTAGTAGGTATTACAAAAAAAAAAATGTGTATTATTTTTTTTTACTTTTTTACTTTAACCTATATATGTTTAGATTCTGAGCGAAACGATGAGAAATGTATCGGTTTTACTATGTGAGTTTTTTTTTTATTTTTTTTTATATTTCCGTGAACGACTTCCGTGAACTTTCTTGTAGTGTATTGTTTTCGGAAATTTAATACTATTATACTGTGTACCCTGGTTAGAAAAAAATAATTTTTAATTTATATATTTTTTGAGAGTATCTTATGTACGCTATTCAATCTATATACCTGGGTAAGTAATTATTATTAATTTATTTGCTATAATTAGTTGATAATATATTCTCCTTCATATTTTAAAGAGGTTCGGATATAGGTTTCGTTTTAAAAAAGAAATTGTATACGTCAAGATTTTTGAAATACATTAAAACTATACACAGGTAGGTACATGACTGATTTCAGTGATTAATAAGTAAATAAATTTGAATTTAAAAATAGGTAGTCTTATAAAAATACAAATACTAAATAAAAGGCAAGTGGAGACAAATTATCCCTAAGCTCTCCCTTTTCCCCGATAAATAAGCCACCTTAACGGTCCAGAGGTTAGTTTTTAATAATTGCCTTGTACTTTTTGAAATGTTATTCGTGTTAAACAAAATAAAAAAAAATCAGTTTGCCGGTATACAATTAAAAACCGATTCAGCGTGTTGAGATTAGGACGTGTTATATAAGCAAATGACACATTTTGGTAAGATTATTATTATGTAATGTATCATTTAAGAACAACGGATCGTTAAGGGAGCGCATTTCGCAGATAGATAGACGAATTTATTAATGTAATTCGTCGTTGTAAACAATATAATACATAGGTATTTAATTTTTTTACCTTTCCTTTCATCGCCGGTCATTAAAATCTATTAGACGCCATTATTGTACATAGGTATACCCGTTTAGGTATAATAATACTCGACGCGCACATCTCTATGGGTATTTACGAGAATATTTAAAAACAAAAAAAGGACCCCGCCGAAGACTAATGACGACGACGACGGACGAGATTTCCTGGTGTCGTAAACTTATCGTCGTTCTCGTCGAATACCTATATGTATACGTATATATGTTCTCTCTGCACACGATCGTGTAAACAGACTTCGGGTCAATAAAACGCACACGTAAACAGATAATACACTGTATTATAGTTGTGCTTACACGACTTTTCCATTCATATAATGAAAACAAACCATTGCGCCACGTAATCTTATCGCTTCAAAAAAAAAAATCATAATCGCAACTTATCGATTTATCGACTTCACGATATCACGATTTTCGCGAACACTCGTAAAATAATACTGTGAGTATATATTGATGTTTTTTTGAAATACTATAACACCGTTAAGATGTCGCGAAAAACAACGTGTTCGCGGTCCATTTTGGTTTCGGGAATAGCCGTACGAACAAACTAGTATATAAAACGTCCTAAAAAAAGACGTCTCTAAAAGTGCGCCTAACGGATCTTATACGATTTGAAAAAGTGGAAAGAAACCGTCTAGTTCAATATACATAGGTACCGATAACATGACGGTTTTTACTACAAAAATAATTTTATTTACGTTCGGTACACCTATGAATAATAAATCAAAATTGCCGTTTTGTTTGATAAAAAAAACAAAAACAAAAACTATAGGAAAATGTTGTCTATGTGAGAAATAATGTAAATTTTCCTGAAAAATGTGCGTTAAAAAGCTGGCTGAATTTATCGAAAAATTATGTACGTTAATAAAAAATAATTCATAGTATCGTCTAAAACAATTCCGTTTTTCGTTTACACAGATACGTAAGAAGACGAAAAACGAAAAAATATGACAAAAATCGCAATCTCAAATTCGTGGACACCCCGAAGTTTTCCCGTCCGTTTTACAGTTCTGTGGGACAAATCGAAAACGTTCAATAACAGGACGTGTCCGGAAAAATCGGTTATCGTCGCCCGAGTCAAGTTTTAAATAATAATATTATTAAACGGAGACTTACCTGCAGGTGACCGATGCCGGCGCGTCTTCTAGTCAGTGTACAGGTGCAGTTTGCGCGGTATTCCCGGAGCACGTGCGACTGTCCTCTACGGTATAAACGGTATTATAATAACCGGCGAAAAACTAAAGAGATAGAGAAAGAGAGAGAGAGAGAGAGAGAGAGAAACAGAAACAAAAAACCCCCGATATTTTGTCCGTACTCGGGTCGTCGTCGGGGTCGCGTGCGTTTTGTGCGTCGTCCGGGCGGTAACCGCGCGTGTTTACGAGTGATCGCAAAATAAAAAAAAAAAATTAAAAAAAAAAAAAAAAACACTTAATACAAATCTTACGGCGAGATACAATATTAGGTTTATATTATATTCTACTATTACGATGGTATTGTTATTGTATTATTGTCAGACCGTCGATCGTCCGCGGCCGAATGATACCCGGCCCGGCGTTCCATCCTGGTTTTTACCCGTCTCCGGCGCGACGGTACGCCTCCCCCTCCCGTCGTCAGCCGTGACGGCGGCGGCCGTGGCAACAGGTAGGTAAGCGGCAACAGGTACGCGCACGCGGCGGTCACGGGGAGTCCCCGCGCGACTATACGCGCGCTGTTTTTTCATTATTATTACTGTTACCGTACGGTAAGTACGGCGTTTGAAAACTTAACGCGCTTTCCTCCCCCCCCCCATCCCCACCATTTATCCTCTTCCACTTCTGCGCTACTCTCATTCCTGTCGGTGCGCCCGCGGAACGCCCGGGTTTTCCTTCCGCCGCGAACACGGCAAAACCTAAAAATACGAAAAAATCGCACGCGCGCGTAAGTGGCGATTAAAATACGCCTGCGATATTATTGCACGCGATTTCCGTTTACCGAACACTTTCCCCTTCGTCGGCGTACGCGCGAGTTTCGATTTCGACCGTCCGTCCGGATGAGCGATAAATTATTTTTTTCGACTCTGTGTGGTAGGTATGACGCGCGCGAGTGTGCTTATTTCGACTGAATATTTAAAAAAAAAAACCCCTCGTTTTCGGTACAGCGATCGTGACGTGGGTGTCTAGCTACAGGCGCCTCGTTTTTCGAGAAATTCTTTTCGGAATTGTTATTTTTAGCGATGATCGAAAATCTACCGAAGACCGGGAAAACTATCGCGGTCGGTGACTAATAATAATTCGATTTTGTTTGGTTTTTGTCGTTCAGCAAAATTAATAATCGTATAAAGATTCGACATTTTCACCGATAACGACGCGATTCCCGAAATATTTTTTACTATTTTCGAATATTATTTCTAAAATTATAATATTTGACATTTAAGAGATTTTCTCCTAGATTTAGATATTCGGATGTTTTACGTTTCGTTTCTCGCGTAGGATTTTTTTTTCTTTCGCTTATTACGTATTGACGAGTGAAACAGTTATTCGTTTTTTTTTCAAGTTAGGATCGAGTTATGTTTCACGACGACAACGAAGATGGTATTATTGTTTCATTAGGTTTTTTCAGTTTTTCGTTTTTTTTTTTTCATTAAGATCGAGCACTTTCGTAAGTTGTCAATATTGACGCATGCACGACTCGTTTTTTTCTAATTTATCTTATTTATCTTATCTTCATCTGATTTACACGAAATTATGACGTTGTCGTCGTAGGAATTTAATTTGAATTTCGGATAGTAGAAAAAACATTAAATTCACAAAAATAATATTGTCTCTCACGATTTTTTATTTGCTATAGTGATTGTTATTCAACACGCGAATAAGTAGGTAGGTAAATCAAATTATTATTACATATATTTTTTTTTTTAATTTCTAAAGTGTTTTTTTTTTTTTTTGGCCCGACTATAGGATTATTGTATTGTAAATTGGAACGGATAACAATTTTATTTTATTCAAAAAAATTAAAAATATAAATATCTGTAAATACATAAATGTTATATTTGTATACAACGATAAATTATTGCTGACGAAATACTATTCTGAGTGAAATTCGATTGAAGTGCCGTGCCGTGATAATAAAAAGTTAATAAAACTAAAAAATGTCCCTAGAAATAGCTTAAAAGTTGCCCAAATATTTTAAAAATTTTACCACATAAAAAAATACCAATATAAGTAAACATTCAGTAAACATTACAGGTCTAAAAGATTATTTTTAACTGAATTAAAAAACAAAAACAAAACCATAAATAATGAAACTTCTATTGTCGTAATTTATCCATATTTCCTATAAGTTTTTTCCGGTATTTCTTAATTAATATGAAAACTACTTGGAATATCTAAAAATTACCTCCCAAAAAACACTAAAAAGATCCAATATGCTACAAAAAAAAATCACTTAGCATTTTTTGATCGAAGCGAAAATTCTGGTAAAAAAGTTGTTAATAGACGAAAAAAAATGTAAAAACATCACTCATCATAATAAAACATACACACATTCCTCTGTCCACTCTGTATCAAAAAATATAAAGTTATTTTTAGGATTTATTAAGCTACTCTGAGCACTCTGGTTTATTATTATTACACGAGTACGCGGACAACTTTCTACGTTTGTAATATGTACGTGAAATAACTTTAACGTTAATCGTTTTACACAAGTTCCGATGGATTTTACATACATAACTGGTATTTTTATTATTTATTTATAATTACACGGTAGTTGTTTTTCTCCAGCAGATGCAAATTAATTTAGAAAGGAGCGAAATTATAATAATAAGTCGGTTTTATAAAGTCAATTATAAGTTAAGTATTTAACAAAAAAAAAAAAAAAGATTTTCTCTATGATGGAACAGCTCGATGGTGGTTATGGTTCGTTTCCATGTATACGAAAAGTTCTCACCGTTACATTATATTATATTTATAATTTTTGAAATTATTTCATTTGTTATGCATTTTATGCATGTTTATCTACGCTGTGGAAACCGTATTTATAACTAAATATCGAAAAAGGGACTATAAAGTGTTATAAACACTTTTTTCTTATTTTATTCTATACAATTTACAATAAGTATAAATACGTGTTGTTGTTTTTTTTTTTTTTTGACGTCATCATATCGCGGTAGGTAAGCTGTAAACGACCAACGTGTTAACAAATCATTATGGATTGTGTAATTTCGTTTGATACTCATCATCCGGATCTGCTGCATCAGTTAATACGCTACAACCGCAAAGACACGGTTGATAATAATCGCAGTATATAATTCAGAAGAATATTTTTTACGAAATCTCCCTACAGTAAAAAATGATATCTGGCGTAATTAAAATAGAAACTAAACTGATATTATATAGATCGAGCTGGTTATTAAATATTATAATCATGTGAATAAATCTCGTGGTTGTTACTGTATACATATATAAGCAGTATACCTGGTATACACTCGGTTTGTCATCTGATAACGTCAAAGACAAAAACAAAATAACTGTTCAAAGTGATTTTTTTTTGTTGATAACCCAGATGTTCATTTATTCGTGTAATTTTATTAAGAGAAAACAATTAGACAACGATCAAATAACTCGAATGTAGAGTAAGCACGGTTAAAACTCTTATTCGTGAGACGTCCTTAATGACGTCGTAAGAAACGTATAGGCAAGTTGTCATTGACGAGAACGATTATCTTTGTATAGTACAAGAATTAAATATTGTGTTTTCGTTTTTAAGTTTAAAGGATTTAAAAAAACAAAAAAATAATACGTGATCTTATCGAACAAACACTTCACACCGTGTCCACTATACATTTCTTGGAACATCGTATTTATGAACGTGAGATAGAAAAAATACTGTTTTGGTATTATACACATAGGTACACGTATCTCGCGTTATTCGCTTTGACATACGCTAGTTTAAATATAATTTATGTACAGGGTGTATCTGCAGGATTTGTCAACTTCCTATGTATATATTATACTATTGTACTTGTATAGGAAAATATCAATTTTGCAGGCATACCGTATGTAATAAATAATTATTATTCAATAGTTCTATAATATATTCTCTGCTTGAATTCCGTTCGGCTTTTCGTGATTGGAGTCGATCGTTGTCTAACTGGAAAATTTAAAAGATTATATCTGCTTTATAATATTGCAGTGTACTAGAAAAATTGTCAACCGAAAATAAAAAAAAAGTCAAAAATAAAATACCATCGATTTAAAACTATCGGTATAATAAAAACATTAACGACGTCGTTCAGAATCTGAAAAGAAAAATACTCGATGTTCATTTCGAAATTAAAAATACCGCTAAAATAAGTGAGTTAAATTACTAAGTTCAACATTTCGCGCAATTTACATTTTCTACGAAAAATACTTTTTGAACGGTAAACGTGAAAGTTTCTCCCGCACAATTTACAACAACGATTTATTGGCAGTTGAACATTTTTAGAGAGGCTTGATGATTTGTGTACATAGTTATTGAAAGTTTCCCAATATGCAAAAGTATACCTATTGGTATAACGAGGAATGCAGTTAGTATAGGTCCCGGATTTTACTAATTTGGAGTGTTTGGTTTTTATTTTTAAACATAATAATATGTATAG
Source organism: Cinara cedri (assembly GCA_902439185.1). NCBI lineage: Eukaryota > Metazoa > Arthropoda > Insecta > Hemiptera > Aphididae > Cinara > Cinara cedri. Next base: position 1,226,528 of record CABPRJ010000010.1, on the reverse strand, counting down.
GAGGCGGTGACAAGAAAGAAACGGTTTTTGATTAATGCGTATCGTATTATAAGAAAGTCGGGGATGAAGAAAATGAAGGCGAAGGTCTTCAGTTGTTGTAAAATGATCGCGAGACTACGCGGGTGAAAGATGTCCGAGAGAGGAAAAAAAAACGAGAAAAGAGAGCAGATAGCGGCAATATTATATAGCAAAGAGAGCGTTTGTTAAATTGTATAATTCTGGGCTTCCATTAAAATCGTTTTGTCGAGCGAATACATATAGGTACGCTATATAACATAATATTATAATATTAGTATGGTACGTGCATTTACATTTAAATTTTTTTAGGAGAGCGAATGAAATCAAAAAATCGAAAATATTATGATAAAAGAGGATGAACCAACTCTGGTTACTACATAATCGGTTCTCTTGATTATGTACTGGAATTGGAAACGATAAAAAAAAAAAAATAAGCAAACCGGAGTGTAGGAATTCCTAAGTAGGCGATTATAAGTATAATATAAGCAATACAAATTTCAATCCGGATAAATCGCATCTGTTATTTAATATAAATACATAGTTACGTATTCAATTTTTTCCACGAGAAAATTATAACATTATTATTGCGGTCCACTGCAATCGTTTAGTAGTCCGGTAACACTCGAAACACGGTTTTTTTTTTTAAATTCAATATAAATAAGCGTCCGTTTCAGCAGTATCCACGTACCTATACGAATGTGTATTAGGTACTTTTACCGCGATACCGCGGAAGTTACCTATAATACCTATATAATATTATAGTTTCTAAATTTCTATTTTGTGTTTTAAAAGCGGCCATCGTCGTAATAAACGTTTCGGACGATTCAAACGCGTTGATACTTGAGTAGATCGTATATTTAAAAAAAAAAAAACCTATTTATTATAATATTATTACTACAGATGCGAGTAAATTGGCTTAAATTAAACGAGAGCGGTAACCGAGTGCGCCGCCACAGTAGTATAATAATTTCTAGTGATAATTTATACGTATATCGTTATATTTTATAAATTAAATCGTCGGTCAAGAATAATGAAGTGCCTATAGTAAGTCATATGTTACTTACAGAGTATTTCTATATTATGTGTTTACTATTGTTATACACGAACCGACTACCGGCTATATGCCAATTCGCTCTAATAACGTTTTAAAAGCGAAACGCGCGCGCCGCTGCACTACTCCTGTCATGTATGCGATCTCGCGTGAAATGATATATTGTATTTGTATGTCCGCAGACGAAAATGTTATTGTATGTGTGTTTTATATGTTTTTTTTTTTTCATTTTCAATTGTTGTCCGAGCATATTACAGTAGGTATTAGAGGTGCCTAGTTTTCGAGTCCGATATCGATTATGAATTATGGTAGACACATTATATGAAACTCGCTTGTACACCGTACTATATAATATTATATTAGGTACCACATAATAATATCATCATCATCATTATTGTGAAGTTCGATCGAAATACAAATGTAATTAGACGCGCGTCTCTATAAATTCATCTGCCCGATAACAACTGCAGATAAAGCGTTGTTCCTTTTTTACACAAATATTCAGAACACCCCGATAACATCACTCTGGACGCCGTGTCCTCATCATTCGCTACTAGATATCTGTTTTTACAAACACCGGACCAGTAAAGAGTAGGTAGGTAATTATTAAAACAACAACCGGATCGGACTGATGAAATAAATAATATAATAACGGAGCGTTTTTCATTCTTAAATCTTTAAGTCAACTCTTTTCTCTCTTTATATAATATAAAAGAAGACTGTACCAGAATGGTGCTAAGTTTTTAAAAATAACGTAAAAAATTAAAAATTAAACATTTGTTTTATGTAAAAAAAAAATCCAATGTCAAAAAGAAACCTGGACGGGTGATGGACTTCGCTACGATTTTCAGTGTTGTCAGATTCAGGAATTTTTCTTATTGCTAGGGATTTTTTGTCTCTACATCTATAACTAAATTGAATTGTATTGCCATCAACTTTTGAAGGCATGGATCTGTGATAGGTCTATTATTTTAGCACACTTAAAGTTGATGATCTAGTTGCACCCTATGAACTCTAAGGTCTCTAATCGTTTTTCTACTGGAGTAGTATTTTTGGTAGAAAAAATAAATCGTAAAAATGTAAAATAATAAAAACGAAACATCGGTTTTTTCCAATTATAATAAACTAGTTGAAGAATTTAAGAAAGACTTACACTACCATACCAACTAGATCGAAAATTCAATTGTCTTGATTCAATATTGCTTATTAGTTAATTATTAGATAATAATAACAACGAATCGTTTGTTACTCATTAGATAATGAACAATCCGTGGTAAAATAATAACTGTTTTGAATATTCAATGTCTGTATTGAAAGAAAAAAAAAACGTGTTTCACCGTGGTTCCCGATTTCCTACGTTTCCGTAGTAAAATAATAACCGGTTTTCATTTCGATTAATTATGACTAATAACAAATTAATGTTGATTTTTTTTATGTTAAAATTTAGTTAAGTAAATTTACACACATGTATGGAACTCAGCTATGACGTGTAGGGTGTCATGTTACCTCACCATGTTGAGTATTTGAAGGAAGAAAATTCGTACTCCGTTTTTTCCTTATCATATCTCATATACGGTACTGTCTCACGTGAGCCTCAGTTACGGGCAATACGTGTCGTACAGAACGTTTGTAAAAATTAGGAACGGTTTGAATTGTACAGCATGATACCATGTGGTAATACTTACAGAAATGGTATCGAATAGAATGCTCGCATGTACCTCCTTACCACTTACACCACCCTCTGTGAAATTCGCGCTGCTTCTGAAATATACCAGTACCATTTAGTGGTGTAAACTGTTAAGAGATAGCAATGAGATTTTACAGTCAAACGAGTACTTAGAAGGGAGGTCAATATTTTGCATTAAGTGTGCTGTTCCTATGATGATCACACATTTTGAACCACTCATTTTTCAATGCGTTCCTTCTTCTCCTTCAAATGTTATTGACATTGTTCCCTGAATCTCATTTATCTCAGGCTGCAGCCCTGTCAATTTCTTACTGAGCTCGAATCTTTATCAGACAACGGTTCCACAAAGAACTGCAGAATATTTTAAAGTTCTAGAGCTCAAATTTTTACAAAAATCGTAAAAATCATAGCGTTTCAAAACATTTTTACTTTGGAGACTTACATTATATTTTTAGAAAAATATCTGATTACGGATTAGACAAAAGAAAAAAGGTCTACACTCGAGGAAAATATTATAAAAATTTAAAATAGCTAGACAATTTTAGTCGGAAAACCCCGTTTTTCAGTTAGAAACGGTTTCCATTTTTTTTAACAATAAAATCGGTTATCGGTTTTCGATTCCTAATTCATCTGTGTTTACCGGTGTAACAAACAATACACAATCCCGTATATTCTCGCTCCCGCAGTAAAATATTCCGGGGTACACGGTTTTGCTGACCAAACCGGCAAAATGTTTCTTTAAATATTTTATGATAACGGTGTAATCCCAACAAATTTAAGAGCATAATAATATTATAATATGGTGCACAGTATTAATGTAATTAAATGCTAATACGCGCATTATTTTATTTTTATTACTACCACGCAATATTTAATTGTACGATGATTTGTTTTTAATAAAACAACACACACGCGCGCGCGCACGCACACACACACGTGATAGTGTGCCGCGAAATGATGATTAATAATAATTTCTACAACTGGTTGTACGTAAATAGACTTCCGTAATTAAAAGAAAAAAAAAACCGGAAAACTCCTCGACGCTTTCGCGCGCCGAAAATACGACATATTAAATTCTTTTCTCGCGTGCGCGCTGTCGTCTCGTCTTATAGTAATGATATTATTTACAACGTGTAAACGCCACATGCAAGTGAAATTTATTATATTACCTGCCAACTTATCGTTATAATAATAATTGGGCTTATTATTATATGGTATTGTTCTCCGTAAATCGTTGTTGCGACGCTCGTTTTGTAAATTCAAGTTCGTTTTACGTACTTATTTCCGAATGAGAATGAGACATTATTAATTTCTTAGTTTTGTTAGCGATTTTTGATTTTTAAGTAATTTTCTGTAATCCTTTTTTTTTTTTTTTTGGAGCGTTATACGGTTTTTGTGAGCGGTCTAGGACAAATGGATGCGGCCGTTTGGACGCTGCCATAATGGACAGCTACCACATGGACGCCACCGTTTGGATGTCGAAAAAAAAAAAATAATAATAATAATAATTGTATACATTATTATTATTACATGTTATGTATTATGTACACACTCTGAATGTCTGAATAACTGCATTCTATATCAATACTATGGCAATAAGAACGCATGCAGAAATCCGGAAAATAATTGTACACAACGTAAGGTTCTAGACTGTAGAAACCCGGGATTTCACAAACCGTATAGTTCCAAACTGTATTTCGGCGGCAAAATTAATTCGCAGACCCCCAGAATTTTTTTTTCTATGAACCGTATTGTTCCAGACTGTATAATTCCTGAATTTGATAATTTTCATATCTTATTTTTACCGACCGTAATAATCCGAAAATTCACAAACCGTTTAATACCAGACCGTATTTCGCTAAAAAAAAATAAATACACAGAACGCATAATAACCGACCGTAATGCCACAAACCGTCTTTTCCCCCGAGAATAAAATATGTAAACCGTATTTTTACCGAGGTCTGGAATGTAAATATTCCGCATATTATTTTTGTCTACCAGAATACGGTAGGTGGTTTTACAATTTCGGACCTCTACGGTCGGTAAAAATACGGTTCACGTATTTCATTTTCCGGAAAAAAACGGTCGGTGGCATTACGGTCGGCTATTTATTTTTTTCCAGATTTTTACGGTCTATACAATTGCACTTTAATTCCGGAATTATAAGGCCTCCCGACAATAATATAACACAATCAAATGTTGGTTTAATACCTATTCATCTTATTTAATGGGTATTAATTATTATTAAATTGTATTATTGTATGATCTTACTGGATAAATGTCCGAATTATTATTCGGACATTATCGAAATCGAAAACTGGAATCGGAACTTCAATGTCAGTAAACTCTGACAATAAATATACCTGGTCAACCGACATCTGTTATCATCATCTATTAAAATAGATTATAATTATGAAAGTTTTTTTTTTTTATTTTTATGTTCTTTTCATGTAGGTACGTATACTAATTTGAATTTAATATTTATAAGTTTTTTATTTTATAACAGTTATTCCGATATTTTGAGTTTATAGTTAATATGTAATAATAATAATCGATACAATTATTAATGTATACATTTTTTTTTTATATTATTTATTGTATTTATTGCATTATTATTATTATTATCTTTTTTTTATTTTGCGTCCATGAGGCGGCATCTAGACGGCCGCGTCCATTTCTCCTAGACCCGTTTGTAAGCATTTTCGAATTTGAAATATATTTTTAAAGATTTTTACACGCTAACATGATTGTTTTTTAACAAGTAATATATTATCTATTCAAAATAGTAAATAATATTAAATGCCACAAAATAGTGAATTGTTTTGTTACAAATTCGTTTCGCGTATTATTCAATGAGATTAAGAAATGTGATTTTGCATTAATTTTGATTTTAATATCATTATTTTTTTAGGGTATTAAAGCAATTTTTCTAAGGTATTTCATGAGTTTTATCGAAAATCGTTAGGCCTACTATTTAATAATAATATTATTGTTTCGAACCGCACATTTCGGATGAACGCGTTAGGTACCGTTTGGTTTATAATTTCGCGCACACTCAAGAAACGTGTAAAATCATCTCGAAATTCATCGATGTTTGTGTGCAAAATTTTAAGGGGAATGCCCCTGGAATTAGATATCGCGGTATAACTACGACTGCGACGGGATTAGTCAACCGTATTGAACATCTGCGAATGAATATGAATTACACCGCGCAAATAAAACTAAAAAAATAATAAATGTACGAATATCTACTTTAATTTTAATGGCGTGGGTTTTTGTTTAATCCGCGGAATCGCAATGTGAAAACATGCAGTAAAAAATCACTCGACATAAATAACAAGATAATAAAACGTCTCTTACGATTACAGAAAAAAAAAAACAGATAAATCGTTTACAAACAAAATACTACGATTCTGAGTGTTTTCCGCTCGGTTAAGAGCTATATGATATCTGGTCGAGAACTCTTGTATACATCAGACAATAATATTTTAGAAGACCACAAATAAACCTAAAATAAAAGTTCATCAGCTGTATACTTTGGCAAGACAGAATGTCTAGCTTCCTTACCCACCACCTTAAAAACTTGCCATAGACAAGTTTAAAATAAATATAACAAATATTGAAAAATAAAAAAAAGGGCTAATACTGCTGACGGGTATTCCACTGTTTCGGGTGGGAAACTAGAAGTGGGCCTCACATAATTTAATTTATAACTGTTTATCATCGTTAACGAAAAACGTTTCTAAGTAAATATTAGGTATATTTTCCTCTTATTGCCGAGGTAATCTAGAAATCAACAAAAATGTACGCACCAAAAATTGCTATTTTTCCCCATTTATAAAGAAAATCCAAGAAAAAAAAACGACTTACTCAATATACAAACTTAATCAAAAATGCTACAAAAAAGCTCCGATCGAGATTTAAATTGGCGCATGATTTTTTGTAGAAAAGTTGTTTATAGACACAAAAAAAAACACAGTTAATAAATTCCTCTATAGTTTATAGAGTTAACTTCACCTCAAAACAATTCCTTTAAAATAAAATATTTGCTCACTTCTGTAATATGTAAGTGATATTATCTAATACTTGCATATTGTTCTACATATGTAATTATAAAGTCCAGAATCAACCTCGATAAATGAAATAATAAAAAACACCATTATTTTGTATTCTACGGTCGCAGTTTGTTAAATATGTACCCGTATATGTATGCAATATGTATTTCACGTTACTTTCATAATTTTCAGTGAAGCTAATTATTATTATTTCTTTGCTCTTGCCGAAAAAAGTGAAACATTATAGCTGAATGTAATTTATTTATAAGTAACGGGTGCCTATGTAATATTTACAAATTAGAACATTATCTAATTTTAAATTCTTTTAGTCGGACATTATAAACATCAAAGTGTACGATTTTACATGAATAGAAATTGCAAGAAAAAATTATCTTATAAATAATATTAGGTATTAAAAACAAGCAATTAACTATCAGTTTGATAAATAAAATTTAAAAAATGTAGTTGGGATTAAAAAAAAAATTCACAATAATCAATACGGAAATTGCTTTAGTTAAGATTTTTAATTTGATATTTTTTTCCTTAACGATAAAATAAGCATTTAAAACTACATATTTTATTTCAAAACTGCGCATTAGGCTAGAGTCTCGTGCGTTACGCTTGCGTGATAATATTGTATTTTTTTTTTTTTTGTTATTGTGTTCACTTATTTTGTACACTGCTGTGACATAATTTTCAGTTTTCTCATTAGTAATAATAATATTATTATTATTTTTCCATTTCAGATGCGTCCAAAGTTTGGGGTAAAAAAATAAAAAATTAAAATTAAAGAAAGAAAGAAAGAAAGAAAGAAAGAAAGATTTCGCAAAATGGAAATAAATCACATCGCAACAACGCTTGCCAATTAACATCGTGCGAAAAGACACGGAAGACTACCTGACATCGAGCGAAAGGATTGGAAACTTGCGTTTCTTCATGGGTTACCTACCATTTATTTTTTATTTTTTTTTATTATTATTATTTTAATTTAACAGAGTTGAGAGAAGGGAATACGAATACGTTTTATACGTATTTGTTGGATTTTAATCTAACCCGTACATTTATGATGATACTAGAAAACGGGCTTCTGTTATACATAAATAAATATATTGTAATAGGTAATAAAATAATATATCATATTTAATTTTATTGCGATTTGTAAAAGTATTAAAAAAGTGTAACGAAGTCATAAATACATATGTAGTTTAATTAAATAGGGTATACCTATATGTATACATTTTATACAATACCGCACGCATTTAAACACCGAAGAAATTACTTTTCTCCAAATATGGTCAACGGTCGTTCCCGACATGCAGTTATAACAATATTATTCAGAATAACGAATAAAAAAAATAATAATAATAATAACTCAGCTAACAAACTTAATATAAGGGTCCATATTATCGTTTCTAATGTCAAAGTTTGATTATTAAGAAAAAAAAAATCATCCTTAAACAATATTTTACACAACTGTACATAATATGAACCTTTATCATTGTATAATATTTATTATAATTTCTATATATCGAAAAGAAAAATATTATATTGTATAATCAGTACTTATTTGTGATAATTTCGAATTCGACAAAAATAAAAACAAATATTATACTCTTAGCGAAGCAAGGAATGTATTACAGATTATTATTGCTATGATCTTATTTTTTATTTTCATTTGTTATGCATGTGTAATCAATTTGTCTGTCAAATCCAATCGAAAACTTTATGGTACATAACTTTCTTGTAGAATTTTTCATATAGTTGGTAGAGGTTTTTGATTTTCCTTGTATTTTTCTAAATTAATGGGAAAAACTGGCCGCTTTTTAAATTTTATAACTTTTGTTGACTTATGAACTACAAGGGAAAAAAAAATTAATAATAACTTTCTAATCAAAATCGTTTTTCATTATCGATAGTGTACAGATAAAAAATGAATTATTTTATAGGTCCTCGAGGGATCCCTTCTAACTTTCATCCTAAAACCCATTAGTGATTATCAGCCTTTTAATTTTAATTTTTTCGATAAACGTTTGACACCTAAATTGCAATACTGGGTAATCACTTCGGTTTATGATTTTTTCCTACTTTAATTTCGATTTGTTTATCATAATTTCAGTTTAAAACTTCCAGTAGGCATTCTTCAAAACTAAATAGGAATAACGTACTTATATTCCTACGTTTATTATATCTCTCGGTTTACGTTCAAATGGCGAGATAACGTCATAAAAATATTATTATACAAACTTTATTTTTTTAAACCACGATGAAACAACAAATATTTGAGTTTTATACGTTGATTTTTTTTTCTTTTTAAACATGATATAAAACTACACGTTTTTCTCTTACCACACAAGACACCCTTTTTATTTGGTTAACGGGTGTTACATCCCCGTAAATCTCAGTTACCTTGGGTGTAGGTGCAACCTGAAGGATGCCAAGATCGTCTCAGATATCTAATGATTCAAGAAACTAGATTTCCTGGAATAATACTCTATGGAAAATAAAATAACCCCAGGTTTTTACAAGTATTTTTTTTCCAAAATTAAATTTGAAATTTGTTCGATTTTTTACGTATACGACCGATGAACACAACATTACACAACATTAAACTATATACGATACATGTTACAAAAATATTGTCCGTTCAGCCGTAGGTACAGTGATGTGGTTGCATTATTATTCATAATATATTATAATCTTATGTTTACGTGACCGTGACCGACTCAAAAATAAGACTATACAATAATAATATTATAATAATATATTATTATTTAGATACATGTCTAGGTATTCTTAACTGATATTTAAAATATATCAATACGTGACGTAGGTACGGACGGAACGTTTTTACGGTACTTCCGAAATCCGCTACCGGCCGATTCGATTTAATAATAATACTCGAGTGTCCTTTCGGTCTGCGGTTAAATCCGTGTCGTCGTTTTATCACCGATCTCGATCGCGGAAGATACAAAACCACGAAATACCGGAATAAAATCCCGAAGAAAAAATAATTTTCAAAACGTACGGTCGCAGATGCATGGCCTAACTTTACTGTTTTAATTTATCTTTTAAACTATCTGGCACAGATATTCCGCAAGGAATGCAAGTGATTTTATAAAATATTATTATATTATGAAAATGCTAATTGAAAATCGGTGTACTCGAAGGGAATCGACAAAGGAATTAATTGTTACTCTTCTCCGTATATATACAATTACATCCACTATCAAAATCGTCTAATTTGATCCACCAAAAACACTTTTAAACGTCGTTTTTTACTGTGTCTGCTCACCTGATCCTCGACCCATCCAAAGACTTTTCCCCCATATTGGATTTTGTAATTTTTATGTATAGCAACTTTTCTGAAAATTCAAGTCATCTAGATTGTACTTTAAACGAGTTATTTTTTGAATTTCGACGCCATTTTTTAAATAAAAGCACTTACGTAGGAAAAAAAGTAGAAAAACGTACAATTTCACGATTTCATTATTTTATAAAAACACGAACGATGTTTTCTACCAGAAAAAATGATTTAATTGAAAAATCACTAAAAAAATTTTTGTTTCCTTTTTAATTTACTTTCTTATGGTATCATTGCCAAAACTTTAAAGTCACTCTTGAGCTTTTAAGGAATTTAAATTTTTGCTATAATTCGGTTATAAATACACGTAGAGACTTGAAACTTGGCAATAATACTTATATTGGACTTACCTAGACGAGATAAAATTTCTAAAATCATCAGACGACTACTTTTTTTTTTAATAATTATTTTGAAATTAAATTTAAACGAAAATCGCAAACAAAAAAATACGGCACTTCAAATTATGTATTACCGAACTGCGCTCGGAATTGTCTTTTATCAAACAATGGTTTATCGTTGTATACAGATATAAATGAAATAACCTTATGTATCCTACCTTCTCAACTTCCCTATAACAATGACCGCTCCCATCCCCAGTATCAGTTTTTTTATTTATTCATGTAGAAAATGTGTTTTGTTCTTTATTTCCCTCACATTTTTTTTCGGCATCCTTAGACTTTTTAGTTTTTTCCTCATAGCTTAAATGTCTAACTACTATAACTTTGGTTCCAAGGAAGAAAGGTTTAAGTCAAGTTTTGGAATTTTTTTTCTGTTTATATTTCGGTCTAAATCATATAAGTGTATTAACATACACAACATTCTAACACATGTTATACTGAAAATTATAATATGAGTCGCTGTGATGTAGGTACTATTTGTTTGACAAGAAAAGCATAAGCCATTTAGCCATTATGTCGTTTTGCAATTTTCAAAATTTAATGTACCTGTATGTTGAAAACTATACTAAACTGACTTAAGGATTCTTCTTTTCCGAGACTAAAGATATTAAATATTATTATCTATATTATCAATTGTCGGAGGTGATGCTGTAATAATTTTATAACGGACACGCGCGGTAATGTGTATACACGGTTTTTATTTTTAGTTAAGTAATAATTGCCCATTAAAAACGTATCTATAGGTACGCATTGTGTACTTACATATTATTATTAAAAAGAAACGAAACGTAAACAATCTACGCGTTGTACTTAATAATATAAATCGGACGGGACACGGTATTAGAAGTCTCTCTCTCTCTTTGCCGCCATCGATGCCGCCGTACGACGAAGAATATAATAATATAATAAATTTTATTGTACAGAATGATAGTCTCTTGTCGAGCGGACTATCGCGTATAGGTAAACTACCTTTACCCAAGATAGAAAACAATTCTGCGAGCGCGGTCTCGGGCTTACCTATCTACTTATAATAACGATATACTCGTATTATTATTGTAACATAATATTATTAAATGCGATATTTTTTATACCTACTTTCGGCCGAACGGCGAGTACAAAAATAGCAGTAATAGTAGGTAGTAGTAGTAATAGTGGAGGTGGTGGTGGTGATGGTGATGGTAGTAGTAAGCGCATACAAAAGGGGAACGGCGTCAGTGTTGCGTGCGACAACTCGATGCCACAACAAGGGACCGGATTTTGAATATAAAAATTATAATAAGAATAATAATATGCAAAAATGCGATAAAATAATGTATGTATTTTTTTTTCTTCTGTTGAGACGTCCTACAACTATAATATATGTGATATTGTCGTCGGTTGAGTTATATCAAAATCCGATTTTATATGGTTTTAACATTATACATATTTTTCTTGCCGCGTAAATTCCACATAATTTTTTCACCACTGTTTTACGGACCTCCAATAGTCAACTTGTCATATATTTTCACATAAGATAGATAAATAAGTTAGATAAGACAAATTTCACTTTTTCCGCCATTACGGTTTTTTTTCTGTGAACCCCTTAATACTTTCTTACAGACTCCTAGGGATCCGCGTACCCCCGGTTGAGAAACTCTGATCTATAAGATCACTGGCCACTAAAAGTAGGTAGAGAGGCGCAGCGGGCCGCGCGAGCGTAGTGAAGGCGGCTAGAGCAGTTTTGCACCTTGACGACGCGGCGTGCATCGCGGGCGCCCACCACAGTATCTATCATTCTCTATGGTACTGCCAAGTGTCAATTGCTATAATATATTTGTCGGGTAAAATACGATCTGAATGAAATATCTGTTGGCTAAAATAATGTCGGCTAAAATTAAGCCTTCGTCAGTGTTAATAAAACTCGAGGACATTTTGACGAAACTAATAAAAAATTATGCATTATTTTATGCTCGGCAAAAATGTCGAGCTTCATATTCAGAATTGTTTTTTTTTTTTTAATAAACTGTTTTATCCTCGGTCGGTTCAGTAAGTATTTCACGTGAAAACGGAATCGATCGTTACAAAACATCTGTGGGCGATAAATTATTTTAAGATCGTATTTTTCATTTGTGATTTATCCTATTATAGTCCGTATAGTCTGGTTAAATAATAATTGAAAATTTCATCATAAATAGGCCTGCTCCCTAGAAAACCAATATTCACTATTGTTAGATAAGCATTTGCTCAACATGACGACACATTTCCGTACGTTCCCTAGCCAGGGATTTTATCCATCCGTGAACTGTTAATTGTTTTTTTTTGTTTCTTTCCCGTTGTCCAGCGTGATGTACGCAATGAAATCTAGCGAGCATGCCTACCTATTTATTTAGTCATGATTTTGTCTGTTCGGATAACGGTCAGCGACTGTAGTGATTTAGAATAATATAAATTATAAAACTCGCGTTCGTTATAATTCAAATGTACATATCAATATAACTTGCAGACCGTATCCTTTAGGTTATTCGAAATAATTGCAGAAGACCTTTTCGGACGGATTGCGTATGCAGTCGTATTATAAATTAGACCAAAAAAAATTATATTTTACGGTACTTGCCTAATATCAATCATCATTACCTACCTACCTACCGGAAAAAAAAAAGAAAGTTTAGGTATTAGGCTGAATTAGCTGTACGGCGGGGATTTCTGTCAATCACCGCGGAATTCTTTGAGAACTTTCATGCAGCGCGCAGATCAATTATTATTAGCTATACATTTTTCACACTTGTTTCGCTCGCCGTATAGAATTTCGTATAGTTACTCCTCATCTTTTCGCGCGAGTGTCGCTACAAATAATTATTACGAATTTTTTCTCGATTTCTTTCGCATATTATACATTTTTATTTTTTTCAATACGCACTTATAATCGCACGACAATTATAAATATAATTGTTATTATTACTTATAACTGTGGATACGTTTAGTTTTTTTTTTATATCCGCCAGTTCTATTTCCTTTCGAAAAAAAAAATTATCTATAGATAGGTACTCATCGTACATTTTTCTGCGATAAAACCTAAAACTGGTTATCTTATTATATATACACCTGTATCCATACATCATAATACTATCTATTTCTTAGACTTTTTTTTTACAATTTTTTTATTATCACTGTACTAGAGTACCAGCAGTAGTTATTGTGCGGCCGATTCCTGAAAAAAAAACATGTGAACACGATAGTTGCTTATATTAGTATTATGTAGGTCTCGCATTCCTGCACAACAATGCGTACGTTTTGTTTTTTCAATAACTTTTTAATAGTTTTTTTTTAAGTATTTTATAAAAATAGATAAGTAGGTATAGGTACTATTATTGTTATATGTTTACCGTATTTTAATATTTATTATCGTATTATTATTTTATTTATGCGTATAACTATACAGGGATCTGATATTTTTTATACGAGTGTATTATAATTTTTAGATTCTGAGTGGAACGAGGAATGTACTGGTTTTACAATGATGTTTATTTTTTTTATGTTAACACTTTTTCTACCAGAAAGCATACTCTAATGATCAAGTATAGCACCTTTTCTGAGTGGACATTTTCTTTGGGTGGTACTTTACGAGGTCATTTTTTGAAATTTTCATTAATATTCGAGATAATGAGGGAAACCTTGGTCTTTAGGTTAAAAAAGATTGAAAGATTAAAAATACGGTTGTCATTGGCAACCGTTTTTATTTATTTTTTTGTTATTATTAAGTTTCTATTATTTTAATTAATCTTTTTTAAACAATAATTGTTATCATGGAAACTCACATTGTTTTAATCATTTTACCATAATATTGTAATATTGACATAATACGATGTATTGTATTGTTGACAAAGCAACATTGTCAACTGAACTCAGCTCAGAATCGTTTTTCGTTAGCAATAGTTTAGCGTTGCTTACAGATATACATTAAATTCCCGTCTGTAGCCTACCTTTCCAACTTCCCACCTACAATAGTGGTTGCACCCACGTACGAAATATACCCATCCTTTTTTATTTCTAATTTATACACATTTTTTACCACAATCTTAATGATCTTTGTATCACAACTAATACAAAAAAATAACCCCCCCCTCGTATAAACATATACCTACCTAGTTACTTAGTGTTTATTATAAAATTACCCACTATCATATATTAAAACTTTAAATCCAACTTGTCGAAAACGTCGTAGTAATATATTATTTTGCAAGATCACGTTGTCCGTCATTAATTTTAGGTTAGGTATTAACCTAAGTATAGTAATTAGGTTGACCACCAGACCGATATTATTTTACGATTAGATACTTATAATATGTTATTATTAAAAGATACAGTTTCCCATTTTGGGAAACCTGATTTTCAAATTATTTATTGAAATAATATATATATATATATATTAATTTAGTTTAGCTATCTTAAAATATATGTGTAGCTATAGGCTCTAACCAAGCTCTAAATATGGGGGAAAAAATACAATTTAAATAAATAAATTATTCAGGAGCAATAAAATAACCATTTTATCTAATTATATTGGACCGAAATTTGGTATGACACCTCTGATCGTATATATGTATTATATTAGATTTATTTGAATGTCGAACCAAAATTCTAAAAAACAGTGACTCTGCTCTCCATTGAAAACTCTACCTATAGATAGGGGTGTCCAAAAGTCAGTTTGCTGATTTACAATTCGAAAAAACAAAAGTTCTTGTATGTTTATGACAAAAAAAAAAAAAAATAATAAAAAAAATAATAGTTAATATTTTCTTAACGCCGAATTTTATTGCCTCAATAGTATAACCCAATTGAACACAAGTATTATGATTTATACAGAAAATCTTTAACATAATCAAATCGATCGTTCATCATTTGAATCCGTCATATACTTAACTACGATGTTTCGGAAAGCTGTTGCGGTACCGGTGAAGAACAGACGAAAACTGAACGATATCGCCAATTTAATACACGCCCGCCGTAAGACGATAGCAAATTTAATAAAATAATAAATACTATATATATATTACAAAAAAAAACAATTTTATTTTTATTTTATTGAAAAAATGGGCTGGTAGCTCAATGGTTACATAATAATAATATGATAAATTGAATAATATTATTTTCTAATGTTCTCAATGATCTTAATCATATTATTAGTGTCATATATTAAAGTTTAGGCTTTGATCGACGGCGAATTCGTCAGAGTGCGCGTTTTTCTGCCGATGTATACGATGTATACAAAAAGTCATACAAAACTCTGATGGTATAGTAGTATTTCTAAAAACATTCAAAAAAACTATAGTAAATTATGGTACGTGAGTTTTGTTTCTATTGATTTCTGGAAAATAACACCACTTATAGATACGTCTTACCGGTTTACCGAGTTCTATTTGGAATCATTTTTTGATTGCATGGATTTATCGATGCTTTGGTGTATAAACAATATTAAAACCATATACGTCTCATACCTTCCAAACTTTCCACCAACAACTGTACATGATGCGAATTATATGACCATCTTATTTATTTGATTACAGTTTATAGAAAAAAACTACCTTTTTTAAAAGAGATTAAAGAGAAGACAGAATAAGAGACCACGATTAAAATAGATCGGGGATAATCTAGTATAATATTATTTTAAACATTCGTTCATGTTTTCTAGTCGAATGACCGCACGCCGTCTTTTCGTCAAACCAGTAATTTCGTGACCGATTCCGAGTACGTGGCAAATATTAAAATATACCGCAAATATTTGGTATTTAATTTGATATTATTTAGCGGTTTGTCTAGAGGTCTCTTAACAACGTGAATTAATACGTACGTGAACATGGAGTCCCATGTACTCGTAAGTCAAAAATTTGTTCTCATGTATATTTAATAAACGTGAATACAGAATATGTGAATAGGTAGGTGAATAGTTTATTACAAGCGTACACGGATTTTTTAAGTAGGTACACGGTTTTACATTCGAATGTTAATTTTACATGTATACGTGAAAGCGTGTACTTGAAAAATCCGTGTACACGTGTAATTATTCACCTATTCATATATTCTATATTTACGTATTTCACGTTATTTTTCACGAGAATAACACTAAAACACCTGAACTAAAATAACACGTGAAATAGAGAGCTCTATTTTTTCCCGGTTTTTCCCAATTATTATGAAAACCGCTTGAAAAATCAAAAAATTATAAAATTTCCTTACAGAAAAAGTGTAACACTTGATACATCGGAACAAGATTTCTGATAGAAATTGTATACACAATATAAAAAAAAAGACATCCTAGGAGAATGGAGACGGTTGCAGCCACTGTTATAGATAATTCAATGTATATCTGTAAGCAACGATAAACCATTTCTAAAACAAAAAAACCATTCTGAGCGCAATTCTGTTGATAGTGATGCTAAGAGATAAAATTTCCTTTCAGAAAATAAGCTGTACTTCAAATATCAGAGCATGATTTCTGGTAGAGAAGTTTTGCACAACAAATCGAGGGGTATTTTGCGATTAAAATAATCCGAGGGAGTGATGGCTTGGGTCTCTCTAGGTACATTCAAACTGCATTTATTTTTTCCTTGTTTAGATAAAAAAAAAAATTGTTTTCGAATAATAGGTTTGATCTTAGAATCTCTAAGATAATATTAGGTATAAATAACCATTAGATCACAATATATATACTTAGTGCAGGACAATATAGAGTTATCTAACATAAAATATAATACCGACAAATAATCAGAACTTCAAAAATCTATAATTTCGAAACTTAGTCAATCCGCTTTATTCTAACTTCACTAACGATCATAAATCAGCAATATACATATGTTCAAAAAAAAAATTTTTTTAATTTACTGGACCAGTAACTAAATTTGTTCCACTTCATTTTTTAGTCGAAATTAGATATTAAAATTTCCTTATACGAAAAAATACTACATTAAACTCATTTTGTTTTTTACTAAAAAGTAAGACGTCTAATGAATTACCTGTTAAATTTTCAAGCATTTCTGTTCATAAATATTACGTACGAAGCTCTCAAAATTAAAATATCTATAAATACCTCAAATATGGTTTAAATTGTTTGATAATTTTACCACGTTTAGGAAAGACAAACATAAGTTTTCTATCCAAATTTCAAGTCTATACAAATATTTTTAACTGAATTACAAAAAATTACAAAATTGATAAAAAATAAAAGCATTATTTTCGTAAATTTCCCGTTTTTCTAACGTTTTATCCTGGTTTCTCCCAGATATTATAGAAACCGCTTGGAAAATCAAAAAATGATCAACATTTTCTTTCAGAAATGGTGCCACGCGTATATATCTAAGCAATATTTCTGGTAAAATTTTTGTACACGGGATAAAAAAAAATTTTAAATAAACATCTTAGTAAAACCAATACATTCTTCGTTACATTCAGAATCTAAAAAACATCATTCTAAATCTAAAAAATCTAAAGAATAATAATAAATCTTAACTCTGATTTATTTTAAATCGATTTAAGGGGATTGGATGCGATGAGTTTCTGTCTTACACACATGATAGATATAGGGATTTAAACGTGTTTTATTTCCAACGTACTGGTTGAACTAGTGAAGCGATAAGAATTCCGGAAGCAGATTTAAATTTATCGTGAAGTCTACTTGAGATTAACTTTCTCACTTTTTTGATTTTAATTTCTCTTAAAATTAATTCGTTTTGCACTTCGATAACAAAATGACAAGCTTTGCCGTTTCACTCAGTCTCGCTGCACTCGGCAACGAAAACGAAAAGATTAGTACCGACACCGTAACAGACGGTTGACCGACCTCGTGATGGCTGGACGACTGCCGGAATGTTTAGTCATCTCAGTGTATATAAAAATAATATTATAATAAAATTCTTTTAGTATCCTTCATGCAATCAACTATAATTGTAATTTAATACATCAATTTCAGTTTCAATAAAATACTCGAAGATAAAAACGTCAACGCAGATGTACAAACGTATCGGATTTATTGACTACCTACCTAGGTTTTGCGTATAAATTCAATTCCCATTTTGATATACCTTACCTATATATATATATTATATAATGATGATAATTGATCTTGTATAATTTATTTAATTGATTTTTACACAATGGTGCAAATAGGGATGGGGCTAGATGGGTTTAGTTCAAATTTCCTTCAATGCAGAGGTAAATCCCAGTAATCAGATGTATTTAATATTATAATGGGATTTAAGCCCCCCCCCCCCCCACAAAGTTTATGAGCTAATTATGCCTCCGTTTTTACTTCTTTATTACTTTATAGCTACACGGAATCGGTGAAATTTCATATACACGATATTAAAATAAACAACAAAACGAATGGTGTTATACGCGATTCGAAAGTAATATAATTAAGTTCTATTCGATGTGTACGAATAACATTGTGTATACGTTTAACCGTCTCATCAAGAATGTTATAACAGATTTTGTTTAAACTATAAACTAAACTTATTATTCAGCAAAATCAGTTTTCTTGAATCCTTATCCATCGCACACTTTCAAATGAATAACCTTTATACTCGAACCCTTATATCGGCTATAGCACTAGCTAGAAACTATAGCAAAACCTGTTGATTAAACTCTTTGGCTAATTCATTTATGCATATAAGTAAAGTTAAACATTTTTTTTACCTAATTAAATTTAGCGGTTTTTAGTTTTTCAATTCTTTAGCTATAGTTTTATTGTTTCTATATATTTGTAATATTAGTTTTCTTTATATTTCTCTATTCGTTAATAAATATATTATGTCATTGATTCACAAAAACCCTATATGTACCGAATTTACAATTTTAAAGCTTGGGTGCTCCCTGATTCAGTTAAAATTAATTTATATAACGATAAAGTCTTTTTTATGCTATTTATACCTCGCATTTATTTAAACACCCGGTGTATTTTTTTTTTTTGCTTATAAAATCAAATAAAATATCATTATTAAATCCTATATATGCCATTAAACGATATTATACTCGTATATTTGTATGTAAACATGACATTGTCACGAGAGATTCTAATGTGGACGTCAATAAGAAAAATAATTCCGAAATCCTATATTAATTTGATAGAGGTTATAATATATCTTCATATAGTATATTACATTCATATATTATATGAAGGTTCAAATATAAGTTTCAAAAGTATGTTTTGAATAACAAAATATTTTGATGTTGGAGTAGATGTGCATCAGGGTTTGCTTTTGAGCCCTAAACTGTTTTCTATTATGATAGATGAAGTTCCGAAGGAAATACAAGACAGAGTATTACTGTGCAAGGTGTTTGTAGATGATATAGTTTTGATAGGATAAAATGTGGAAGAAGTCAACAATATGCTTGAAGAATGGAAATTTGAACTTAAAAATGACAGGGATAAGATGTAGAAGTAAAATAGAGTATATAGAGTACGAGTTTGTAGGAATATGACAACAGTATAGGGACTTCATTTCAGTTTCTTTTAGGGTGTGAAATAAGTGATACTTTAGCTGTGAAAACTAATAATGGTAACGCATACAAATATTGAATATGATAAATGCAGTAAAAAAATAGTAGAAACAAATCGCTTTGACAAAAAAAAATAAAAATATTTATCTTAAGGGATACCATTGTAATTGATAAAGTTTTTATAAATAAAAAAATTATAATAATAAAAACCGTTAACCGTTCAAAAACGAAGCTATCCCTATAACGAAGCTATATCTTTTGTTTCTTTATCTGTATTTGTATTCTGTTAATTTTTACTCAATTGCTTGATAGCACAATGTTCATTTATCGACAGTAAAATACCAATAATGTTTCTATAAAAATACAATTTAATTTTAATTGCATAAAAAATGGTGCATTATTTCAGCAGACCAATTGGGATTATTTTAAAAGTAAGGAGTGCAACCGCATATCCAGCTCTTCCACCCCAAATGACGTCCCTGAACTAAAGGTTGATAGGATAATACAGCTAATGACAATAAGTGGTGATATAATAGACCACGTTGAGAGTTTTAATTACCTAGGGACTTTTGTACAAAGAAACGGTGGCTTTGAAGAACATATGAAACAAAGGATTAAGTTTTGTTTGGATGAAGTGAAACGTTAGTTGTTTTATGTGATAAGAGAATTTCAATGAAACATAAAGATAAGTTCTACAAAAGTGTGGTGAGACCGGCTATGTTGTATGGCTCAGAGTATTGGGTGGTAGATGAAAAAATAGAAATGAGAGAATAAGCATAGAGAAAATGTTTAGGTTTGACTTCAATGAGAGAAAATCATATAAAATAGGACGATACCCCACATCGGGTTAAATGGAAATTTAAGATGAGGGTGACTGACCTCAATTAGTTGGAATGAAGACGAAGGAGAAGAAGAATATATTTGTTATGGATTGGTTTAAAAACGATGATAATAAAATTAAAAAGGGTCGGATAAATGTATTATTAACAAAGAATTCAAAATTAAAATACACATTTCATATATCATATAATTTTAAAATTTGTAGGAAATTATAATTTTGTGAGTAACTTGTGGAGGGAGGGGTAATGTGGCAGAACCCATAATTTTTTTTGCAATTTCGCTTAGACAAAATAATTCCTTAAAATAGTCTCTGATCAACGACGATATATTATACTATTTAAACAGTTAAAGGATTCTGTGTATTTAAAATAAATGAAAACGAAATAAAATAATATTCGCCATCATTTTCGCGCATCATAATTTACTTGTATGGGACGTATATTTTTTCAATATTATTTAGTGGCGTATTAAAGATCTCGCTTAAAAGAGAAATATTGAATATGGAATTATGTCATATTGTATAACGTGTACCCGGAGAAAAAAAAATTGTCTTGAATTTATATACTTTTGTAAGTAATTTACAATACAACCTGTCCTAAAATAACCATTGACGTCAAATAACTAGGTACACCTAAGTACGTTATTATTATTAATTAATTTACTATTTAGGTACTTATTTAACCTGCTTCCTAATATTGAAACCTATCCGAACGATAGGTTTCGTTTCAAACAAGAAAATGTAATATATTTGTTTAGATTTTATCGATACATTAACTATAGGTTAACCTAACCAACCAACACATTAAATTGTTGATTTTCCGAATAAAAAGTGAAGAAATTTAAATTTAAAAATAGATATTCATATAAATCAGAGATACTTTAAAAAGGTCAAGGAGATTTTTATACATACATATATATATATATATATATATATATATGTATCTTCTTAATCTCTTCCCGTAATACGCCACTGATATGGTTAAACACAAACATTATTTTAATAGCTAATACTGCACAAGTAGTCTTGAATGGAACCGACTATAGTAATGAGTCATTATTTTAGCAGCATACGATTATTTTACCCACGTGAGAACAGAATATCATTTGTTTGATTAATATAATTGTATAAATGTGATAATTTATTATTATAGATAAACAATCGCCATGCATTTATTACGGATATCCATATTTTATTCTAAAAATACCTTGAAAATACATTATATAATTGACGGACGATGTCTAGGTCGAGACGACTTCAAAATAATAAATCAAAGTTGTGAAAAATAAAATCGTTCGTGATGGCGTTTTGTATAGACAATCAATATTACAAGCGTGTATTATTGTTGGATATATTATATACAAGGTGAATTTTTGCATTTTATCAAGAATCCGCAATGATTATTTTTACACCATACTCGGTGATTTCGTGTAAATTAAAATTAAGGTTCTGAAATATTCTCTAGGTGGTACTTTAAAGAGTTCGAAATTCTCATTAATATTCGAGATAATGGGCAAAACCTGGTTCTTTAGGTTAAAAAATATTAAAAGATAAAAAATAAGGTTGTCATTGGCAATTGTTTTTATTTATTTATTGTTATTATTAATTTATTGTTTTGTTATTTTAAATCTTTTTAAACAATTATTGTTGTCACGAAAACGGACATCGTTATAATCATGTTACAATAATATGACACATTTATTGTTGACAAAACAACAATATAAACTGAACTACAATCAGAATCGTTTTATCGTTGCTTAAAATAGGCATTAAATTCCCTTCTGTATCCTACCTCCCCAACTTCCCACCCATAACAATGTCTGCGCCCATGTGCAAAGTTTATCAGTCTTTTTTTTTTTTGTATGTGAGCAAATTGTCTATCTGCTAATTTCTAAATCTTACTCTGCTCAAAAAATGAAAGTGATCTAATCTAATGATACCAAATTATTTTATATATTTCTTGAATATTTATACTAAGCTAAAAAAATATTCACATAAAACTCAATAATTCCAGAAGACTGTAAATAGCTCAAAAATCCCCAAAATGTTTCGAAAATTTCAAGTCTCGACGATTATTTCTAACAAAATAGAAAATAATAACAGTAATCGTGTGATTGCGGAAAAATTCCCGCTTAACTATTGTTTTGTCTCGGATTATCTCAACTATTAAGAAATCTAAAAAGAAAATTCGAAAAGCCCTCCTCATTGCACCAACTTGACAACATTTGCTACCTGAAGCCATCCCTGAAGTTGATGATCAGAGCATGATTTCTGTAAGAAAATTTGTTAACTGATCGAAAAAAAGAAACGTATCATTGTAAAACCAATTACGCTCAAAATCAAAAATATATATAATATTCTATATTTGTAACGCGATTTCGGGTGTCCAAAACTCAAAATCCTAATCGATTTGATGTTATCTAATAGCATTTAATATTTTCTATTGGTTACAGTTTAGTTGTTAAATAATATTACAACCACCACGATGAAAATTAGTTATTGAAACATTAACATAATAATAATCAAGTTTAAATAGGTAGGTACCTATTATTGTAATTTTTTTTTTTTTTTTTGGCATATCTCGACTGTTCCGAATGATGAAATTCGGACAAAACGTTTACACCACAGCGGCTGATACGTAACTGTTTAAAACAAAATAATTACACCTATTCAAAAGAGTAAGAAAAATGGACTGCAGTATTTTATCGTATTACTACATCTCGTGAAAACATTATATTGAAATATGTGGTAATTCGGAATTTTCCGAAAACGAAAGAAAAAGAAAACAAAGACCTATACGCTCGCACATAACGGATGTGAGATATTATTATCGTAGATTGGCACTATAATTATTGCGCTGCTGCAGCTATGGCGTGGGTATAAAAAGTAATTAAAAAATTACGTTTTTCGCTTTCTTTTAGGTATACATGAGCGAATTAGATTATTATTTTACAGACGAAACCGAACGGAATTTAAATTGCTGTCGGCTTCCCGCGCGACTTTGTTACTGCGTTAATCTGACGTTATTATTAATAAGCCAACTCTCTCAGTATTTTTCCGTTTTGAAAAATTCCACCGGTTGTTTCATATCAAACTAGAGTCATATTTTAATCGAGAGAATTAAGAGAAAGTCTTAATTACTTTTGAAGTACAATATTATATGCGATCGAAAAACAATAGCTAAATTCAAATAATTTTTAGGAAAACTGCAGGAAATAAAATAGGCAATTAATAACAAAAGTTTTACACGTGTAGTAGCGGAACAAGCATTTCGTTTTCAAAATAAATACGACGATTGTATTATAAGTACATTTCGGTAGGTTTTTATGTCGAATTTTTTCTGAAAATCGAAACTATTAAACTGTATTAAGTCTGTTTTCTTATATATTATAGTTAACCCCATACAAAAACACCATTGTAAAAACAATACATTTCTCACTCCGGTCAGAATATAAAAAATGTATTTATTTTTATTGATACTCCATGTTTTCACTGCAAAAAATTATGTTCATCGTATATGCCTAATAAATATTGTTTTTTTCACTATTAATTATATTTGTGTTATTTTATATTGATTTGTGCAATGAAAAATTTTAAAGTACTTAAGTAGTTGATATTTACGGGTTTTTTTTTAATCACACTGTGAATGTTTAAAATGTGTTTTAATGTGTATAAACTATGTCAAATTTCAAAATTTGTTTCGCGCTTCAGCGAACTTTTGGTGGAAACGTGGATTGGTGGAATAGGAACAGCTTAATTTTGGTGGAAAACGGTGAAATCCGTACACATCAACGATAACCGAAACAATATATACACAAGTACAACACTGTGGAAAGTATTTTTTAAAATTATAATATCATAATCGAAATATACCAATATTATAACATACGAGTTATTTCGAAAAAGTACTTATGTACATATGCGCTCTTGTATGTGGTTATGTGTGACATACATAAAAAAAAAATACGAACTACAAGTGTATACTTAATAAAGTGTGACAGCGCGGAGAAACGGATGATGAAAAAAACGTCTAAAACCGTATAGGTACCTATATTGGTTTTTTTTTTCAGGGGGAGCGCGGAGAAGGAGAGGAAACGGTGACGGTATTAGATTTCTACGGGGTCAGCGGTCCGTGACACCCTATCTATAGGACACGACACAAACCAAAGTGATTTTTAATAATATTATTATTATCAAGTCGATCAGTTGTAATCGTCCCGAGTCCGGTGATAAACGGACCGAGTGCGCCTCGGATAGCCCCGTGATTATATACTATAATACAGTGTCACGTCTGAATCATTATGATGGTGCGTTTCGGGACCTCACAAATGATTTTTATCGTCGTAAGTTTACCGCGAATATAATATTATTATCACATCGTACGAGAAAAATTACATACAGTAAAATATTAATAATATCATTTTATTTTTGATTTTTGGACAGATGATGTTATTCGCCGAGAATTGCATACGTTTGGCCGAGTGTGACGAAGACAAAAAGTAAGCATTCTTAAAGTATAATAATTTATTGCGGTCTTTGAAAACAAAATTATTACTATACACGTACTCGTGTTTAGGTAAAAACGCCTACAAAACATGGGGTTCGTGCAAAAACAAAACATTACTAATTAGTTTTTCGAAGCTCTTCAGGAAAAAAATGCTCAAAAATTACTAGTATTAAACCAAGTCTGGGAATTTCTAATATAATTATTCAATGCGAACTTCAATTACGATTATTTATACATCCGAATTATAACCAAAAAACAAAATCGAAAAATAATACAGAATTCGCTATTGCGTTAATTTTCTCGTTTTTCCCATTTATTAAGAAAACTACTAGGAAAATAAACAAAATAATAACTTTCTCAATATATTGCATTTACATAGTGTCTGTGGAAAATGTTTCCATCAGAACTCTTATTCCAATTTTTAAATGTAACACATTTAGGAGAAACGAAAATACGACAATAAAGGTTTGGTTATTTTCGATTTTATTTTTCTGCTGTAATTCGGTTAAATATTATTGTAGATATTTGAAATTTGAACAGAATATTTATCTATAATAGCTTTTGCTAGACGTGGTTAAATTGCCAAAATATTGTCGTGATTTTTGAGCTATGTATTTGACATTTTCGGATTTTTTTAGTTTTTATTTCGTTGCAGAAAAAATTGTTTTGACCAAGCATTTATGCTTGACAATTTTACACAAGGTTGATCATAAGTTGTATAGTTTGTGGTACAAAAAAATATATAATTTTTTAAAAAAAAGTTGAACTTAATGTAGTAGTTTTTTTTTATATAAACGTTTAAGTTCATATTTTTACGGACATTTCAAAACATGTTTCATAGAACTTCACTCGGAATGTATTTCGTTAACAGGGATTTATTTTTACGCGCGGATATAAACTAAACAACTAAAAATACAATTTCTAACAAGACTACGTATCACACATGTAAGACTACATGGAATATCATACAAATTATTGTTGCGTTGTACGAAAACATACACAATAGTATCGTTGGATAAAATTATATTATCTTATTCCGCGGGTAGTTTTTACTTTTTGTATCAATACCTGTCATCCACCAGTAATAGTACAGTTAATTGTTTTGCAACGAAAACGGCATGAGCAGATTTCTAATTTTCCGGGCGCCTATAGCATATAAACAATTATGTAAATCATCCAGCAGACTATTAATATCGTTCGTGTAAATAGTTTTAAAAAGCTTACCTATCTCACATCGACTACTAGATACACTGGGTACTTGTAAATGTACAATGTACAATGTAGGTATATACTACCATACGCGATCGTGCGTTTGGAAACATTTTTACAAATTCATTACGAATTTCAAATAGCGTATTATAATCATTCATTGTGTAAAACGTATAGTATACCCATTACTTACTTAGATACATCTATACCTAATTATTGTTAACATTGAATACTTATATATATATATATATATATATATATATCGAAAAATCGTGCGTTCCGGAGATTCTAGAAACCTATGTGATTTGTTTTATTTCCAGGTGTTTACTCAAAGCATTTCTCGTATATTCAAGACATATTTCCGCTTATACAAATTCTGCTTCGCCTTTTTACCGTGCATTTATTTCATACTTATACTGCGTTTCTTTATACAATAATATTAAAAGAGAAATTTAAAACTATTTTAAAAATAGATAATATTTTAATCGAAAGCGTTTAAAACAAGTGTGTGTGTGTGTGTGTGTGTTATTTTTTCTATATACTTTAAACAGATTGAATTATTTTAATTGAAAAGCTGTCGCGGTCGTAGAGAAAATATCAGTTATTGGAATACTGATATATACGCCATAAAAAGTAATACATTACGAGATTATAGTTTTCGATTAAATAAAAGTGAAAACTTATAGGTATTTCAAAATTATATAATTAGTTCTATAGGTATGAATACTATTTGCAGTGGTGGATCTCGCAGGGGAGGAGGGATACTATACATAAAGCACAAAGTTTTGGGTTCCCGATATAAAAGTGTTACTATTTTTTTCAAATGTTTGTGATCAGGATTTTAGTCTGTGTATTTGCTCTAAGATTTACGTCAAAACCATCATCATATTTTAGTAAAATACAGAAAATCAAAAAGTTCTATCTCGACATAGGTAATAATATAAAATATTATATTCACTATATTAAAAATGTTGCCCTGAACCATCGAAAGATTTCCTAGACGGCACTGATTGATAAGGAGACCGAAAAATGCATACTTTTAATTACCTATACTATATTAATTTACCTATACAAAATGCAATAAATAAATAATTCAAAACCAAATTAACTATAGCTAAGTAGCCTAAGTATCATCTGTTATCAATAACTTCGAATAGTCTTGCATAGTTAAGTAGAGTATAATTTTTTATAAACCACGTTATTACTATTTTTATTTGTAAAATACACACATTACATTTATTAAAAAATAAATAACAAATGTACATAATATGTACAAAATAAACACAGAAAAATAGGGAGGTATATTTTGAGACAAAATCGATGTTTAATAGAACACAACACGCGACTTGAATAATTTCCGACATGCGACAAAGTATAATAGTATAAACTTAACCAACATGTAATTTTATAAAATGATGACAAATGCAAATTGTATCGATTATTTTGTTATAAAATAACGATGTTTAGTTTTCATTAGTACTGTTCGTTTTTCAGTACCGAGTACCTACTATTTTTTCAAAAAAAAAATTATAATCAAACATGATGATTATGGATAAATATTCTTCATCCTAGTTCATCTATGGATTCTGTGAATGATATTTTAATCTTTAATCGATACATTTTGCAGTTTTACTGGCGCTGAATTAAAAGACTATACAGATTTATTGTAAATCGATAAAGATTTTTAATTTTTTTAATTTTACATTGATTATGATATAATCGGTGATTTTAAAAAGCATATACTTTAATTCCTATAGCCCTATATTTCAATGTTTTTTAACATAGCATTAAAAATCTATAAAAATATTTTAAGAACGTCTGACAATTTTATTACTATTTACCAGTTTATGGGTGAAAAAGCCTCTATATCAGCGTTCTCATACTGTGGGTCGCGACCCACTGGCGAGTCCTAGGTCATTTTTTGGTGGGCCGCGAAAATTATTTCACATTATATAGACATTTATGTTTTTTAGATTCTGAGCGGAGCGAGAAATGTATTAGATTTTACAATGGTGTTTATTTATTTATTTTTTTTTTTTATTTGTGAACAACTTTTCAACTTTTCTACCAGCAATACCGCCACTTCGATTTTTAGGTTTCTGAAATCTAACCGGGGTACCTCTTTAAATTTTTGATTTTCCCAGCTGTTTTAAAACTACTTTTTGGAAAGTGAAACCATGTGGGTCGCGGTCCTAAAAATATAATAACAATTTTCGATCTATAAAAAAGCTAAAATGACGAAATTGGTTCCAAACTCGTTTAAAATTGTTGCGCTTTTACACCGTTTAACCAGTCTTGAAAATAATTTTCGTTTTAAAGAAATTATTACATAACGCTTGCTGGATGCACATTTTTTATGAATTATTACGCTCGTCTATAACTACCCAGTCATTTTTTTTTATCGAGATGTTGAAGTCATAGAAAACAGCCGATAATTATATACAATATGGATCACCGTCGATCAGTCTTGGACAATGAACATTATTATGTAAAAATTCGGGTGGATGGGGAGCACTCAGCCGTTGTTGCAAAAATACAAAAAGAACTATACTTAGGTATAAGTACATCCGTGTATTTCAAATAATAGTCGAATTTTCGACACGTAACTGTTTCCAACGATTTAAACGTTATTCAATCGCACAATGGATTTATTGTTAAATAATTGATAATGATTCATAAAAATTCGACTTATATTAATTTACATAGTTACCGAAAATCCGAGATTTCGGACACGCAGGTTCGAGTATATTTCGTAACGCATAATTAAAAAATAATAATACAAATCAATAATTTTCAATGTGATTTTCACGATAGGCAGGTATATTTTTTAACACGTTTATTATCGATGAATAGTGCCATTGTGGTTAATATTGGCTATTGATAACATAATATTTATATCATTCTTACATTTTTTTGTTTATATGCGAGTGATAAAAGTGAAAGTATCA
Organism: Cinara cedri; assembly: GCA_902439185.1. Taxonomy (NCBI): domain Eukaryota; kingdom Metazoa; phylum Arthropoda; class Insecta; order Hemiptera; family Aphididae; genus Cinara; species Cinara cedri. Next base: position 1,196,985 of record CABPRJ010000010.1, on the reverse strand, counting down.
ACATATTAAAAATAATATCAAAATTGTAATTGGAAGTTGCTATATATTGTTATAATATTATAATCGTCTAGCACATATGTTAATTTTATAAAAGCGACTTCTCTGTTATACCTACATCCAGAATGGAAACCCGGATAATACTTATATATAGATATTAGTTGCACCTTGCATGATTGCATGCTTAACTACTAACAAACGCAGTGACAATTCAGGTGTATTTAAGTAATGTTTTTCATTAATTTTTCGTTTTTCTCCAATTATTTTAATTTTAATTTGAGGTTTCGAGTGTCATTTCCTTTAGTACACTTGATTGGTCAATTTTTCAATTTTCTTAGCACGATCCTGTGAATTTATTGACTGCTAATATTGATATCTTCGGTTCAAAAGAGTCACATATTGGTGACAGTTTTAATATTATCTATTTTTTGGGACAGTAATAATATTGGTTTTACTACAATACGTGTGTTTTTTTTTTTTTTCTGCGGTCAGCTCAATGCACGGTTTGGGAAACTTACAATTTTCTAATGCCCCCCCCCCCACCATACCTTTCCTTATCTATCTTAGCAATTAGTCCGATTATTTTTGTGCCTACAAAACTAAACGACTACATATCCTATAAATGATATACTCAGTGGCGCATTTGAGAACCTTTTTTTTTTTTATAGGATGAATTAACACAATTTAGACGGCTAAAAATCCACTTAAATCAAACCAAGTCGATCAATAATATCAATAATATATTAGGTATAGAATTTGTGTGACAATAGAAATGAAAATCTTCCTCTCCATAAACACGCCACTGAATATGCTATACACAATATTACTGTGACTATATGGTCTCACCAGTTTAGGTAATAAAGGCCAAATCAAAAACATATACAGAATGATTCACTAAGTGTACTCATTCAAATTTTTTTTTTTTTTTTTGTTTAATTTTGCATACATTCAAATTTCAAAAATCAGAATTTCAATACACTTAAAATTTAACCACAAAAAAAAAAAAGTTGAGTTGAGCACGCCTAGTGAAAAACCATCCTGCACGGTACCAAAACGGCTAAAAAGGAAAATATGGATAAATGAAATAACGTGATTTGAATAATTTTGTCCGTGTCGCCATTTTTCGCTGGTCATTTCGGTATATTATGGTCATTTTTTTCCACCACTATTATTACCGACTACCGTACGCTCGTAGGTACAACATCGCGCGGCCTGTCCGGTTATTATTAAAATTATTTTGTCACGCATTGCCGACCAATATATATATAAATGATATTTCGTTTTGAAAATTATTGTTCGCCGTAAAAACGGTCGAAACAGTAATAAAAATCTAATATAGATGTGTACACACATACGCTCTGGTGTGCGGGGCGCGGCAGCGAGTGACGACACAAGCATAGCAAAATAGTATACTGCGAGAACCGCTCGAACGCGTTTAAAAACGGCACGCGCGCGTGACCGGGTCGCCGTTTATTGATAAACGTTCGGCTTTGAATCGACTTATATAAGACGAAAATGTATAAATTGTCGTTTATCGCGGGCCTGGTTAACATGTCCCGTCGAATTATTATAGTGTCGAGGGGGGGAAAAAAAATACATTGCGCTCCGCGGCTCTCGAACGAATCGCGTACGCGTAAAATCCGGCGGTATGCCCGTATACCTATATGGAAATCCGTTTGTATTCCAGGCGTCGTCGTCGAGGTGTATACACCGCGTTTACATCGTGTAACGCATGCACGTTAAGTTGTTATACGATCGAAAAACTCGTAGCGCGTGTCGGTTTTTCGATAATGCTCGAGGCGGCTGCACACGGTTTTTTTTTTTTTTTTTCTGCGCAGTTACCGCGATTGTACATCGATTGTAATCGTAAAAACAAATTAACAAATTAACACAGTGTCGTACGCACAGATGACATATAATTTCATGTTATACGCATGCCTGCCCACCAGCGGCTCCAATGGGGAGGGGGGGAGGGAAGAGGGCAAAGTCGGTTCGACCCTCGCGGTGGATAGGTATACCGTATTATCGCCGTATATAGCGATGTCTTATCACGGCAATGTCGTCGAAATACTTATTGTAGGTACTCACTTGTCCTCGGGTGATGAGAAAAGAAAACTGAGCAATTGACGAGCGACTAGTTATATTTGTTTTTTTTATTATTATTATCAATATCTAAGTATGTTTTACTATTAAATAAACTATAAAAGATTTTTTTTTTTTTCTATTGATACAACTTTTAGATGATAAGAGTATAAAAAATAAGCCCGATACACATATTTTGTACGGCGCGGCACGACACGACTCTGGTATAGAAAGTTTTGTCGGTTTGTCGGTGTCGGAATCACAGATGTATTGTACTATAAATACTATAGACACCAGACTCCGTGCACAAAACCGTACAGAATTACGAGCGCCATTTGTCATTCGAGCAATGTTTACAAATCCTTATTAGTTTTATACTGTCATACTGATCTTGTTACAGATAAATATAATAACCATGCATCTAACTAAGATAGAATAATATGAACTGACAACGGATCTGCTAGTACAATCTTACGGATATTTAAAGAAAATTAGTTCAAACGTTAGAAGTTGAATTTTTTAATATTTTGTTAACCGTGTGTCGTTATCTTATGCCATTCTACCGGTTAATACACAGCGTTTCGTGTTTTTAGTTTTACGAGTGGAGGAAACCCCTTCAATGTCCATTTTTATCATGGAATCCCTACTTTGCTTCAATATTATTAATGCAATAAAAATAACAACTATTTCAAACAATAATAATATTTATTTGACAAAAAACATACTTTCAAAATTAACCAAAAGTTATTAAAATAACAGACTAACCGGACTTATTAATTTTAATAATGGCTTCGATTTTTATTATTACAGATATACTTAATATGTTGCGGGCGTATTTTCAAACTTAAGTTCAGGTATACTTATGACCGACGTCGGAAATATCGTACTCAGTAATTTTATAAGTATATTTATTTATTGTTGAAAAATATTCAAACACTTTTAATTAAATTTACAATTCTACCTGACGTGAAAGTACTTGCAGATGATAAGTGGTGAGACTCGTCTGAAAAGGTGTTTTCGACTGCCGGTATATTATATCCCCTGGACCCCCCAGCTAGATATGCTTAGTCCGCGCTTTTCGACAATTGTTGAGTAGTCGGACAATAACCTCACGCATATGGCCCCCAATAACCGGGTCTTGTTAAATGCACACATAGGTGTTAGATCGGCTATTGACGTCCGTGTTATATTAATACTCCGAATATTCAAACGTACATTTCTTACCATAGCCGTTCGCATTGCGGCGTGGTAAATCACCTATTATTGTGCTGTAGCAAGTCCCACGCTTCACGCTAAATAATACGATATATTTTTAGGGAGTGAGGCGACGCCCGTAACAAATATTAGGTATCATGGATGAAAGTTGAATTATCGTGTCAGGTTCGACATCAAGTCTGTTGCGGTATTTCATTTTCGTCGATACATAAGCTGAGAACCCGGTTCACAAATACAATCGATTGCATATGGTAAAAGTGCCAACACGCAGGCCCGATTAAGGGTTGTGGGAGCCGGGAGGCCTATTATATTAATAAAGGGACCTATTATATTAAAATTGAACAAATAATGAAAAAAAAAAAAATCTAAAATATTCGATTCGACTCATAATATCGGCTTTGTAGGACTCTATTTCTCGTTGGTCTCCTTTTGCCACCCCCCCTCTTAATCCGGGGCTGCCAACATGGCCTTTTATGACAGACAACAGTTGATGATATTCATCTTTTAAACAGTAACAAATTTTCATACTACGACAACGTGGGCCAAAGAATTTATTAAATGTGAAATATTAATAAGTATGGTAATACGGGGTTTATTTATAATCCACACAATAATGAAACGTGCAATATATTTGAAATATTGTAAAAAAAAAAAAAACGCGACGGAATGTGCCCAAAGAAAATGTCATGCAAGACGACGCTTGGGCTAAACGTGTATAAACCACCGGACGAAAAACGCAGCGGAATATGCGACGGAAAATGTATAATTTAACACTACACGATCGATCTACACATCCATCGAGTTTTGCATTTGTGATTCAAAATTAACTCGAAAATAATAATGACAATATTAACAGATAATTATTGTAGAAAGGAGATAATGATATGAGATAACATTTGTACACGTGAATAAATGGGATATGGATTGCATTCGTTTCGCTAAATAAAATCATTATTGACGTTTAATTACGTAAATTCCGTCCGATCACACGAAATACGTAAAAGTAATTTAAATGTAATTTAATCAAATTTAATTAAAATTAAATGAAATGATTTTTTGAGAAATACAAAAGCGGTAATGGTTTATCAGACTAATGGATTAATTTAGTATTTTAAGGAAAATTGCGTTTCTATTATTAATTATATTTTATACTACCACCGTCAGTGCTGAACGGTTTGTCCGTGTCAGCGGGTAGAACGGAAAAAATGCGTTTCCCCGTGACTCACAATCGCCGTCGTCCTTATCACTGGAATTAACCGGTGTAGCCAGTAAATGTTTAAAAATTAATTTACTTGTCCGTGACACAACCAAACTATTAACTAATTGGTAACGCCTTCTTTTTTTTCCATCGGTATCACCAAGGTACTACTAACAAATGGACAAAAATTAAATTTTCGTACCGAAAAAAAAGTATAAAAAGCAGACAGCGACATTCCTCTTGTTTTGAACGTAAAGTGTGGGCAACGTTTCATCCAGATTGGAACAAAATTGTAGATTTGTATATAAGAGTAAAAAATCAACGTGCGATATTTGTATTGAAAATTATTTATTGACCTTTTATTTAAAAATAATATAATATATTATTAGAAAAATATGCTGTCGTATGACGCGCCTGCTCATATGACTAGAGCAGCGCGCCTGTTGAAAGGTTAGAACATTTCTTGAATTTTTACATTGGTTGAACCAAAATAAAATGATAGTCAATATCACAGATATTACATAATGGCCGAAACGTGAAAGGTTCGTTTTGGCTGAAATATGTATCCCACGCCTTTGTCTAAACGAGGCAAATATTGTCTGACAGTTTTCGAGGCAATGTACACGTTTTCGAGACTTTTTATAATTTAATGTAGATAAATTGTTTTGGCCAAACAGAAACGATTAAATAATCAGTTTTGTTGAAATTTAAACTTCCCGTAACCCTGAAGTAATTTTAATAGGTTTTTTTTTTTTTTTTTTTAAATAATAAAATGTATGAAAATCGTAAATACCGCGCTATTTCAAAACACGTTTAACCGAACTTCGTTCTGAATCGTTTTCCCTTAGCAATGATTTATCTTCATGTAAACAGATATAAATTATATTACTCTATATATATATATATATGTGTGTATAATATGTCCTACTTTCTAAACTTTTCACTTAAAACAATTGCTTGCTCATTTCACCACCTATACCGGTGTGTATTTGGGACGTCTTTTAGATTCCGAGTGTAATAACTTTTACAGGGATTTTTTTTTATTTCTGGTTTTTCGGTTTTTGGCGAGTAAAAATTAACGCTATACCTTAGAAAACGCGCAATTTTCGTCCGGCGATACTTTTATTGAAAACACTTTTCAACGAAATTTCCAAACAATTCTCCCATATATTTTACACACACACACACCCCTGTTAATTTCGACGATTTTCACAGGATCATAATCTACGTACCAAGACGCGTCAAGACAATCCACCATCACCACCATCACGTGGTGCTGATGGACCCGAAAAAGAAGACCATGACGGCCGCGGTGCCGTACTCCGAGAAATCGTCGTCGGACGAAGACGAGCACAACTCGCTGGACCAGGCCCGGCAGACATTGGCCCGGGCCCGGCAGCAACAATTCGCCCATTACCACGAGCACTTGCGCCACACGCAACAGCGCCGCCAGCTCCTCCAGAAATCCGCGCACCTGCGACCGCCGATGCCCTTTGACCGGCGGCGGAAATCGTTTCCGATCGGACCCCTGCCTCTGACCCCGGGCCGATTGCCGCCGCCCAACAGGGAAGTCATCGCTAGGGTGTACAAATACAACGATGATTATTAATCGTGCAGAGGGGAATTTTTCAGTAGTTTCGTATTTTAAACTACAATCTAATTCATTTTTTAGTCTTCTCCCTCCAGGTTTTTCAAATACAATATGCGTCATGCAGGATGATTATTCATGAACCAGATACTATCCACGAAGATTTCGTTTTATTCCATCATTTAAGAAAAAGAAAAAATATATCCATGTTAAGATAACCCTTACCTACGCTTCTGAAAGCCGAAAGTTTATTTGTGTTTATGGTATATGGGTATGAAACAAAGTTAACATTTCGAAAACTCGATAGGTAAATAAAATCGTTAAATGATAGTAAGTATGATGATGGTATATCTGAAAAAAAAAATCAAATTTACCAAGTCCAAAAGAATCGCCCTGTGTGTAAGCATATATGCATCAAGCCACAAAGTGTATATTGGTACCTACTAACATTATGGTGTATAATTATTAAAGTTAATTATCTATGTAGTAATATAATTTTTCAATAAAAATATGTAAAAAATTTTTTCTTTTCATTGAACTAAAATTATAATAAAATTTCATTTTTATTTTTTTAAACTTAATATACTATTAATTTTTATCTTAATTAAATTAAGTATTATATTATGAAACGTTTAAAAGTGTATATAAAATACTATTTTTTTTATCTTATAATATTAAGTGTAATTCAATAGTGTTATTTTTAATAATTAAATTGTATACGATTTATTTGAAATTAATTGTTTTTTTTTTTTTTATACATATATACTCGTAATTTACTCGTCTAGTTATAATAGAGCCCGTTGACAAATATTTAAAGAAATTAGTAAATTAGTTTTTCAAGAAAACTCTTTGGATACAAATCAATGAACATTTATATTCCGTAACAATAATATACCTAATTGCTTTTAAATTTCACATAAGACGTAACACCCGCACGGAAATCCTGTTGTTTATTCGCAATGGTCAATGAGTAAATAATGTCTGCAATACATGACTATAATTGTCTGTTTACTTTCTAACAAGAACTTTATATACATACCAGTAGCATTCAAATGATTTGGGGGAAGGAGGGAGGATTAGGATAATTTTTAAGAACTATTATTACTTATATAACCCTTTTTTACAACTATAAATATAGAATAAACAGAGTGAATTTTTAAGCATGCTCACCCATTTGTCTGGTAAAATAATGCACAAATTCAAATTATGATTTTTTTTAATTTTTAAAACACATTGACCGCCATGAGATCTCATCATACTTTGTCCTAACCGCCAAAGGTTTTTTTTTATAAGTCTACTAAAAAATGTTCTATTCCTTTTAAAATTTATATTTCTTTTTATTACTGTCCACAATTAATATTTTTAAATAAATATGACCCGAGATCTCGAACTAGATCTCATGACCGTAAGATGTCACTATTCAATAAAATAATTATTTTCATATTACCTACCGTGAGATCTCAAATTAAACCTCATACAGAAAAAGGTAAGATAATGGGGACGGGTGCAGCCACAGGTGTAGGTGGAAAGTTGGCAAGATAGGATATGGATGGGAATTTAATGCATGTCTGTAAACAACGATAAATCATTGCTTACGAAAAAACGATTCTGAGCAGAGTTTAGTTGATAGTGATGCTTCGTCAACAATATATATGTCATGTAGTAAAATAATTAAATAGGCTTTATACATTTTCTTCAATCAAATTTGTTATAAGTTGTACCAATATTCTCAGTTTACCTACGTTTTATCCCGTTTTTCAAATTTAATGAGAAAACTTTTGAGAAAATTGAAAAATTACGTCTTTAAAGTACTTCTCTAGTGAAATTGCCTATAAGAAAAATTTCTATCATTAAAATTTGTAACAAAATTGCTGGTAGAAAAATTGTCCATAGGAACAAAGAATGCCATAAGTAATTTACTGAGATTTAGAATTAGATCTCATGGCAAATTCAAGGAACATAGTGGAAAACCCTTTAGTGGTTAACGTGTTAAATGCAGCAAACAATAATATCTTCGCATATTTAGATTTTTCACTTAAAAAATCAACCTGTATAATATTATACATATTTAAGAGAAATGAAGTAATGGGGAGAGGCGTCCCCTCCCGTTTGATCACCCCTGATACATACGTATAATGTAATCACGTTTGGTTGTTTTTTAAATGTACTTAGTACAGGTACTTTGCCATCCAATTGAGTACTATAAATTGAGTACAGAAAAAAACAAGTTTGGTAAGTAAATATCGTTAGATTAAATATAGGATGTTGATCAGCATACATATGGTTTTTGGACACTGAGCAGAAAATGATTTATTGGTTTTACTATACAATTTTTTTTCTGTTTGTAAATAAATTTTCAAACAGAAACTTGTTTTAATCAAAAAATACCAAGAGACCTTTTTTGTTGCATTTTAGCAAGTATCAAAGTCTTTTTTGATGTATTGTGTAGTTTGCCAGGCCACACATATTATAACCGGGAAGGGTAGCTGAACGCTTTTATTCTAAGTTGTTTGGTCCGTGGTTGTGGTGGCCCTATGGGTTAACCTGCGGGGCGCGTCCGAATATGGATCGCGGAGGTGGGGAAGATATCGATCGATATTATGAATATTCTTTTTTTTTAGACACGCGCACACACGTAGTTGCGAAACTTAGCGCTTAAAGGGAATACAAATAAAAATAAGAAACAAAATCCGAGGGAGGGAGGGGGGGGTTTGCTTATCGCACATAGGATGTGGAACGCGGGGATTATTATAATGAGACGGACGCGCCAACCTAATAGACGCTGGTTGATCCCCGTAAGTATATCGGAAGAATTTAACATAACATATTATATCGTACACGAATTTAACATACGAGAGAAAGAAAACAAAAAATATTTATACGGGGGACCTTAACTCAACTACCTTAAAAACTAACCAACAAATTAAATTACATGTACGTTACCATTCATCTCGCCCGAAGATGTCCGCCCGGCGGACCGGATCGGGACTCATTTCATCGGTTCGTTTGAGGCGCCATCAGGAAACGTGCCAAGGTACACGACCTTTCTTGATGGCAAAATATGTGAATCCGTGCAATACACGGGAGTGTTTTAGTAAAAGAACTGTATCGGAAGACCGTCTGGTGACAAAGTCTCGAGACGTGTTCTAGACACGAAGAAGGAAAGGAACGAACAAACAAAAGAAAACTAGGTAGCGGAGCGCGGAGACGTTCGTGACACACGTCGCCGCGGGCCGACGTTTTTGGCGATAAGGGGAAACGTGATCTGATTGGCCGTTAACCCGTAGTCTGGAATATATTATTGTAAATTGCGAAAGATTGCGAACGCATAAACCTTTGCGCGGGGGGGAGGGGATTATTGTTCATGATGACATAACATATCCGTCGACGCGGGCGTAATCTATTAACCGGTCGATCATATCGATTGTAGGTATACTCGCCCTTTGATAACGGAAAATGGTCGTTTTTGGACGTTACAAACTGGATAAAAATGTAGGAAAAACAGGAAAATGGGTACAATATTAAACAAATATTATTAAATAAAATGTTTATGTAATTATTTTACCATATAATGGCATATTATACATTGTCGACAAAGCAACATTGTCAATCGAATTCCACTCAGAATTTCTTTTTATTAGCAATCATTTATTGCTGTATACAAATATAAATTAATTTACTTTATGAATCCTATATTGCTAAAATCACACTTACAACAATGGTACACTCATCTACAGTATCAGATATTTTTTTTTTTTTTTTGTATCTCAAGTGAAAAAGCAACTTATCACTTTATTGACAAACAAAAAAAAAAAAATTAAATATTGTTATATCCCCTAGAATTGTAATAAAAATGTTTATCTTAAATAATGGTACAGAAAAAAAAACAATCAAAGAACTTAGATTTATAAATAATAATCAGTTAAAAAAAAAATAAAAATTTACTTCTTAGAATAGTAATTTTAAGATATGCGAAAATTACAAATTATTTTGGAAGATTTGTTAGATTTTTTCAATGGGATCTGCTGTAGTTTAAGCATGATGGACTTCATGCGTGCCACATTCTCACGAGCACTGTATTTGGACTGGAAATCACAAAGTTTTGAGATTCGGTACCAGGCTGAATTTCGCCTAAATCTTAACAGATCGGTCTGTTAGCGTTTCTAGATAACAGACAGTTAACAGTATGAATTTCTAGAATACACACAAATATCTAGTTGGAGAAAGAAACTAGAAAAAAATAAATAAATAAACTTCAATAATATATTATACATTTCACATTTTTGACACTACACCCAACTAAACTATACCCTATTTCAAAAGAAAACATACCGCTTCCGCAGCCAGATTTCGTTTGGCGGCGCGTATCTCCACCTAGTAGCACTGATCATGACCATAGACATGTTAAGAAATTATATTTCTTAACATGTCTATGGTGTACACTGAACAAAATTGAAATGCATAATTTATTGATATATATTTATTTAAATTTAATTACCGATTAGCTATTTTAGCTTTTTCGATTTGTATCAATTTTCTAAATGCATTTTAGCTAAATTTTTTAGTAACTCTATTTCTATTACTTCAGTGGCTTCTAATTAAAATGGCATAACAAAATTTGAAGTACATTACATATTTTTATGATCCTTATATAATTATTATTGTTATCAAATAAAATATTATTACCTTTATTTTCCAATAGTATCTTTTGGTTTTCTTGCCACTTTTTTACTTTCTCTACTTGATTTTTACCCAATATTATTTCTTCTGGTTGGTCTTTCATTTCCTCTAATTCATTTTGTTCAATGTTTAAGTCTTCTATTTCAATTTCTTCAATAATCACTCCCTCCGATTCATTTTGTTTAATTACCACTTCCTCTAGTTCTATTTCTATAATATCTACATTTGTTGGTTTATTTTTTTCAATTGTCAAATCTTTTGGTTTATTTTGTCTAATTGTTACTTTTTTATGTTGTTCATGTTCAAAAGATGGGATATTAATTTTTGACATAGTTATTGGAAAAAAAAAATAAAAATAAAAATATAAATACACTAGATTAATAAACATTTTAATATGTACTATACAACATACTAAATAATTTTTCACTTGTTTCTTCTCCAAACATTATTTATAATTTTTTATCGTTCTTAAATAAAGAACAGATATTTATACTTTGTAATATAAATATTATTATTTAGCATACATAATTTGTTTGAATATTATAAATAATTAATATGTGCTACTAATTTTACAATTGTATTAATATAATCTTATATTTGCCAAGAGACCTTACTCGAGTAATTTAATGGTGCACGGTACTGTCAATGATGTATATTATGTAAAGAAAATGATACAGAATAATGGTCATGTTCAAAAAATAAAAAATAATGTCAGTAGTATTAGTATCAGTCAAACTTTAATTGCTATAAATAATGAACATTATTGGTTATAATACATCATTAAAGATATTTCAGTCCTACAAAAGTTTTATATTTTCCCTTAGATAAAAAAATGAATATTTAAATAAACAAAACTTAATTAAATATAATAAACCAACAAAGATATAAAAGTTTATATTTTAAGTGTAGTTAAAACTATTAATCTTAAATACTTAAATTCATCACAACATTTAAAGAGTACCCTGTGGTGATACCAACTTAGATTTTTCAAATGAGACCCTATATTAAAAATTACCTAAAAAGACATACAATAAATAAGGTAAAGGAAAAATTGTGGTGCACTTATAAAATAGTGCATGCCGTGCAACCACATAAATGATACTCTACTACTTCCCTCTTAACTAAACTTAAATGTGGAATATCTCATTAACAGGTAGACGGAAATTAAACATTTTAACACCAAAATATATTTAAAGTAATATTCCGTCTATTTATGTAATTTTGTAATTTTTAATATAGGTTCTCTTATGCCAAACCAAAGTTAGTATTGTCTCCTTAAATGTTGTGAAAAATCTAAGTATCAAGTTTTTGATAAAAAAAACTTAAAAACATAACTTTCCATTTTATTATTTTTGAAATATTTGAAGATAGTTTATTATTTATCTAAAAATGTTGACATAACAACTTTTTATTTTAATTTAAATCTTGATTTTTATATATGTATCAGAATCAAAATGTATAGTTGTGGAACATTGGTCCGGTATCTGAATCATAAGTTTTACGTCCTTAAGGAAGGTATCACTGTCATGGTCAGTGACAGTGATACGTAGTATCGTGAACGACACAACGTCGTTGTCATCACTGTTGTTCGTTACTACATCTCCTAAAAATGAAAACATTATACAATCTAGCGACACCTATTTAATGAGATTATCAAGTAGAAAACTGTTTGTGGTAATATATGACATTCATTTATAATTTCTGGCGTTATGGATATTTCAACACGAATCTAATTATTATTATGGTGATTGTCCTCAGACCACAGAAAAAAAATAAGTAATCTGGTAAGGAATGACACTAATAAGAATCGGGTGTTACAACACATATAACTAACTGGTAATATACCTGTTGCTGTACACGAAACACCATCGGTAGATGTATCAGAATCAAAATGTATAGTTGTGGAACATTGGTCCGGTATCTGAATCATAAGTTTTACGTCCTTAACGAAGGCATCACTGTCATGGTCGTAGTTGTTCGTTACTACATCTCCTAAAAATGAAAACATTATACAATCTAGCGACACCTATTTAATGAGATTATCAAGTAGAAAACTGTTTGTGGTAATATATGACATTCATTTATAATTTCTGGCGTTATGGATATTTCGACACGAATCTAATTATTATTATGGTGATTGTCCATAGACCGCAGAAAAAAAATAAGTAATCAGGTAAGGAATGGCATACTAATAAGAATCGGGTGTTACAACACATATAACTAACTGGTAATATACCTGTTGCTGTATCCGAAACACCATCGGTAGATGTATCAGAATCAAAATGTATAGTTGTGGAATATTGGTCCGGTTTCTGAATCATAATTTCTATGTCCTTAACGGAGGCATCACTGTCATAGTCGTAGTTGTTCATTACTGCATCTGCTAAAAAAAAAACATTATACAATCTAGCGACACCTATTTAATGAGAATATCAAGTCGAGGAACCTGCTATTGGTAAAATTGTATTAATCATTATAAAGATTTTTAATTTTATTTTAGATCTATAATTTCTGAATTCTCTACTGCTTAAGCCCTCATTGAAAGTCAAAATATACAAAAACCAGATACTTAGGTATTTAATACTTAAAACTCTGAACTTCCAAGCGATTTTACTGAAACTAAAAATGTTGACTATTTTATTAACTCTGCCTGTCACTACAACTACCAATAAGTGATTTTGTTTTATAACACATTAAATCATTCTTTAGAAGTACACATGGGGATGAAATAATTGTATGATTTAAAAGTAATAAATGTTAAAGGAGAGTAATGTTAACTTTTAAACTTAGAAGAAGTTGTTGATATGTTTGCATAAATATGTAAAATTAAGTGTCATAAAGAGTAAATATACAAAAAATTAAATTATTAATATTTATTTAATTAGATTAATTATATTACTATTCCATAAAACCTATTGATGGGTTACTTATTGTGTAAACAAATTAGCGTTTAACTATTTTTAATATTATTACTTAACTGGAGAAAATGAAACGTTTTATATCCTTTGTTTATCATCATCATGATATTCTTACTAATTTTTATCCCTGTATTTTAACGCCCCAGTATATCTTCCTGAAAATAAATAAATAACACAGTCCATCTCCACATTGACTAGATAAAAAAAAAAAAAAAAAACACAACTATTAACCAAAACTACTACCCTTTTTATTTAAATTCTTTAGCAGCAGTGCTGCGAATCAGTTTTCTCACTCTTAATTACTATCATGTTTTATCAATTTATCTACAAAACCTAAAGTACAATTTAAATCAAATTACAGAACAAATCTAGTTTATTGCCCAGGCAAGTTTTTCAAAATGTGTATTTTTACATTTGTACATTAAGAATGTAAAAAAGTCAGACTACTTTGTTAAGAAGTTACGAGGAAAAAATGCATAAAATTCAGGTTTTAACATTTTAAAGTTGTTTTCGCAAAATGTGATTTTTTTAAAATGCTTGATCCATTGGTATAATCACGGTAAAATCAAAAGTTAATTATCATACTTACTTTTATAGTTTCTGTGCATAAACCTTGAAAAATAGCATTCTTGCTATTAATCCGAAATGTGGTCCAAATAGACATTTTTTTTTTTTTTTTCATAATTATTATTACTTGTAGTTATTGAACGAGTTACTGTCACGCGTCATAATCGTCATAATCGTCACGATCGACAACTTTTCGCGTCATTGGCATATGGCGTTTGAACGTCTTTCAACTGGTATTAACGTAAGCCAGATATACTTGTTCCAACTTCGATGAAAAAAACTTTGTTATCAAAATATCAATAACTACGAATAATAAAAATGTCTATTTTGACCACGCGGTCATTGGACTAATTCCGAAAATACTATTTCTCAAGGACAGTGTACAAAAGCTATAGAAGTAAGTACGATAGGTACGTTTTGACTACGCCAACAAGTTGACCATTTAAAAACACACACTTTGGGGAAAAGGGGGGGGGAAATTTGAAAATTTTTAATTCCAACTGGCAAATGGAAAGAACCCGAACTTTAAGAAGCGGTCCCCGTAACTTCCGAAGTTCGCACGTGGTTTTTTTTTTTTTTTTTATCCCGTTACATTCTTGATGTACACGCGAAAACACGCGTTTTGAAAAAAAAAAAAAAAACGAAAAACGCACGATAACCGAACTCGGGCCGTAAACTAGATCTGTACCGGAATCAATGGTATTGCGTTCGTCCACTTACCTGACATTCGGGAACGGGTAATATTGAGTCTGAACGATTTCCCGAGTACCGTTGACGGGCGCCGTGCAGTATAACTCGCGTGGTTGCGTGGAGTGCGGTTCAACGCGGTCGTCGACAAGGCTGCGGGATCGATTCGAAACCGATAAGGGGGCGGACGACGACGTCGAAATGATAACGGCCAAAGCGCAACGTTAACAATAACAATTACAAAATCGTCGCGCGTGGGGCACGGCGTCCGTCGATTGAACGCGAATAACCGAAAGCGACCGGTAGACGGAGAACGTACGCCCGCGCCGTGCGGCGGACAACGCGTCGCGACCAAAACGGCTACAGCGCAACAACAACGCGGCGGACCCAGTTCGGCCGTTATCGCGCGCGTTTTACTTTTTTTTTTTTTCTCTCTCTCCTCGAGACAAAATTAAAAACGAACGTCCGGAAATTGTCCGGCGCGGCCTGTTGACCGTTATCGCGCATTTCGATGTTTACGATTGCGAACGAATTGAATAACAATAATAATAATAATAATAATAATAATAATAAATTGCGTGCTCGCCGCGTAAAAGGGTCGCGCGCACACTGTACACGAATTTGTTTCGTACGAAAACGTACCATGGATGACCAGTGTCGTGCGAATTGATTGCGCACACTGAATACGTTTTTTTCCCCCGTAAAACAGTCGGTGTTCCGCAGGTGATATCGCAATCGCGACGTCCTTATTATTAGAACCCCGTTGTTACAACCTTATTATTAACCTAACCTTATTATTAGAACGCAATGAATAATCTGTACCTTCAAGATCCGTCTCTACCGATCCGGAGACGGCTGCGTCGTCGTCATTGTCGTACGAACGTCAACGGAATCCGGACAAGTTCGCATTGTTTTCGTACGTCAGAGTTACGCGTACGGACAAATCGCGCCCGGCCCGCGCGCTCGCGTAGTATTTGGTAGGCCGGGATCGTTCGTGCGTGTACGTACAGGTTCGCACGAATAAAAAAAAAAAAAATGAGCCGTCGCGGGACGCCTGGCAGATGTGAAACATCAAAAATTTTTTACTGTAATAATGTTGAAAATAGATGGTGAATAAGATGACTATGAAATAATTTTTAAATTAATATCATAAGACTATTTTGTTTTTTATTTGCATATGAAGTACTTAAAAGATTTACAAAGACATACAAAAATATGCAAATGTAATAATGTAACTACTCTAATCAATATTATCTGTTGCCTCGTCAGTTATTTCTGTGACAGTAGCAGTCGATGCTTCTAATGGTACAATTGCTGGTATCAATGTAACAATTGGACGCTGATAACTGAAATAAGCAACAA
This sequence comes from Cinara cedri, assembly GCA_902439185.1. Lineage (NCBI taxonomy): Eukaryota > Metazoa > Arthropoda > Insecta > Hemiptera > Aphididae > Cinara > Cinara cedri. The sequence goes on along the minus strand of CABPRJ010000010.1, from coordinate 1,180,691 downwards.
AAGTATTTATAACGGCCCGTCGAATACCACTTATCACATTTCGTTGACTAACCATATTAAGTCATAAACATAATTTATAACTAATATCTACTAATCTAATTAGTATTTTACTTCTTCACTATCTTGTAATATAAAGACGAAGTTATACGGAGATCATTCTTATTAAAATAAACAAATTAACCTTTGGCTCGAATCAGTAAATTGTGAATCGGGATATACATCAAAAGCACACGACGGAGACATTTCACTCCGACCTGCATTTTGGTTAACTTGAAATTTAATTCTTCCATTATATTTNATATACATACACGTAACAATATAATCAACGTAATATACTATCAATTTATTTATACGCGACAATATAGGTGTACATATTATACGTTTATAAATCGTATAAAAACAGATAAGCCGGTACAGCGCACATAGAGGGGAAATCGCCGAGCTTCGGAGAATTGAGCCGACGAGCTATGTAGGAGGGGGGCGTCGCCACGGCACAGTCGGTCTCACTACTGTACCGCGCCATAAGATGTTTCACATCAAAACCCGTACGAAAACGCATCCGTCGTGCTCGCCGCCAGTTCTACGACCGCGTGTCCGAACAAACATATTGTCATTGTTTTTGAATCGCTGCCGTACATTAACGATTGTCAACACGATTAAATTATCAATGAATTCGAATGGTTTTTGTTTTTTTTTTTGCCGTTTAGATCCAAAGGGTGCCGAAGAATTCGTCGGTTTTGCAATGGTATTTGATTGTATTTTGTTCGGCGAAAAAAAACGTCTACCGGGAACCTTGCTTCGACGGGTGTGTACGGCCGAGCGTGGCGGCGTTTCCGAAAGGGGATTTCGCGTGGACGGTACTTGAAGGAGGTCATGCTTGGATTTTCCCAGCGGTTTTCACAACATCCGGGAAAACCCGGAATACAACGTGAGAAAAAACGGGAAAATGTGCGAAAACGGTGGTTTTTTACCCATTTTCAATTTCTGTTTGTAATTGTCATTCGGTTAAAAATATTCGTAGAAACTTGAAATTTTGACGGAAAACTTGAATTTGCCTTTTCTAGGCATGGTAAAATATTCAATAAATTTAAACCATTTTTCGACTATTTATAAACATTTTAGTTTTACGAGTTTTGTACGCAATGTTTATTCGGTACGTATCTCTGTGGATAAAATTGTCAAGGTGCGTCCACACCTAACAAACGTTTGGGGAAACATTGTTTGTCAAACGTTTGCCGAACATTTATCGAACGTTTGTCAAACATTTTATCATGACAACAAACGTTTGTTCATAATTTATTTGTTCGCTATATGTTTGCCAACAGTCGTGAAAATGTCAGATCCGGAACAAGTCGCATGCTGCGTTGGCGCTGCTGCGTTCGTTATAATGCGTAATAAAACATTAAAAAAAAAATGAAACTTCATTTTATTTTTATAATCGGAAGATTTTGTGTCCCATAAGCAACTGGCGTACTCATATAATTCGATTAAATTAATTATTTTTTCTTTGGACCACTTTTCACTCATTTTGTGACTTGGTAGTCGGTATATTATTTAAAACTATATAAATAAAAAATACCACTCTCCGTGTGTGGTGCCACGCGCAGACTGATTTGAATTTATAGAAATTATACATCAGTTATAACAAAATATGTATTTATAAACGCGATATTATGACATTATCTCTCTATATAGTCTGGAAAACTACACATAATTTACAAAAATAAAACAGTGCATTGTTTATAGTCTGTCACGTATTGATACGTATTGTATATCATATTCAAATATATTTTTAACAAATATTATCATTTAAAACTATTTCAATTATTTATAATATTATATATAACTGAAANAAATAATAATAATATATATAACTGAGTTTATAATTATTTCAATAAAGGTATATCGGAATACACGTACAAACAAACACTCAAAATGTTCGCTTTGTTTGGATTATTGACAAACAAATTGGATTAAAAACACGTCAACATCAAGCAAACGTTCGACAAACGTTTTTGAATTGTTTGTTAAGTGTGGACGCAGCTTTAGACTAACCACTGTTGTAGGTGAAAAATTGGGAATGTAGTAGAGGGGAAATTTAATGTATATTTGTGAGCAACGATAAACTATTGTTAACAAAAAAGCGATTCTGAGTGGAGTTCAATTGATAGTGTTGCTTTATCGATAATACCATATATATGTCATATTATGGTAAAATAATTACATTTATATATTTTCTTTAATAATATTTGTCTAATATTGTACCTCTTTTCCCGTTTTTTCCCATTTATTAAAAAAACTCATGAGAAAATCTAAAAACGACCTCCGTAAAGTACCTCCCCAGTCAAATTTCCTTTCAAAAAAAAATAGCTGTTGTAAATCATAGAAGTATTTCTTATAGCAAAGTTGTTCACAGATAAAAAAAAATTTAAAATAAACATCATTTTAAAACCACAGGCTTCACTCAGAATCTCTAAAAACAAAATTTAATAAAAAGTTGAAATAAAATAATTAATCGTAAAAAAATGTCTAAACCAGATTTGAAAAATGTCATAAAATGTAGTTTTCATAAGCTCAGTCAATCAAAGCAAAGCTATTTAAATTCGTGCACTATAGAACATTTACTATGAAAATCCGTGGTATTACTACATTTAGGTTCTAAAAATGCGGATTATTCCTGGAGAATATTATGAATAGTCATGGAATATAGAAACTTAAGGATGTTCATCATATATATATACATATATATGTATTATTGTATTATCTGATTAATATCCGGCCACGTCACATCAACCCATTGGTCAACACATTGATCTCATTGCCCTCTTTTAGAACGGCCTTGTACCGAACTACTAGTACATAATTAAATACTTACACGGCTAAACGTTATTATTATGACGCATACTATTTTGTTGCAGACAAATAAGATAACTATTCTAATATTATTACAGTCGACTTTTTTGTTTGAATAGTTAGCTATTATGCTAGTATGCAAATAGCTAATATGCAAATTAAACAAACCCTCGCGATATTACTATAAATAAATGAAAAAAAAAAAACCACCCACATTACATTTTAAATATATAATGGTAGTTGGTGCCGTTAGTGGGTATAAGTAATCATTTTGAGGACGTGATGTTTTATAATGTATAAAGCGCATAAACCTTTGGCTATTGTTTGACTGGCACTGTAACGAGTTGACGTGTGTCGGGCCGCCGGAACGGATATTCAAACAGAAAAACAGAATTTAAATAGTAAGTAAGAATTTCAGTATTATTGTATTGATATTCGTTAAAAAAAAAAAAGTAACAAATGTATGAATGAGCCGAACTAAGAAAAAAAGTCTTTTTTCATCGATTAGATAAATTCGACTGTGGAGTATTATTTATGCATTTATATAAATAAATAGGTAATATACTATAATATAAACTATTATAAATATTGAAAAATGCTAAGTACAAACAGCATCCTTTACTGCACAAAATGAGACGCTTTGGGTGGAAGTTCAGATTAAAAGGAAGGGGCGATTGATATAGATGGTTGGAGGGATGAAGACTGCAAGGAACGTGTGAAAAGTAACGGCAGGAAAATAAAATTCGAATAATGGTTGAAAATTATGAGAAATATAACAGTTCAAAATACTATTACAATAAACGTAATCCAACAAACGCGAAAATACAATTTTAAAATCGTGAATTTTCAAGTCTGTTGAAATTGTATTTTTTTACTTGCGGGCTATACCGGCATTATCTGATAATTTATTTCCAAAAACTATGGGTTCCAAACATTATGCGATTTCTCGGCACCTTTATTTTCCAAGTTTGTCTAGTCCTGATCATTTGATCTCGTTATAGTTTGTGTTTTGTTTTCTAATCAAAAGTAATTTAACTCTGGAGTCATAGGCATTTTCCAAAATATCGGTTGTTTAACTCGCCGGTTTCTGTTAGTTCGGTCAGCGTGGTCCATTACCCGTATAATGACCGTTGTACGATTACCGTTTTTGTCACGCGTGATGTCGTTCAACACTGCAGTATACCGAGCTGTGCAATACGCATTCGAGTATGAACACCGTTTTGTTTTGCAGGCGGCCGAGCGAGGTTAGGGTTAGGATACCCACACACGACCCATTCACTGTTATGGCCGCGACAGCTAACAAATCGAAAAACTACGACCGCGATGGGACCGTCGTAGACGTGAAACTGTTTAAAGCGATCGGGTTGTTCCAGATACTGAGCGCGGGCGGCCGGTGGCACCGGACCGCATTACAGATCGGCCTGTGCACGTACTTCGGGTCGATCATTTTGAACGTCGCGTGCCTGTATTTGGCGTCGAACGACTTTCAGCGGTTAACGTACCTGTCTCTGTTGATTATTATTGCGGCAATGTACGCGCTAAAGGCGTACGTGCTGTTGGTCAACGCGGACCGACTGTGGGCCGTGCTGGACCTGGCCCGGTACGCGTTCACTTCGTGTGGCCAACGGGACCCGTCACGGCTATCCCGGTGCCGGACCGCGTTGTCTACGCTGCTCCACGCATTGGTGGTGATCAACTACGGCGCGGCGGTCGTCTGGCTGGTATCGCCGTTCTTCGTCCAAGATAAACGGCTGTCCGTTACCCACCTGGACCGCGACGTCAAGGAATACCGAATAGGCATATTCAATTTATGGGTACCGATGTCCAACGCGGCGTACAACTCGCCGGTCGGCTGGTCCCTGGTCTACGCGTACGAGGCGTTCATCTTGTTTTTCAACTGTACCGTTTGGTCGCTGTTCGACTGTTACTTGTTGACCGCGTGCTTCTCGCTGAACGCCCAGTTCCACACCTTGACCGCAGGATACGCGGCGCTCGGCTGGCGGTCACCGTTACGGGATACCACCGACACCCCTCGTCACGGTAAGGTACTTCCTCTATAAAACAAAATGCCAATACAATTCAAAAGCAGAACCCAATCCCCACGTATACGTACACTCTGTTACTCTTTCTAGATCTATAATAACAAGGCGATACGCGGATAACTTTTTTTTTTTCCAGGTGACGATCGTTATCGCGATTTAATTTCTCTCATTAAGGATAATCAACAAATCGTTAAGTCAGTATCTCGTAATAACCAGGGATCGAATTTTATAGCATTTGCAAATTATTATAGAATAAAGTAACAAAATAGCTGAATAAGCTTTACATTTGTTCATATTTCTAAATAAGAAACTGTATATTACAATTTTTTTTCCTGCGCACAACATTTCTACCGGCAATTTTGCTCCAACTTATAATGATAGCAATGTTTCTAAAAGGAAATTTCTCTTGGGCGGTACTTTTGAAAGGTCATTCTTCGATTTTCTCAAGAGTTTTCCCAGCAAATGTGAAAAACCGGGATAAAACACGGGAAAACTGGGAAAATCGATAAAACATTAAACAAATATTACTCAAGAAAATATAGAAAACATAGCTTATTTTAACCCTTTTAGATAATTTTATGGCGCTTATTTTAATATCTGTTAGATCATACATACAGGTATTATAGCGCACAGGCATAGGTAGTTCAGTTATTTTCAGTGCTATAAAATCCGAGTCCTATAGTAATAACTAAACACTGTTAATATATAAATCTACTAGAAACGATGCGAACTATGATGATTATGTGTTTTTATTTTTATTTCTATGTTCACTTTCAGGAAACACGATGATTTTCACCACGCTGTCCAAGTCGTAGTCATTTTGCAAATAGCTAATTGTTCGGTTACGGGGGTTTTAGCAATATTTTTTATTGCATTGGTAAGCAGCCGCGGTGTATGGAATAACACTTTCGAGTCGGACACTTGTATCTACGAGTATTATAATTTATAATGTTATTAGTAACTGAATGCATATTTTTTACTTTGCCAAGATGTTTATGTCCGGCTGGTCGCTGATGTCCCCACTGGTTTTGAAAATCATCGGCACTTACGTGGTAGTAGAAATTCAACTGGGTATTTATTGTTACGCGTTTAGCTACGTAGAAATTGCGGTAAAAAAAAAAATATACACTAAATACAATTATTTATTAAATGTCCCGTATCAATGATTATATTCAAATTTTTTTCCTCCAGAAATCTGCGGTGAACTTCGGACTGTACAGCAGTAACTGGACCGAAATGAATTTGAAATTCAAAAAGACAATATTGACGGCGATGAACATGAACATTTGCCACAAGCGCATTACGAAGCTGACACCGACAACCGTCATAAATCTCGAATTGATTTGTAGGGTGAGTATTCGAATAATTCATACACAAACCCAAGTAGCGAAGATTTACTGTCGAATAACTTAAATTTCTTACATATTACTGATAGAAAAACTGTGGGTTCGAAGGAGTAATAATCCAACGTATTATTATTTTTCAGGTGATAAAAACTTCGTATTCGATAGTCTCATTGTTACTGAACACGACTGTCGAAAAAACAATCAAATGATTAATGCAATAATTCAATATTCAATTATGTCGGGACTACGGTGCACTGAACGCGTCCATAATTTATAGTAGATTGCAACCTGCAGGATTTTTTTTTTCAAAACACTTCTTAATATTCTTTACTATGTAGGTTTTCACTCAAGCATACTAAATTATTATGTACTTATCAATTTTAGTATGTACTATTTATATTTGGTCACCGGTCAGAATCATGATTTTTGTGATTTTTATAAAAAATATACTGTATAGTATAACGATTAATCAAACTTGACTCGGAAAAGTTTTTCGTTATTAACCATTACATACAGGTATAAATTAAGTATCTAACCCAATGTATCTTATCTTGGTAACTTCTCACGTACAACTGTTACTGTGGACTGTCCATCGTGAATCTATAAGGAGCGTAACTACGATGTACAAAACATCTACAATGTTTTGACGGATTTGTATTTTTTATTGTTGAGCAATTATTTGATAAATTTAATATTGATGCTTAGAGCCAGGGGTGGCTCCAAAGACTTGTCTGAGAATGGGGAGGGGCTAAGTTATATTTTTCAGAAAACAGTAAAACGTAAAGCATATTTTATAGTTTACTTTTACTTAACAGTATAGATATCTCTAACTACACACTTATACGCGTCTGTTATAGTCGGTAGTATAATATGTTTGTTTTGTAAAGTGGTTTTAACAAAATATTACGGGCTCGGGGGCCGCTGTTTCTCCCCCCCCCACCTCCCCGGAGCCGTTCCCGCTTCGAGCTCGTACTCATCTTAAACTGAATTACATGGCGGCGTCGACTGAACAATATTCCAACGAGTATATTATACGTGTTGTTTTCGGGTGGTAAAAATGCCATAATATGCGATTATTTCCGTGTTACTGGACATGAACGTCAAACGAACTATCGAATGGTGCAATTCATATTGCACTTGTAGACATCCGGACCCATACACGTCAACAATCAGGGATTGTCCTATCATCCTTTTATTTGTACGCCTTTATACTTAACGTTTGTTAGCACCTTGATTCAAAATGATTATGTTTGATTGTTAAAAAAAAAAAATGTAAGATATGGTCCTATTCATTTAGTTATACGCAACAATTGTTTTTTTATTAATTTTACTACATTTTTTTTTTTTACTCTCATGTTCAATTGTTCTATTGTGCTTTGTTTTGTTATAACAACTGATCAATTCCGCGAGCACAACACCGGAGCAAGTATAGTATACGAATTAAATAATTATTATTACTGTCAAGTTTCGGTGGTGTTTCGCTTACACAAACATTTCGAACAAACGATACAGCATTGCAGAATATTATAATAATTTATTGAAACGACCGCGATCCGTTTCGAGTTACTCGCCTCACGAAATATTTTGTTAGACGCGCAACACGATGACGTGACGCAAATACACGGTTTCCTCGGAAATGAAATCTTCTTCCCGGTCCAATTGAAATTTTCGATTTTCTTCTTCGTACGCGTGCAGAGTTTTACCGAAATCGCGATATCGTTAATCGCTCGAAAAAAAAAAAACGGGAAAAAACGACCTACACGCTCATCCGATTACCGTTCCGTAACGATCTTTGTACCATTGACACTTAATGTCGACATGGCTCGTGGCGCCGAATGGACCGGGAAACTTTGAGCAGCTAATGTTCCTCGGTTAGGGGCAACAAATTAACCCAATCGAATTGGTCGCGGACGACACGCTGACAAAATCTCTTAACCAGTTTACCCCACGCCCGACGATTGTACGGGAAACGGTAGCGCGGTGGTTTACCGTCAAGCTTCCCGTACACCACGATGAAACACGGCGGTTTTCATCGGTACGATAAGAACCGTCGGTCAAAACGGTAGTGTGTCGACGGAATCCGACGATGAAACCCGACGGTTTTTACTTCTGTCCAGTCTTGATTTTAAACACGACGGGTTTACCGTTTAAAATCGTAATGCGTGTACATTCCGACAATAACCTACGCGTTTATTACAATAAGTATGCTCAACCGTCCTTAAACAATTAAACCGATCTCCAGGATGTAGTTTCAGCTCATTCAACAAATTTATATGAGACAATATTTTTCTCTTTAACAACCACTCTTTAGTACACACCGAACGTTTTCTAGTCTTTTGCTTTGATAAAACAACACTAGCCACAGCCACTGCTATCAATTGCGTCGAATTCGTGGTATACGAAAACAAATTTGCTATACCTCAGCTGAAATAAACTTAATAAATTTAATAAAAACCGAAGCATCACTCGATTTTGCAACACGAAGTGTGTACAACTGACGATGCAGCACGATGAAAACCGACGTGTTTTACCGTAGTGTATGAGCAAAATCATTCAACGATGAAAACCGTCGTGTTTCGTCGTAGTGTATGGGAAGCTTTACCCACAGCGTCGGGTTACACTGCGGGCAAATTTGTCTCGGGCGGTCGGAGCGGCGAATTTGCAAAAAATTGTACAATAATTTATAAATATTATAGGCATTGGGGGGGTGGGGGGGGGGGGGTTGTTGACACGCCGAACGATGTGAAATGGTTTCGGTGATTCGGAAATCAATTCGAATTATTATTATTAGCGAGACTATGTTTTTCCCCCGGTAACGGTTTACACGATAGATACAATCGCGGGTATACATTACGGCGATAGGCCGATAACACACTGTTATCGTCAACTATGTTTTATTTTCGCGATTCTATTGCTTACGAAGAATGTTATCCATATATATTCCTTATCATAACATTGTTCTGTTCATTATTAGTGTACCGCGGCGCTGCGACAGGCGCGTTGTGTCCGTATACGTTTTAATTGGAATTGTGTTCAAATTACGCCATAACGAGCGGTGGCCGACCGAGTAGAAGAGGCGCAAAGAGTACGAATAAAATCTGCGGGAAGATAGCGAAGTAAATGAGAAAAGGTTTATTCAGAAACCAAGCAAAACTTGATAGTTCTTTCACAAATTTAAAAACGGGTAAAAATAATTTACTCCATAAAATGAATAATTTTTTTTGAACTTTTGATGACACGGTCATCGGTCGGCCGCACACACATACACACACACACACATCACACTGGATTTAAGATTTTACGTCGTCTGTTTTTGTGAATTTTAATATAAGATCATTTAAATTGTTCCGTGTATTATATTTTCCGTGTGCGTCGCCTCGTCTGTCCCCGTCCGTCCAAAAGGCTGGACCAAATGCGGCAAATGTCCTGCTTGTAGGCAGCAAACTGCTAAATCCACCAGTGCCCATTCCCCACTTGGATTTTCAAAGCAATCTGTAATCAATGACGTTATAATATTATACATTAACACGTGCGTATATTATAATATAGCAGTAGTAGTAGTAGTAGTATGAAAAGGGGAGTTATACCCCAAGAGCAAGGAGCTCAGGTGCTATACCTAATACATGGTCGTCCGAATTGTCCACCTCCTTATCGACCATTTAGACCACGACCACTTTCTTATCAGCTGTTATATATTATCTCTTATCAACGACATCATTACCAAGTTCTTATTAGCGACATTAATACCACGTTTTTATCTAACCTATGCCAGGAGCTATATCTAAAACATGGCCGCCCGAATTTTCCACCTCTTCATTGGCATATATTTTTCCCCACCTCCTTTTTTTCAATTATTTTTTTCCTACACGCACATCGTACACGACCTATTATGGCCACGCCCCCTTTATCCAAATATTTTTTTCACATCGAATACTTACTCGATTTATCTATACCTATTTCGTTATCATATACCTACGGTATCTCTCTTAACCATTTCCACTGTTATCAAATCGTTATCATATACCAGCAATTATTAGTTTATAAGTATTATGATATTTTTCGTCTCCGGGAGCGCGCGCGCTCGCTTCACTCTATCCATACCCACTGATAAATATTATCATGCACGTTATTACAAAAACGAAATGGTTATTAGCGATGTCGACGGTCTGTACGTTACTGTAATACCTAGTTAACATTCAGCCCACTTCCGTGGCAGTGAGCAGGGAAGTGAGGAGTAAATACGGCAGCGCGAGTAGCAATGGCAGCGGCTGAATGTTGACTAGGTATAAGAGCTAATGTTACCATACCCGTACATCCTCTTCGTCTACATCGTAATAAGTACCCGTACAAAAATATTATTTTCTACATAGCTGTTACATAATCGTCATCATCTTCCTGTTAGGTTAGATTTTTGTCAACGACAATACAATTGTTATAAGCATTGCTATCATCGACCAACAGAAACACTAACGATGACAACACGATTGTTAATTATACACACACACACACACACACACATACCAACCACTCCGGCTAACCGCATACACACATACCAACCACTCCGGCTGATTGCTTACACACATGCGCACACACACATACACATACATAGCTACGATCACACCCGGAAATATTTTCGTTGATAATAATAGTACCAACCAGTTTTTTTTTTTTTTAAGCGAATAATACATTGGCTTCGATAACAATAACTTGTATCACCGTTTTAATAGTATTTAAATTTAACACGATTCATCGTAAGACACATCGGTAACATAACTATTATAGTACCTATATGTAAAACCATTAATATTATATCATCGTTTTTAATACTATGTATCGATACTTCGTACGGTACATTGATCACGCATACAGCATAATTATTATAGTCTGTCTCAGGAGAGAACGGGCCGCTCTCCGACCAAATCGAATCGCTACTGCGCATCCCCACGCCGCAACACTATCCATTTATCCCCTCTCGGATCTATCGACAGCGCTGCAACGGCGACCGCAGAAGTGGTGCAGGTGTTGTACACTGCGTTTCAAATAATGCACTGTTGACTGTCGATAGTCCACTGTTTATCGCCAATTGCCGTGGTGTACGCACACGTCATTTTTACAGCGTTTACTTTTTTGTACCGTTTGGTAATTTTTACTTTTTTCTCCGTTTTTTTAATTATTTTAAAAAAATTATGTAAATATGACGAATAATTAGTATTATAAATTTGTAATTTTATCAAAAATAAAATAAAATGTAAATATGACAAAAATGATAAATTGTAATTTTAATGAAAAAAAAATGAAATGTTTTAATATAATTATTTATTATTTATTATATAAATAAATATGTATACAAAAAAAACAAAGTCTGGATTATTATATAAGGTGCTTGTATATACGATAGTTTACGATTTGAAAAATCATCAACAGGTTATAAAACAGCAAAGGTAAAAAAACGTGCGATGCGCGATGTCTGATAATAATAACAATTGAATTTCTACAAAATATCCTAGCGGTGTATAGTCAAAAACCGACGACGGAAGAAATGACAATCGGCTTCCTTCGCTGAAATCAAGTTATGTGGAGGGGTAAACATGCGCACAAGCGGCCCGTTCTCTCCTGAGACAAACTATAGAGTGTCTTTATGTATATTGGTTTCCATAGATAATAGACGTTGACTTGCGGAATAAAATCTATGATCATTTTCTGTTTCTGTTCTCCCTTAACGTATATGTGATCGAATTTCAACGAGTTCAAAATACGATCAAGTTCTTCATACTCTACATCGCCGTATTCTACGGGTATATTATGGAAATTTCGTTTGAGCCATTTATTTGTATTACGAATTTTTCCGTTTTGAGCACTCTGCGAATTTCTTAATATCCAATGTTGAGTTGCCCAAGTATCTGTGTCGACTATAGATATTTCTTTTATCAGATATTTATTATCCGTCCGTAAAACACATTGAATATCTAAAGTAGCGGAAGACATTATTAAGCATGTCTTTCTCACATAATGGATCTGTTTAAACTGAATTCAGGCGATAGATTCGTTAGTAGTAGTCAAATATGATTTATACCTTATTTATTCTTCATAATTCTGTATCCTTTATGAAATATAATCGACGACGGCGACAACGAACCTGCACAGGTCTGTCTGGCGAGGGTCTGTAACGTCCACCCCGTAATAACAGCTGATGATATATATATATACCGTTCTAGAGTACCTACTCGTTATCATTATTGTATATATTATTTTATTAGTATTATTCCTCGTACGCATGCGCGCTCGTCTTACCCGGTACGTAATCCCTCTCACCAAATATATTTTAATAAAACGTTTAAAAACATTATTTGATGATATATTACACATTAGTTGATATATATATGTATATATTACATAACATACTATTAGCAATCATTATTCTTAGCTCTTTATTAAAATAATATAAACCATACTTTCAATGGATTTTCAAGTATACTATCATAACATACTATAATCAGTCATTAACAATGTATATTATATCACTGAATTTTTATCGATAAGACATTCTAACCATGAGTCATGTCTGAGCTATTTGGGACATGTCTCTTACCCTCACCATAAATGTATACATTTCGACCCGTGAGAATGCTAGTAAATGAAAATCAGAACTATTATTCGTCTCACAGTAATAGCAGCAAATCGTACTTATTTCTTTGACAATAAATTGTTTCCAAGTGTTTTTTAAAGAAATGTACAAGTATTTTAAATATGGCTGTTTTAATTGAAACAAATTTAACTGCAAGCAAGAATCAACTATACAAATACGTTGCACCAGCACTGCCAGCGGACCTTATGGATTGCAGTAACTATACTTTGAGTTTCACAGAACGTAAGTTCGTGAATATAGGCATTGACCGACAGACATGTTCGCCGTCAAAATGATAAGAGGATAATTCTGGCGGCTATGTATCGGGTATAGTTCCCTGCATCTGTATGGACGGCCATGTATTAAATATAGCACCTGGGGTCCTTGCTCCTGGAGTAGATCTCCCCTTTTCATACTACTCATAATGTAATTAAAATAATTAAAAAAATGTTTGCATGTCACTTTTCCACCAATCAACTAACAAAACAAAATCGAGTTCTTAAAAAAAATAATCAAATCATATAAGTGATTTAACAGCGAATAAAAACAATTCTTAAAACTGATAAATAAAAGTCCACACACGTCCCATTACTCACAAGATCTCAATAAGAGATTATCTAATTTTACAGATCTCTTGGTACGAAAAACGACTATTTAAAAAATAAAATTATTGTTGTTAGAGTATTTAATTAGATTCTTGCAATTAATTTAAGCCTTGCATATATGAATTATTTTAATATAAGATGATAACATAATACTTAATAACATATATAACCAAAACTATCCTTGATAATAGGTATAAACAGTGAAGTATTTTTAACTTCTGATCTGTCAGAAAGCACTTAAATAAATGGTTGGTAAAGTATAAAATATATTTTCAACATAGAATAAGTAATAAACTTTTAGTAGCTCTTCTTTTTTTCTTCTAAAGATAAATAATAAAAAATAAACTCTGGTCTGTAGTCTCTTAAAGGATGAGAGGTATATTAAGGAAGACTTATATAAATATTATAATTTTAAAATAATTATCATTTATTTAATGAAAAAGAAAAAATGGCCAGATTTCATCTCATTATGTTTTACAACTTAAAATATTGTCCTCTGTGTTCCACATGGTCATAAAAGAACACATTGAAATTGTCAATCGTCCTGTCCATAATAGTATTCATTGCTGCCTGAGCTACCGCTGCACCGATAATAGAAGTCGTTGGACTCATTTCGCAAAACAGTTCACTGAAATAAACATATTATTATTAATATAAATGTTAAATTTAAAGATTAATTTATAATAATAATTACCCCAAATACTCATCGTATGTCTCTATATTGGTTATATGTTCAAAAGATGAAATTATAGACTTAAGCTCTGCAATGTCCTTCTCGCAGTTGTCTGGGACAGGCTTTCGATTTGATTCGCATTGAAATCTCAATAAGGCTAAACAATTTGAAAAATCAATAGTACTCTTACCTTATCTTTTCCTTGTACAAAATCAATGATACATACCCGATGTTAAATAATATGGTAATGGGCGGTTTTCTGAAACATTACTACGTTGATCATAGTTTGGAAAAATCTCATGATACAAATTGTGTTCAAAAGTGCTAAAACAAAAAAATTATTAGTTTTACATTTTTTAAACAAACCACATATTTACTTACACGTCCTGGACAAAATAGCCAAAAAAACCAAATACATCAGCTATAAACAATTTTACTTTATGTTTTCTGCAATTCTCATTGATTTTCCTATAAATTGCAGGAAAACACTCAGTGGCAATAACAACATCAAATTTTGAGACAAAATCTTCATCTTCCTCTTCAATGGATTTGATATCGGCGGTTACCGTCACATTGGGATTTAATTTTTGAGCATTCGCCAAACTTGCTTTGGCTCGCTATAATTAAAAAAATATTATAATTATTATATCATGGCTATATACAAATAAATATTGTACTTATTACTGGCAATTTTGTGTGACAGAAATTGTATTTTGGTAGAGGCCTATTAGGTGTGGTCCGATAGTAAAATGTGATCTACTGATAAACGACAAATACTTAGAAGTATTATAAATTTATATAAGATAAGCTGGATATAAATTACGGAATGTCATATCTACAAAAGTAGAAAATATTACAGAAAAATTAAAATAATAGTTGCTAATTGTGCTAATCCAATGTTAGTTTTACCTACATAGTTGGTCTCACCATTCTTTAAATTAGTTATAACTTTTAAATACCTAATCAAAATTAATAGTTAATATTAAATAAATTGTTTCATGATGACATGTCAATTAAGTATTAATATTAATATAAATGCTAAAAACAACATGCATCCTCCTATTTAGGAAATGTGTTTATGTTAATAAATAATTTGGTAAACAATTGTCAAATATTATTATATTATTATTATTATTATTATTTTTAATACAAGTTTTTATGTACACAGGTACACTAGACTATTTCCAATTGGACAATACACAATGAACCTATTAATTATAATCGGTACAACGGTACTGCAAGTTCAATTTTGCAAATAAGTACTTACATTACGCTCCTCGCTGTCTGGAGGGATGAGAAATTGCGAACAGCGGTCTAAAATTGAAATATTTGTATCATCCTTTAGAGTTATAGAATGTATCCCACTCAATATCAAATTTTTAGCAATTTCCGCACCTAAACCTTGCATTCCGATTAGAAGAACATTCCATGAACTCAACCTAATATTAAAACACGGGTTAATAAGTTTTCAATGTTATTATTTTAAATAATACTTCTTCTGTCCATCGTGGCCCCATAGACGTATTTGCCGATCGTACACTTTGAGTTCGTCCTTTGACAGTTTTCCAACATCACCGCCATTATTTGTAATTTCGGAATCCATGGCGAGTGTTATAACAGAAGTAGAAGTCGTTGAAGATGATATATTAGCAAATTCACACAGACAAGTTAGTCAAACAATAGACAAACGTAAAACGTACACTGCAGCAGTAGTAGTGTACTAAAATTCACATGTCATGGAGGGATTGATGAAATTATATAGATGAACGTATTAACACTTTACACTGTTTTAACCGACGAACCGTTACTAACATATACCAGTCATCGTCTCATCGACTGGACGATAGCCGGATACCGGTAGGCCCGCGGATATTGCTAGTAGTCATATAATTGATAAGGGACTAAACACAATATTTTTATGTTATTAACGGTTTTTTTTTTGAAATGTAATACCATGCGTTTGTATTACTGCTGTTTTGCCTTGTCGACTTTTAAAATATTGTGACCTGCTGAAGTAATTTATCCCATACCCCCTCCTTTATTTCCACCCCGGGAGTTTTTAAGTTGTATAATTTTGGCAAGGACACTAAAAACAAGTTTTATGATGTGGTGGATTGTTTCGTTTTTCGGAGTTGGTGTTGATACAGTCCACGGCTATCATAGACATTAATAAATGGACTGCTCTTTCCTCATCTCCCGTCATGGTGTTCGTGATGAATATTGAGTGAGAAGAATAGCGATAGATGAGTGAAATCATGGATGAAATAATTTTTAATTTTTATTTCGCCATGAAATTGTTCGTTATAATTTCCATTAGAATAGATCTATAGATCTCTTTGGTTCTTTAATTACCATGGCCCACGAGTTAATTCGCATTGGAATTTACTTTTTCTCTTACGTAAAGTAGTGTGCGATACGACACTTAATTTGGTACGTTTATAGATTGTAGAAAACACATCATAAATGTTAACCACGGTTCACGGAGTTTTTCTGGTTTTCATTTTTTGTTTAAATGTATATTTAAAAAGACATTGAAGTACAAAATTTTATTCATTTTAAGCCTTGCGTTGTATTGTTTTACAATAATAATTTGGTAAAATGTAAACTTGTTCAATTAAAGTAATTAAAACCACTGTTAAAGAACATAGTATTAAAATGCATTCATAGGTAATCAACATGCAGATTTAATAATGATACATGTACCATTAATTCAATTTTTAATGTTTAATTTGTTAATGCCCAACCTTTTCGGATCGGACAACAGCCGGATACCGGTAGGCCCGCGGATATTGCTAGTAGTCATATAATTGATAAGGGACTAAATACAATAGTTTTATGTTATCAACTGTTTTCTTTTTCGAAATGTAATACCATGTGTTTGTATCATTGCTGTTGTGCATTATCGATTTTCAAAATATTTTTACCCGCCAACGTTATTTCATTCATTTTAAGCCTTGCGTTGTATTGTTTTACAATAATAATTTCGTAAAATGTAAACTTGTTCAATTAATGTAATTAAAACCACTGTTAAAGAACATAGTATTAAAATGCATTCATAGGTACTCATCATGTAGATTTAATAATGATACATGTACTATTAATTTAATTTTTAATGTTTAATTTGTTAATGCCCAGCCTAGTTAAATAGTATTTATCAATAAACGGAGAACCTGGAATAACGTTTGAAGCATTAAGTGCTTTTTCTATAAAGGTCGATGAAATGAAAATAATCAAAAATAAACTCTGGTCTGTCGTCTCTTAAAGGATGAGATGTATATTTATGTAGACGTACATTATATTGGCTCCCGACTATAAGGTTATGTCATTTATGTAAGAGGTACTGGTGAAAGTGATGCCCTGCCAAATGCTAAAGAAGCCTTAACTTTTATGTTGGTTGCTTAAAATTCAAACAGGCCGAGTCCAATAGCATATTTTTTTAACTAAAGGAGTATCTTTCCAAAAACAATGCTAACTGGGTAAATATAGATTTGACCAAATTTCATGATGCAGGTGCAATAGTGAAATTATTAACATTTGTTGGTGCAGCAGCTTATATTTAAATGATTTGTGATTTGGGAGCTAAATTTGTAATCAAAACATTGAAATATAATATCAAATTTCTTATAATAAAATCTTCAGCTCATCTCAAAATAAACAAACTATTCTCCATTATATCACACCACATTCTAAATCAATCACCTTTGAACGGCCATAAACCGCAACTCGTATGATTAATTTTAAAAATATACCTAACAGTAAGATTATATCATTTCAATAGATCTAACAGTCAATCAATAATTGTAATTGGATAATTTTTAAAAACACAAATTCATTTCAAAAATCAACAATGTTAAACCGGTTTTATGTGTAAAAATATTTTTTAGTTTACCTGAAGTTAATGCAATACTAATTTGTCATTATACTTAATAATTTTAATACCATATTATGTCTTTCTTGCTAATAAAGAGAACTATTTAATTAATATAACTGTTTAATTTATTATAAAATACATTCAATAAAATTGTTTTAACACCCATCACTTATGCAATAGATAAATGTTTCATTCAAATCAATAATGATTAATTTGGTCAATATCCTATATACATAGTAATATTTGTTTGTGTTATTCAACTTATATTTCATTGTTTTGATGCCTATTTGTTCTATATTACTTTGAAATATAGTTTCTGTTAATTTACAAATATTAACCACATCTTGTGACGGTTTTGTTAAGCTTCCTTTTGTTTTTTATAGACAGTAATGATGTAGGTTACTGATCAATAATTTCCGAATCAATAATTACTAAAACACTTTAATAATATTTAAAAAATTTAATTTAATAATACTTTAATACTTAAAAAAATTATTTGTTTTAAAAAGTTATATCAAAACAAGGGAAATATGTATTTATTATTTTTAAATATAATTAATATTTAAAAACTAATTTCACATAAACATTACGCTAGGAACAGTTCTCTTTGAAAAAAAAAAAGTATGTTTTCCGCATTGCGTGTGCAATAGATAAATGTTTCATTCAAATCAATAATGATTAATTTGGTCAATATCCTATATACATAATAATATTTGTTTGTGTTATTCAAATATTATATATCTACCAATAATATAACATTACAATTTTTATTGGTAATAAATTTATTTCTATATATAAATATACCTTTATATATATATATTAAAATTAATCGATCCAGTAGAATTCAAAATCTCTTATTAATCACTTTAGATAAAATTTGATAACATATTCTAAAAGATCGTTTAAGGTTTAGTAGAAGTAGATGAAAACAGAATTGAGCTACGATGATTTCAGGCTGAGATATTCAAACTGAAAAATTCTCAAAATTGAATTATCCAAAAATCGATTTTTAGTATGTATTGTAAATAAGTTCAAAAATAACATCGGTTTTTGTTTTACATTCTTCTGATTATTATTGAATAAGTTAGAGCATTTCAAAAATTTCCCCTTCCTATGTATATATTATTTATAAAATCTATCATTATATTGAAATAATATTAAATTTATATAACTTAAATGGACTAATTTCATTGTGCTTTAATATCCCAGTGTTCTGGGCTATTGGTGAATACTTCAATTATAATTCAATAGATTCCAGGTTCAAACTGTAATATAGGCTATAAAAATGTGTAAAAAAAATTTCAGCCACTGGCGTGACGTAATATCCGTAAGCTGAAAACATTGTGTAATACCATATCTGTTATATGATTGTGACGATTTGATAAGTTAGTAGCTTATCCGTGGTAATAAACTCATGCGCAACCAGAATTCAAAATTAGTGCGATTACATGATGGATAAATAGATCAGAACATTAGGATAATAGTTAACCCAATCCAATGATGTATGAAAAATAATATATGAAAAAACAAATAAAAATTGGTGGTCACCGTGTATGTGAATGGATTGGGAAAACTATTGCAAATTTTTTCCATATATTTTAATTCAAATTTTTTTATTTTCCATTTTTCTTTTAAAAAAAATTGTTTGAACCTTAGTTAAAAGAAATATTTTCTATATTAAATGGAAAACTTTTAAATTCAATTGAATAGCGTCACCTTTAATTATAAATTCATTAAATTAAATGATTTAGAAACTAATCAGCAATATTTATGCAAATATTTTAGTATTGATAAAACAGGATATGGTGATAATTTAAGTGTTATTTTAGATGATAAATTCAAATTATTTTTATCTGATAGATTTTTAAATAATTTTTCTCATAGAGAAATTGAAACAATCAATAAAAACACACAAGAGCAAATCTTTTTGGTTTTTAAAGGTGTAAAACAACAAAATATATTATTTAATTGAATTTGAATAAAGAGAACTATTCAAATCTTTTAATTTGATTTAAACTGAAAAATATTATTTATAATAAATAAGAATAATAAAAATATAAAACGGATTCATAAGGTTAGAAAATCCTATATTTGGAGAAAATGTATTTATTGGTGTTTTAGGTTTAAATATTACATCAAATTTATTAAAAATTGAAACAGATTGTTTATTAAAAATTGATGGAAACATAATTGAACTAAAAACAGGAAAATATAGTATAGATGAATTAAATAAAATTGTTAAATCTTTAATAATTTATGTAGAAGGAGACAATATTAATATCAAATCTTATGTGTTTTTTTAATTTAGATAAAAAGTATAATAAAATTTAATATTTATCTTGAACATGGTTTATATTATACATTTATAACAGTAATACTTGAAAAAGGATTATTAAAAATATCATCCCCCTTTAATATATGTCCTGATTCGTATTTATCCAATTGTTTAGGTTTTGAATATAAAGATGTTGAATCACTTAGAGGAGAAAAATATTCAAAAATATTAGGGTCTAAATGGTCTTCTCAAAAAGATGTTGAGAAAGGAGAATGATTTTTTACTTCAACTTCTGTAGGAACCTCTAACTTAAATGAAAAAAAAATATTTAAGTAACATAGAAGGAAATACATATTTTGATAATGGTGTAATTACAAAAATTTCTAGATTGAGTTATACTTTGATTAAATAGATTTTATTTTAAAAATGAATCTGAAAGTTTCCGATAATGATTTAATTGAAATTAAAAATTATGAAAATAATTTTGCTCTTTGTTTACATGCATAAAATAAAACAAATAAATTAAAAAATAATTAATAATTATAAAAAAATCAAATGTTACATAAACATTGCACTAGGAACTAGTTCTCTTTAACAAAAATAAATAATATAATATATTACGCATCACGCGTGAAATAGATTATATCTCAAAAATAATTTATATTAAAATTATCATTCTTTTTTATTATTTGTTTTTATTAAATTATCAAGGTATTCTCTGAAATTTTCTCTTTCTATTTTTGTTGAATAAAGTCCCAAAACTAAAGTATTCATACAATTTTCTAGAATATATCTTTTATCATTGTATGCACTGAGAGCTTTTTTGTTTTGTTCAACAGTATATATTTCATGTTTATCTGTTCTAAAAGTGTTCTGTTTTACATACTTTGGATTCTTATATTAAATAAAAAAAAATTTTAAGAATGAAAGATGACTAGGAAAAGGGCTAACATGTTCGAAGTAGATTTGAAATATCCTGAAGAGCTTCACTATCTTCATTCTGATTATCCACTGAAAATGTATTTGATAATAATGAATTACCAAAATAACAAAAACTCTATATGTTAAGAAAAAATATATTCTACATTATATTAATCTTAGGCTTTAATTTTAGGTTTAAAATTAGAAAAAATACATAGGGTAATAATCAAAAAGATTGGTTGAAACCATATATAGAATTTAACATAAATTTTCGTGCAAAGCAGATAATTAATTTGACAAAGATCATTATAAATTAATGAACAGCAGTGTATTTGGTAGGACTATGATGAACACAAGGAATCATAAATATATAAAATTAATTAACGATGAAAAAAAATCGAAAAATGGGTTGCTTAACCAAATTTTGATCGAGCAACTATTTTTACAGAAAAATTAGTAGCTGTACATATGAAAAAAACTATGGTTGAATTAAAACAACCGATTTATTTAGGAATATGTATTTTAGATTTATCTAAAACTCGAATGTATGATTCCTATTATAACATATTGAAAAAAATATCAGATTATACACAGACACAGATTCTTTAATAGTAGAAATAACTATTGATGATTTTTATACAGATATAAAAAACAGAACACTTTTAGAACAGATAAACATGAAATATATACTGTTGAACAAAACAAAAAAGATCTCAGTGCATACAATGATAAAAGATATATTCTAGAAAATTGTATGAATACTTTAGTTTTGGGACTTTATTCAACAAAAATAGAAAGAGAAAATTTCAGAGAATACCTTGATAATTTAATAAAAACAAATAATAAAAAAGAATGATAATTTTAATATAAATTATTTTTGAGATATAATCTATTTCACGCGTGATGCGTAATATATTATATTATTTATTTTTGTTAAAGAGAACTAGTTCCTAGTGCAATGTTTATGTAACATTTGATTTTTTTATAATTATTAATTATTTTTTAATTTATTTGTTTTATTTTATGCATGTAAACAAAGAGCAAAATTATTTTCATAATTTTTAATTTCAATTAAATCATTATCGGAAACTTTCAGATTCATTTTTAAAATAAAATCTATTTAATCAAAGTATAACTCAATCTAGAAATTTTTGTAATTACACCATTATCAAAATATGTATTTCCTTCTATGTTACTTAAATATTTTTTTTTCATTTAAGTTAGAGGTTCCTACAGAAGTTGAAGTAAAAAATCATTCTCCTTTCTCAACATCTTTTTGAGAAGACCATTTAGACCCTAATATTTTTGAATATTTTTCTCCTCTAAGTGATTCAACATCTTTATATTCAAAACCTAAACAATTGGATAAATACGAATCAGGACATATATTAAAGGGGGATGATATTTTTAATAATCCTTTTTCAAGTATTACTGTTATAAATGTATAATATAAACCATGTTCAAGATAAATATTAAATTTTATTATACTTTTTATCTAAATTAAAAAAACACATAAGATTTGATATTAATATTGTCTCCTTCTACATAAATTATTAAAGATTTAACAATTTTATTTAATTCATCTATACTATATTTTCCTGTTTTTAGTTCAATTATGTTTCCATCAATTTTTAATAAACAATCTGTTTCAATTTTTAATAAATTTGATGTAATATTTAAACCTAAAACACCAATAAATACATTTTCTCCAAATATAGGATTTTCTAACCTTATGAATCCGTTTTATATTTTTATTATTCTTATTTATTATAAATAATATTTTTCAGTTTAAATCAAATTAAAAGATTTGAATAGTTCTCTTTATTCAAATTCAATTAAATAATATATTTTGTTGTTTTACACCTTTAAAAACCAAAAAGATTTGCTCTTGTGTGTTTTTATTGATTGTTTCAATTTCTCTATGAGAAAAATTATTTAAAAATCTATCAGATAAAAATAATTTGAATTTATCATCTAAAATAACACTTAAATTATCACCATATCCTGTTTTATCAATACTAAAATATTTGCATAAATATTGCTGATTAGTTTCTAAATCATTTAATTTAATGAATTTATAATTAAAGGTGACGCTATTCAATTGAATTTAAAAGTTTTCCATTTAATATAGAAAATATTTCTTTTAACTAAGGTTCAAACAATTTTTTTTAAAAGAAAAATGGAAAATAAAAAAATTTGAATTAAAATATATGGAAAAAATTTGCAATAGTTTTCCCAATCCATTCACATACACGGTGACCACCAATTTTTATTTGTTTTTTCATATATTATTTTTCATACATCATTGGATTGGGTTAACTATTATCCTAATGTTCTGATCTATTTATCCATCATGTAATCGCACTAATTTTGAATTCTGGTTGCGCATGAGTTTATTACCACGGATAAGCTACTAACTTATCAAATCGTCACAATCATATAACAGATATGGTATTACACAATGTTTTCAGCTTACGGATATTACGTCACGCCAGTGGCTGAAATTTTTTTTACACATTTTTATAGCCTATATTACAGTTTGAACCTGGAATCTATTGAATTATAATTGAAGTATTCACCAATAGCCCAGAACACTGGGATATTAAAGCACAATGAAATTAGTCCATTTAAGTTATATAAATTTAATATTATTTCAATATAATGATAGATTTTATAAATAATATATACATAGGAAGGGGAAATTTTTGAAATGCTCTAACTTATTCAATAATAATCAGAAGAATGTAAAACAAAAACCGATGTTATTTTTGAACTTATTTACAATACATACTAAAAATCGATTTTTGGATAATTCAATTTTGAGAATTTTTCAGTTTGAATATCTCAGCCTGAAATCATCGTAGCTCAATTCTGTTTTCATCTACTTCTACTAAACCTTAAACGATCTTTTAGAATATGTTATCAAATTTTATCTAAAGTGATTAATAAGAGATTTTGAATTCTACTGGATCGATTAATTTTAATATATATATATAAAGGTATATTTATATATAGAAATAAATTTATTACCAATAAAAATTGTAATGTTATATTATTGGTAGATATATAATATTTGAATAACACAAACAAATATTATTATGTATATAGGATATTGACCAAATTAATCATTATTGATTTGAATGAAACATTTATCTATTGCACACGCAATGCGGAAAACATACTTTTTTTTTTTCAAAGAGAACTGTTCCTAGCGTAATGTTTATGTGAAATTAGTTTTTAAATATTAATTATATTTAAAAATAATAAATACATATTTCCCTTGTTTTGATATAACTTTTTAAAACAAATAATTTTTTTAAGTATTAAAGTATTATTAAATTAAATTTTTTAAATATTATTAAAGTGTTTTAGTAATTATTGATTCGGAAATTATTGATCAGTAACCTACATCATTACTGTCTATAAAAAACAAAAGGAAGCTTAACAAAACCGTCACAAGATGTGGTTAATATTTGTAAATTAACAGAAACTATATTTCAAAGTAATATAGAACAAATAGGCATCAAAACAATGAAATATAATATTAAATTCCTAACAATAAAATCTTTAGCTCATCTCAAAATAAACAAACTATTCACCGTTACACCACACCACATTCTAAATCAATCACCTTTGAAAGGTCATAAACCTCAACTTGTATGTTTATTTTTAAAAATATACACAACAGTAAGATAACATCACTTCAATAGATAACAATAACAAAACAAATTCATTTCAAAAATTAATAATGTTAAGTCTGTTTTATGTGTAAAAATATTTTTTAGTTTGATTGAAGTAATGCAATACTAATTTGTCATGTATACCTAATAATTTTAATACCATACTATGTCATTCTTGCTAATTAGGAGAACCATTTTTTTATTATAATCATTTTATTTATTATAAATTACATTCAATATTATTATTTTAAAATAATTATNGGCCAGATTTCATCTCATTATGTTTTACAACTTAAAATATTGTCCTCTGTGTTCCACATGGTCATAAAAGAACACATTGAAATTGTCAATTGTCCTGTCCATAATAGTATTCATTGCTGCCTGAGCTACAGCCGCACCGATAATCGAAGTCGTTGGACTCATTTCGCAAAACAGTTCACTGAAATAAACATATTATTATTAATATAAATGTTAAATTTAAAGATTAATTTATAATAATAATCACCCCAAATACTCATCGTATGCCTCTATATCAGTTATATGTTCAAAAGATGAAATTATAGACTTAAGCTCTGCAATGTCTTCCTCGCAGTTGTCTGGGACAGGCTTTCGATTTGATTCGCATTGAAATCTCAATAAGGCTAAACAATTTGAAAAATCAATAGTACTCTTACCTTATCATTTCCTTGTACAAAATCAATGATACATACCCGATGTTAAATAATATGGCAACGGGCGGTTTTCTGAAACATTACTACGTTGATCATAGTTAGGAAAAATCTCATGATACAAATTGTGTTCAAAAGTGCTAAAAAAATAAAATTATAAATTTTACGTATTGTAAATAAATCACATTTTTACTTACACGTCCTGGACAAAATAGCCAAAAAAACCAAAAACATCCGCAATATACAAGTTTACTTTATGTTTTCTGCAATTCTCATTGATTTTCCTATAAATTGCAGGAAAACACTCAGTGGCAATGACGACATCAAATTTTGAGACAAAATCTTCCTCTTCCTCTTCAATGGATTTGATATCGGCCGTTACTGTCACGTTTGGATTTAATTTCTGAGCATTCGCCAAACTTGCTTTGGCTCGCTACAATTAAAAAAATATTATAATTATTATATCATGGCTATATGCAAATAAATATGATCTAATACATCATATAAACAAATGTGATCAACTGATAAACGACAAATACTTATAAGTGTACGACCTAGGTATATATATAAGCTGGATATAAATTACGGAATGTCATACCTACAAAAGTAAAAAACATTACAGAAAAATTAAAATAATAGTTGCTAATTGTGCTAATCCAATGTTAGTTTTACCTACATAATTGGTCTCACCATTCTTTAAATTAGTACATAATTTTCAAATACCTAATCAGAACTAATAGTTAATATTAAATAAATTGTTTCATAATGACATGTCAATTAAATATTAACATCAATATAAACGCTAAAAACAACACGCATCCAACTATTTAGGAAATGTGTTTATGTTAATAAATAATTTGGCAAACAATTGTCAAATATTATTATTATTATTATGTTTAATACAAGTTTTTATGTACACAGGTATACTAGACTAGTTCCAATTGGAAATTACACAACGAACCAATTAGTTATAATCGGTACAACGGTACTGCAAGTTCAATTTTGCAAATAAGTACTTACATTACGCTCTTCGCTGTCCGGAGGGATGAGAAATTGCGAACAGCGGTCCAAAATGGAAATATTTGTGTCATCCTTAAGAGTTATAGAATGTACGCCACTCAATATCAAATTTTTAGCAATTTCCGCACCTAAACCTTGCATTCCGATCAGAAGAACATTCCATGAACTCAACCTAATATTAAAACACGNGTAATTATTTTAAATAATACTTCTTCTGTCCATCGTGGCCCCATAGACGTATTTGCCGATCGTACACTTTGAGTTCGTCCTTTGACAGTTTTCCAACATCACCGCCATTATTTGTAATTTCGGAATCCATGGCGAGTGTTATAACAGAAGTAGAAGTCGTTGAAGATGATATATTAGCAAATTCACACAGACAAGTTAGTCAAACAATAGACAAACGTAAAACGTACACTGCAGCAGTAGTAGTGCACTAAAATTCACAAATCATGGAGGGATGGATGAAATTATATAGATGAACGTAATGAGAGTTTACACTGTTAGGACCGACGAACCGTAACTAACATAAGCCAGTCATCGTCCCATCGATCGGACAACAGCCGGATACCGGTAGGCCCGCGGATATTGCTAGTAATCAGATAATTGATAAGGGACTAAATACAATAGTTTTATGTTATCAACTGCTTTTTTTTTTTTCGAAATGTAATACCATGTGTTTGTATCACTGCTCTTGTGCATTATCGATTTTCAAAATTTTGTTACCCGCCAACGTTATTTCATTCATTTTAAGCCTTGCGTTGTATTGTTTTACAATAATAATTTCGTAAAATGTAAACTTGTTCAATTAATGTAATTAAAACCACTGTTAAAGAACATGGTATTAAAATGCATTCATAGGTACTCATCATGTAGATTTAATAATGATACAATTATGATATTAATTTAATTTTTAACGTTTAATTTGTTAATGCCCAGCCTCGTTAAATAGTATTTATCAATAAACGGAGAACCTGGAATAACGTTTGAAGCATTAAGCGCCAATTCAATATAGGTCGATGAAATGAAAATAATCAAAAATAAACTCTGGTCTGTGGTCTCTTAAAGGATGAGATGTATATTTATGTAGACGAACATTATATTGGCTCCCGACTATAATGTTATGTCATTTATGTAAGAGGTACTGGTGAAAGTGATGCCCTGCCAAACGCTAAAAAAGCCTTAACTTTTATGTTGGTTGCTTAAAATTCAAACAGGCCGCGTCCAATCGCATATTTTTTAACTAATGGAGGATCTTTCCAAAGACGATGCAAACTTTGTAAATATGGTTTTAACCAAATTTCGTGATGCAGGTGCAACAATGAAATTATTAACATTTGATGGCGCAGCAGCTTATATTTCAATGATTCGAGATATGGGAGCTCAATTTGTAATTTATAATTTTAAACTACCCAGGTATAAATGAAAAAGTTCATGTTTTAATGGGTGCAGCACATATGATAAAGCTATGTAGAAACACATTGGGAGATTGTAAAAATTTGTTCGATTAGACTAGTTTGTCTGATAATAGACAATCTTAAAACTTTTACTGCAATAGTCGTCGTGTTCTAAAATTCACAAGTTATTGAGCGATTGATGAAATTATAGAGATGAACGTAATAATATTTTTCACTGTTGGAACTAACGTACCGTCACTAAGATGGTCCAATTAATCAGTCAAATTATCCTACGTGATGGTAATTAAGGATATTTATATTTTACTAAACACTACTACAACTAATTATTTGAATGAGCTATTTCAATAACAGTCGTTTGATTAGTCATTCATATGATTAGTCTTTTTTATTTTAATAAAATTAATATTTTTTTAATCACAAGAATTCGAGATATTATTTTAAAAATCAATAAGCTTGTTACCTAGATAAAAAGTAAAAATAAAAAATATTATGAATAAATCGCGCTTAAATCGACCACCATAATAGTATATACTGTAATAGTAACAAACCATAATTACCTAATAATAGAACGAAAAAAAAAAATGTAAAAACAGCGTCGATCAAAGCAGAGCCTAATAAAAAAAGGCATACCAATCAATTACCACTAGGTTTTTGAAAAAAACAAGAAAAGGGCTACGTAACGGCCGGGGTGTTACCCAGAGAGAGCTTGTCCGTATGATAGACGAAAAACCACACCATAAAACAACGAATATTTTTAAATAAAACAACGATGACAAAATGGAATATGATCGGCGAGCCCCGTCACTGCAGTTGGCTATAATAGTATAATTATAGAACATAATAATGCATTTTGATTCGATGTATTATTACATTATATTAGAGAGGTTTTGGTAATAGACGGCCCGTGGTTTGTTGTGATATTACAGTTTATTGTTCGAAATCGAACACACTTTTAAGCCTGACGCTATTGCGTTTGTGTATCCTGAATCTTCGGATTTCCGCGTAAACCGAAATAGTAGTAGTTTTCTCGCCAAAGGTGACGAAATCGGTTGGTTTCGGTCGCTATTGTTGTCTTTACAACATTTTTCTCCGGTTACGCGGTGTTGACAATTTAACCAGTCATTTATTAGTACGCTAAATCTCAGATACGTAGAAACCTTGGTGAAAAAAAAAAAAAAAAAATCGCTGATATTAATTATCTGCAATCACTGCAACTCGTCGGGCCGTAAGAAATATTATGACGCTGTTTCACGACCTTCTGCCGCCATAAATCTGCAGTGAATTTCTCGGATTGCATAGCAGCGACTCGGCCGGAATGGATCTGAAATACAAGCAAACCACACTGTTGGCGAACAACACGAACTCTAGTCAAAATCGCTTTCCCAAGTCGACGCAGACCGCCGTCATAAATTTGGGAATGTTTACCGTAGTGATTATTGGTATACATCCGCCTATGGCTCTCGGTTTTCGAGTACCTATTACCGGATTATTTAAAATATCATTCGATTTCGTATGTTCCTGATTGAATTATATGAAACGTCCGGGCCGAGTAAAACGATAACATTATAGTTTTGTTTACGGCCGATGAAAATGTCGTACTCGACAGTTACACCATTACCGAACTTTGTCGCCCCGTATTACGAATACCTATGATTACAATGTACGTTGATATTTTTTCAAAAATTTGTCAACGCGTGTTGTGTGACTATATTAAAAATAATAATGTGATACAATAATACTCATGTTACCTATGTTTTATTTCGTGAGAATTAATTCATTTTCGATGGTCGACGAATATAATTATACCAATGTAAAAATGTCTGTATACCTATTATTTGCAAACGTTAAGTCTAAAACCGGGATATTTGAGTTACCGAGGTTTGAGGTAACAGTGGTAACAGGTAGATTCGGGTGGGCCAAAAGTTTTGCGCACTATAAACATAAAAAACACTGTTAAGGCTCCTTCCCCCCCCCTCTTCCCCCCTTTCCCCTCCACCGGTAAACTTTTACGACGATATTGTTGAAATATTGCCAATAATAATAATATAGTATAATATTTATTACCGTTATTATTTCTGGAAAGATTTGTTTACTTTCTTTAGCTATGCGAGTTTTCGAAATTGAATTTATCGGTAGATGGCGTTCGTTATACCGGACGTAAAATAGAATACAGGAAAAACTGTGTGACCTACGTAAGCGTATATTACTACGCAGTTCTGTGTTACCGTTCATCCTCCAGTCGTGACCGAAATGACAGCCCATCAAATATATAAGTTTTGAATCAGACATCGACGGCGAATTTGATGAATTTCTTTTGTCATATCCGTTAAATATAGATACGTAAAAAGCTGTGGTAAAGTAATTTTATAAAAAAAAGAAAAAGTCATGGTGAATTCAGTATAAGCTATTCACTACAACAATCTTTTCCCATGTTTCATTTTTCAATCCGGTCTTCATATTATATTCGACACGACTAGTGGCATATAACAATATCTTATTGTAATCTCGGACGGCTTCAATTAGAGTTTCTTACATCGAAAAAGTGGAAAAAATGTTTTTTTTTTTTTTTTTTTAAAGTTTAAAATTATGTTAGGCCGGCTTATGCGTATATTTTCCAAAAGCGTGTGGCACGTGTGCAGTAAAACCGTGTCGCGGACACTGCGTGCCGCAGGCACAGCACTGCTCTGCCCAGCCGCGCCTGTCAATATGCACCAGTACGTTCTGACTAATAGATTACGGAAAACTGCGCTGCGCTGCGCCGCATCGCTGCGTCTCGATGTGCGCCTGGCCGTATGCATATGGACATAGTAAATAAACTGCAAACAAACGTGAAAGATTTAATCAATCAAAAAATATAAATAAACTGTTTTTTTTTTTTTTTTTTTTTTTATAACGTTCGTTGAAATATTTAAAATTACTAGGTAGCGCTAAATCCAAACACTGCAGCAAACGTTTTAAGGTGAAAAATACATTAAACCATAATATGTGCACCAAATATTTTAACCGAAGTGTCATTTCGTCATTAACGCGTGACACAGACAAATTTCGTTATTTAGAACACATATGCACACAAGTAACAACATTTTAAAAATGAACGCCTGACAAATAGGTTAAATGAAAAGCGCAAAAACTAACTTGGCTGTAACATTTTTGTGTACAAATTTTCAAAGAAAATTGCTACGTGCAGCCCTCGAAAATGTTATCTTCTTGACATTTTGTTATTTTTACTTAAACTTCAATTTCAACTTAAACGCAAAATTTACGCTCTAAGTTTATGAGGATACCCGTTACAGATAGACAGACCGATCTTATTATACCGGCTTATAGTAACACGAGAATTAAATAAAATATATTGGAACAAGAGGTGTATCGAGTTGTTGGTTTGAAAATCACGACGACCCGACGACGGTAAAGAGTATTTGTTTATTTTACGGTTATATCAGAAATTCAATATTATTATTTAAGGTATCGGGTACCAGAAAAAAAAAAAATACACGCAGACAAAAAAAAAAATGATAATTTATTGTTCCAAAATCATCGAAATGAAAATAAAAATAACAGAACATCACAATGTGAGGATGAATAGATAATGGTCTGTCTATTGATTTTTCAAAAAATCACTTTTCAATTGAGTGTCGTACAAAAAAAATTATCTATTTTTTATTAAGCTTGCGAGCTTACGAGATTTACGTCTTGTTTACTCGTCGAGTTACTCAAAATTAAACGGTTCTAAATATCGTGGGGAAAAGACATTTATTTACACAGAATAGATTCTTTTTAAAATATATTAGTATTTGAGGAAGAAAAGTTTCATTATTTTTATGTTACTTTTAATAATTGCAGGTACAACAAAATTACCGTTAAAATAATATGAAAAAACCCCACTACAAAAAACTGTTCCATCTCCAAAAAGTTATTTTGAAAAAGTTTTATTTCTATAGTGCTTACCGACACTTATTTAATTTATGAATAAAAAAATGTTTTTTATGATTTATGGCCATCAAAATATTTTTTGAATTAAAGAGCACGACTTTGTTTTTCGCCGCATCAGATTTAAAACTAAATAATGGCATTCGGTGTCAAAATATGAGATTTTAAATTTCAAAATACTTTTCCTCAATACGGCGATCGAGAACAATTTTTTTTTTTTTGAAGTAATGAGTATTTAAATTATTTCAAACAAAATAATACGTTAAATTTATTTGTATAATAGTTCCCAGCATCCAGATGTCGGTATCACAAATTAATTATGATTATAGACAAGAGAAGAGACGGTAACAAATATACGCATATAATAATACAAGTATTTGTTAAAGAAATAATTCGTTTTATAACTGTTACAATACAACGAGTATACACGACGGGAAATTCTTGAAAAATTCTTCGGGAAAATGTTAAACGGAAAACATTGTTCACGTGGCATATACATACCTAATAATAAGTTGTTGCATTATATTTCACGCATATGGCATACTTACTTACTGGGCTACGCGTGAAAATATACCAGAGTCTACCCAGGTTTATTTTATTCACCCGTCCTGCCATATTAAAAGATGAACCTGTTTTCACATTTTCCTGATGTAAATCGAATCGGGCGTTACAGCTTAAAAGAATCCGTCTCGTCGAAAAACGAATTTCAAATATGGCGGCGGCGATTGCAGTGGTTCCCATCAGTCAAATTGTTTTCCGATTTCCTCGGTTACTGCGTGCCATTCGAATACACATTTTTTTTGAAAAGCTTACGTTTATGTTGTAAATACACCGTATTTAATGTTGTTGCTAACCGACGTTAATGTTTTTTTTTTTTTTTGCAAACGGTTACTAACTCACATGATCATTTTCGCCGGACAGATCGAAGTTTTATGGTAGTTGCACTGTATGTATTATAATTTATGTACGATTATACCAAATAACTAGAAAGGCGCGATGTTGATCCATCTAGGGGTTGAAGTCATTTGGAGGAGGGGAGGTAACTCGGACATTTGACCCAGCCTAGTACTTTTAGCGTTGTCTGAAGTCGACATTTTGGATGCTTTGGGAATGAAATGTCGAAATATCGAAAAATGTTTCCTAATATACCCATTTGTTTGTATGCCCTCGCGGATAATAGCTCGTGTTAAATTCTATAATTTTTTATTTTCTGATCGATTTTTGAGACTTTTAACTATGGTTTTTAACGTTAAAAATAAAATATAAAATTTAAATGTCTTGAAAGTATGCACATATATCTTTTTTTTGAAAGTATGAAAATCTGAATAACCTATTAAATAGTGAACGGTGGAGCAGAAACGAATTTTTTTCGTGATTGACCTCTTTTGACTGACTTATCATCATTTATCCCAGTCTACCAAACATTTACAAGAGTATTAATATTAAATCTGAGAATTCTAATAGAGAAGAAATTAGAAAGGATAATGATAAATATACGCTAATTGCGTATATTAACATAACAGAGATAACAGGCCCATAACAGGGATGATAAAGAGTGGAAGGAGTATGGAAGAATGCTGTAAAGGGTTGTTTACCAAGGAAAAAGATTATACATTTACATCACACCATTGGTTTGGGGAATGGACGGAAAGGTGGTGATCTGTACAACAATTTACTACAAATTTTATTGTTCATGCATCACACGCTCGTTTATTAATAATATTTATTTTTTTTTGAAAAATTTACGATCACTAGGAAAGTGAGAAATGTATGGATCAACGAACTTATTATTGTTGGTTATTTGTATACTCCGTCCGTCCAGTTTATCTTTTAATAGGTATATTTCTCTAGACAAAAAATAAAATTTCATTATTTTTTTTTTTTTTTAAATAGATTACATCTCATTGATTTTGATCATTCGTAGGCGCATTTTAGCTCGAATAACGTCCAACTGAATAATAATAATTGATAAATAGGGTATAGTAGCTATTGTAGTTGCCGCGTCATGAACGGTGCGGAAGTTGATTATCCGGGCGAGTTTGCTGACAAACGTCTGAGAAACATTTTTGTGAGAAACGTGTACGCCGTTTTAACCGTGACGAATGGGTTGTCGTTGTCGATCGCAGTTTTGTTATTGTATACGTAAGTAAACTTTTACCTTTATAACGGACGATTTAACAAGATGACAATATAATATTAAACAAATAGCTGATGCTATTAATGGGTGTGCCACCCATTGTCGGTGAAAAGCTGGCATCAGCAGTAGATATTTTAAATTTTTATATGGTTTTCTAACATCAAACGAAATACGCTATAATATAATATAGCATACTATTGTTATCGTCGATATTTGTTTTTAAAATTTCAATTTTCGTTTTGAACTGTATGCTAATAAGAAAACTCCGTCACCTATTTTACAACGACACATTTCTGCAGTGTAACGTGTGCACAATTTAGATCTCCATATTTATGGTATTTTAGTGAATATTAGGAAGGTTAGATTTTATAACAACACCATATCTCCGCAGTCCATTCGTAATCACGTTTTTGGAAAGGGCCATGAAAATGTGAACATAAAACGGGAAATGGATCAAGTCAGGTCACAACTGTGTTTATTAGAGTTCTACATATGCCGAGTCAGTTCCGTACTCAGCCCGGTCCATTGGCGAATACGACCGGACCGAACCGCATATTTATCACAAGTTAACAGGGCCCGTTGGACTTTATTTTATGTTTTTGAATTTAGATGGGCTTGGGTTTCATAAATTATATTAGTGTAGAATAAAATGAGCTAGATTTTAAATCCTGTGGTGGAACTAACCTTGGTTTTTCAAACGAGAGGCCACATGTTTTAATCAAAATTGTTAATCAGATGATTTTTGAAAATTTTGTCGTACCTATTAACTAAGGTAGTAAGGTTAAAAGTAAAAAATCAGGTTTCCGATAACTGCACGATTCAAAAAAAGAAAATGCCTGTACACGGTTCCTACGAAACTACAGTCGATATCAAATCTTTATAAAATCATAGGCGAAATTTCGTTGGAATTCAGAGGGTGCAAAACTGATATTTAAGTACCTAAGTAATAAAATAATTTATAAGTAAAAAAAAAATCCAGTGTATTTAATAATACATATTAATATAAACTATCGTAAGTAAAACGGCTCAAAAAGACTATATATAATCCCTAGGGAATGGATTTATATGCACTTAAAATCCACAAAATGCGCTTAAAAATGTCAAAAAGGCCTAAAAAATCACTTGAAAATATTTAAAGGAGCAATAAAGATAGAGGGGTTTAAAAGTTTCCCAAATTAGAACCATTAAAGGTGAGACTAAAACCACTCTATTACTTTTACTTTTTAAAATATTTTGAAGTTCTTTTTTTAACGATTTAAGCGCTTTTTTGTTTTTTTTTAAGTATATATAACTCCGTTGCCTCTAATGATTATTGATAACATAGCAACGATTTTGGTGATCACGTATTCACTTAATATTACCATTAATCTATTTTGTCGTATCACAATTCCCATTTATAAGCGGTGAATATCACTTGTACAAAAAACGTTAAGAGACGTTTTCGGAAACCTGACGTGGTTTCGCATAACAAATCAGAGTTTATTTTCGATTAGTGGGGGTACCAAATGATTGTACCTATTGCACCCCGCAAAAATTCAAGGAGGCGCAAGTGCATTCCGTGCACCTTCCGAGATTACGCTCATGCATAAAAGGTTACTATACTCAGTATTTAAAGCAGAATAACTTATCAACTCTTCGTTCAAATGTCGATGACAAAACGTCAACATTTTCAGAAAAATCTTTCGATTGACAGTTCACATTAAAATACATATTTTAATGTAGGTTCTAGTTTGATAATTTGATTTATTTTTTTCGTTAATCGATGGCTGCAGACTGCAGGTTTCCTTGTAGTTACTGCGCGTGACAAAAATTTGCTAGAGAAGATGCGCACGGCTTAGTATGATAGTGGTAGTTCGGTGTTCGACAATCGTGATCCGTCTATAACGCTCTGTTGATTTGGCAATCAAATATTAAGTCCATTATATCCCGTCATATTACGACGGACGTGCCGTTAACATAGGATACAAGCGAAATAAATTAATAATAATGTTGTACGTATACATTAGATTTTCGTCTCGTATATTTGGTAGCCGGAATATTTTGCGGTGAATTTTACGACCGTTGCGATAGACCAGTGTGTTCCATTGCAATTTAATTTCACGTAATATTATTTCGTTATGCCGGGGATGGGACGCTCTCTCGACAAATCCGTCCTTTCGCTCCTTCCCTTTAATTCCGGAAACGCCACCACCGCAGGTCGCTTTGAACTCGTTTAAAGCGACCCGATAAATTTATTTCCGTGTCAAAATAATCAAATCCGGCTACAGAACAATTTAATTGCGTTATAATAATAATAATAATAATAACACTCGAGCGAACTTTCGTCGCTCGCCAATCTATATTCGAAAGCATAGTAATATTATTACAATATATATATATTACTAATATTGTTATCGCGCCGATACCGCGTGTGCGAGAGCGGAACATAAATAATTCTTTTGATGATTCGTTACCTATATACATATATAATTACTGTACAGTGATATTTCCTAAACTTAAATTTTCCGTCTATATTTTCCTGCTCAATTAAGTGCTTCGCGCGCGATTTAACGATAAAAAGTTTCTCCGGGTTAGGTGGGTTAGGCATAAAATAATGGCATTTACACGAATTCGTCGATTGTATTGTAATAAATATTAAATATTTTAATATTCTAGGAGTATTAATAGCAGAACCAAAACAATTTTTTATTACAAAAAAAAATCAATTGAAAATCTAGAAAACACAATTGTTTCAAATGACTATAACTGAAAAGTAATTAGAACGTTTTTAAAATTCTACCATACCTGGAAATAACTATTTATTACAGGTGTGTTAACATTCGAGTATTACGTTTTCGGTAACATTTCCGGCCTCTACGATTAGTTTTCACTAAATTACTACAAAAACAAAATCGTACGTACACTAGCTGTTAAAAACGTAATGGGAAAAACGCTCTACAACATAAAGTATTTATTTAATCATCTGTCTTCTTTTTTAAAATATAAGCACCGATTAACAGTCGAGTAAAAAAAAATAGTCGGGAAGGTAAAGCATACGGGGTAATTTAGTTTATAATATACTGTATATCTGTATACTATGACAAATCTTTGTAAACGAACAAATGATTCTGAGTGGAATAGTGTTATTCCGTTTTTCTTCCGTTGTTGCCAACGTACATAGTTTGTAAATTAAAAATTATTTGTATAATATTATTACATCCGATTACCTACATAAATTAAAAATGTCTATATTTTATGTTATCGATGTCGTGATGTAAGAAGAACAGTACATACTTTTGATTTTCAAATAAGAACCCCTCTTTTGAACACAGCCTTAAATAGAGAATATTTTTCTTGAAATTTTGATTTGCATAACACTAATATCAGATTTACCGTTTATGAGTTACAACAGTTTAAAGTTTAGACCGGAGGAGTAGGGAAGGGCTATAGGATAGACAATTAATTATCCTTTCCTACTCCTCCGGTCTAAACTTTAAACTGTTGTAACTCATAAACGGGAAATCTGATATTAGTGTTATGCATGTCAAAAATTCTAGACAAATATTCTATATTCAAATCTGAATCAAAGGGAGCGGGGTTCAAAAGTATTTATTTTTTTAAAAATTAAAAATGGTTTTAAATTAAATATTAAACGATAATGATTAGAAAAAATAGAAGTGAAATTCACTTAAAATCCTCTGAGATAATTGCTGGTTGATGATAAAAAAAAATCACCTGTAGTGTATTCTAGTATCACCACGTTATAGCTATCGTCTTTTATTACAGTTAACTAACGTGTATGATAGCGAAAACCGCTTTCACGCTATAGTTATATCCCGTGGTCTAGATTTAAATATTATTTTTAATTTACAATCTATAGTTTAAAATGGCCGATTATCGGGAAAAACTGTCTTATCATATTTTTCTTGTTTTTACATAGTGATATCGGGAACAGTTTTCTGCGCAATTACTGGTGGATAATATTTTCAACATCTTTGTAAGTATTTTATTAATATTATTTTTAATTTTTTAATACGGTTCGATCACAAAACGTATAGAATAAATTATTCGTTCCTTGGCAACTCGTAGTAACGACGTCGAAACGATAATATTGTGATTTTAGAGATTTACATATTATTATAATATTGTTTTGAACGTTACCAAATAATAATATTAGGCGACCAAATTTACATAATAATTATAATATGTACAATAAATTACGATTTGAACTTTTTGCGCAGACATTATATATCAGGTCCGAATACATCCCATTATTTGAAAAGGAGTATTTAAACAGGCTTTTAGGTTCTAAGCGCTGTGAGGAATGCAGTCGGTTTTACTATATAATATAATATGTCTGAACTGAAATATTGTTAGACCAGAAGACCAGGAATATTGTTCCAGTTATCAACTTCATAGGTGGTTTTTAGTAATTTTAACCAGTTGGCACGTTGTGGGGAGGTCACTTTATGATTTTCTCAGTAGACTTTTTAATAATATTGGAAAAAATCGGGGAAAAAACGATTTCTGTTATTTTTGATGTTTTTCTATTATTGCAATTTAGCTAGGTAAAAATAATCACAGAGATCTGAAATATCCACAGAATATTTATATTTGACCTTTCTATAAGTGATAGGAATGTTCAAACCGTTCTATTGATTGCTAACTATTCATAGTATTTTTTTTTTTTTAATTTTCGAGTTTTTATTGGTCTTATGTGGATATACATTTTTGTCATTTCAAATATATTCAAAAATTGAACACTAGTATCATGAATTTGTCTTATGGTGTTATACAAATATTGAAAATATGTAGCGTTAAAAGTTTAAATTTTGACGAAAATCATAAATAAACGCTGGATTTCGAGTTTTATTTTTCGATTTATGTTGATAAAACTTTTTGGCTTCATAAAAACGCTCAAAAATTTAAAAAGAAAAAAGCTCGAATAATTAACAATAATTTATTTTATTGTCATGAATAAACACAATATTCGATTTTTTTTATCAATACATATTTCACCGAACATTGTTCAAAATCGGTTTTCGTTACATGTTAAAAACGATTTATTATTACGAACATTTATCAATTAAATAACTATACGCCTTATCTTCTCACCTTCAACAACAGCTCCCGTTCATTTTTTTTTTTTATCATCAATTATTTTTTAAGGTTCGTTTTCGTAATCGTATACCTCACGTTGTGCTGCTGCTGTCGCCAAGCGACCGGCCGACTGGTACCGTGGAATTATTTGCTCCTCCTAGTCATGGTAAGCGAAATTGTATCTATTTAGTTTCATATAACAATTATAATATTAATCATGTACATTTTAAGTACTGAAATATCTATCCCTCTGGGCGTACATATATTGAGGCATACCTCATACATACCTTTATTCACTGGGACTAAAAATATAGTTTCCGCCCAACTTTATTTGATCGATCCGCAGGTAAAGTAACCGGCAGTGGTCTTTCAAACGAAGAGTTTTGACCGTTTTTACTGCTTCAAATATAGTTTCTTTATTGAACAACAAAACGCATCGGCATTGTTGTTGAAAACCAACGAGCGTCTGTGCTGCGCATGAGTGTTTTTCCCCCCCAAGAAATACAAATGATTAATGATATTATGATTTATTATTTGTTCGATATTTTTTTTCAAATTCGTATTGTAAATCATATAATATTGTATATTGTTTAGTACGGTGCTCTGAGCTCTACGGTCGCTTGCACGTCACAGTCGTACGATTCGTCCGGGCACGTGCTGCTCTTGACGACTTGGCTGTACGTGTTCATCGCGGTCACTTTTGTGACACTGATAGCCAATCTATTTCCAGTGAGTGAAAATAGTGACACACTGATGTATCCAAAGTTCTTTGTAATATTGTGGTTTTGTTTAATGTTTATGTGACGCAAATTTCGTATTGATCTTCAGCTTAATAACGTAGGTAACTATGCAAACAAAAGTAATTTGCTCATTATTCCGAAATGTCACGAGCCACGAGTTTTAAGAGTTATTCAACCGTTTAAAACTCTCGCAATGGTATTTTTTTCTTTCAGCGTGCAAATGGTAGAAAGCGCATTAATAATATTTTCACATATTTTATAACAGTTTTTTTGCCACATCTCGAATACGACCCGCGTAACGATAACGGATGTGTGCATTTAATTTTTTATTTAGTTATAGAAGACCGAATGTCTGACAAAGCAATCTTGCATATTACAAGACTTTTTTTCAATCATAAGCATTTTAAAAAGTTTCAAAAATTACCGTGAAAAATTGTTCAGCAATACAAAGTGTGATCAAAAAGTTCTTAGACTGTTTGAATTGCGTACCAACAGAGCGTCGAAAAGTGATACCAATCGTAGCTACTGAGCCAAGATTCACATCATTAACTTACGTGGCTTTTTCTGGGCATATATGTTTTTGTAGATTCTCTATAACCTTCTCTGTTGTAATCTATATTTATGCGAAATTGGTTTTTCGTATTTAGCTATTTTTTAACGAATTCAAAAAAAGATCCGTTTGATGAGCTTTTTTTGGTGGGGAGGATTAGAGAAGTTTTTTTATTTGTTGTTATGGCATAACCTTATTTCACAGAAAAATACAACATAATACATGGCGCATGTCGAAAGTTGTACCTGCTAAGTTTCAGATGCACTAAGCGGACCTGTAGCTTTTCAGTTACAATTTTTGGAATGTGATCAATAAAATGTTGCATTTTTCCGCCAACTAGATTTTTTTCATCACAATGGAAGCAAACATTTTTCTTAACATCTCTCCTTCTAAAAAGCTCTTTAAGTTTGTCTTCTTTTGGGTTTATTACAAAATCGCTAACATGAAAAACTTATTTTACAAATATATCAGTTATATTAAAACGAATAAGATTATATAGAATCTATAAATCAGAAAATATGCTTAGGGAAAGTCACAGGAGTCAGTGATACCAAAACCAACCGAGACGATAAGAAAACGGCCTAAAAAATTGAGATCCAAGTATACTAACTTCGAAACATAATAGTTTCATTTAAACTCCGAATCTACAAAAGAAGTTTCCAAGGTCCAAGGTCATACAATTTTTGGTATTGAAATTAAGTTTTAATAATTTATAGTTTTTATTTTTGAAATTATCTTTGTTATCATCCTGGGAGAGCTATTGCCCGCTATCATTCGACCCCCTGTTAGTGCGTTATTCAAACAGACTGGGGAATTTCGGATCCTACCTCGTATACTTAATACAAATTTATTTTTAAACTAGGTGGTATAATATTTCACTTTAGTTTCATTATCGTCGTTTTAGTGTGATCACAACCATCTGCTCAAATATCTCTTATGCATCATGTGGCCGGTTGTCGGCGTTTCATGGTTCGTCACGTATTTGACGTTGGCTAACGTGTTCGTTCGGTTCCGGTCCGGACAGCTCGGCTTGGGACTCGCCTTCGCGGTCGTTTACACAGCTGTAAGCAAAAATATAATATAATTATGATAATAATTGAAACAACGGAAAACCGCTGATGTTTTGCTAAAAGTTGGTAATATGAGTATAATTTGTGTACGAGAACTCGGCAAAATTGCAAAGATATCAGTTGATTTATTACGTGGTTGATTAACAATTTTGTTAATAATTTCAAAAGTCTAGTGAAACGAAATCTCCTACCCATATTATTCAAGTCGTTCAACTATGTATTACACAAAACTTTTAGAAATTTTTTACTACTTATACCTTACTTAAAACGATTTTTACTGAGGAAACGAAACTGCACTTTATTTTGAGTATTTGAATATAATAATTAATAGATTACTTCTTGACCTCTACTACAAACAAAACTAAAAGATCCGTATTATTTTTGGTACCCCATTCCATTTCACTTTTGAGGTCTTGACCTGATCGAATCAGAAATCAGTAATTAATTTTTTTATAAAATACACGATTAGCTCTTACAAATATAATGACGGGTCTATCCAACAATGACTTGCCTACAAAACGAAGGACATCAGATTTATTTTTAAAAAAATCTGTTGATATTGTACCGTTAATTTATAGTGATTTCAAGATATTATGTTCCTAAATGTAATATAATACGATGAAATTTCGTCATGTCAAATTATATAGTTCCGCGGTGTTACGGCGTGAGCACAAGAAGTGCAGCACCGTTACCGCGACGAGCGAAGGCGATAATAGACCCGAAACTTCTTAAAGCAACCTACCACAATTCCCTAAACTTTGATGTACACTTAATAAATTAATCTTTTTTTGTTTTACAACACGTAGTCGAAATAATAGCAGAGTATTAATTATGTTAACTACATTTGTTCGAGTTTTCCGCCAAAAAAAAGTAAAAAATAATAATAGTAGGTAATTATTTCCACGTTGTTATGGTTTATATAAACATCCGAAAAATTAATTATGTTATGCGTGTATATGTTAGTTTGGATAGTATTCACTCTCCCCATGGGAAAAATAACACCGATATGTAGCACGCATACGCATACATTTGCAAGATTATTTTCAGAATTTTTAACGACATATTTAAGATAAACCGAAATTCAGGGGTAGCTGGCTAGACAGATTAGAAGACCCCCTTCCCTAATCAAAATTGATATTTTTGAAATTTCATGAATTATTATTTTTATTCCTTCACACTAAAAATATTCTGATTATAAGAAATAAACATTTTTCAGAATTAAACTCTAAAGTTGTCAGTTCTGTACGGGATAATTATACAAACCAAAATTGTCAGTTGTTTTTTATCTTCCCATTTGTTGTTTTATACGAGAAATCTAATCCCAGAGGAGGAGGGGTACTGGAGAGACGTATCGCGCCTATCCAAATGCAATTTAAGGCTGTTCAAATATATAGAACAGAATGTGGTGTTATACTGTTATGTGGATCCGTTCAATTTATTCGTGATCAGATTAATGAATAATAACATAGAAGAGCAATGTGAAATGTGAAACGTGGAATCTGGTTCAATCAAACAAATCATGTGTATTATTAATTACACATGTATTACAGGGGCGATTGGGGGGGGGGGTAGAAGTGAGATTCAAATTTTTTTTAGTTACCTATTTGTTTGTAAAGTCATATTATTCAACACTTTATTTTCATTAAGAAACTATCTACTTGTTCAGATAGTAGAATTAATTAAATTATTTTATAATTTCATTCATTCTTAATTTTATTACTATATTTAGTTTAAAGGGATTGGAAATGGTTATTTTCTGTCTTTGTCTTATACACGTGTAACATAAGAATTTAGATGGGTTCTATTTACAACATACTGATTGATCAAGTGAAGCGATAAGAATTCTAAACGCAGATTAAAATTAATCTTCAAGGTTACTTGAGATCGACTTTCTCAATTTTCAATTTTAATTTCTCCGAAAGTTAAAATATTCCATTTTTTAATTACTCCTTTTAACTCCTTTTGATTATCCATAATTATACGGGTTTTATAAATACTTATATCGTGTAAATGCGTAATTAATTTATTTGACATTTTTTTTAAAAATTTTTTTTGAATAACGACCGTCCGACCGTTCATGGTCAATAGTTTAACGACAATATTTCTGATATGGTTATTATTTGGTATTACAATTGGAAGACGTTGATTTAAACATGTAAATAACTTCTTGTTTCTTGGGTCTCTCTTAATAACAGCAATATAAGATGTTGGAATAATAATTAATAAAAAAAAAGAAAGAGCTGATACTAGGAACGGGTGCAGTTACTATTGTAGTAAGTAAGTTGAAAGGTAAGATACATAAAGTTGTTATTTAACTTATATCTGTACGCAAAGAAATACATTAAAGAAAAGCAATTCGGAGTGAAGTTCGGTAAGACATATTTTGAAATGCCGTAATTTATACGATTTTCGCCAAAATTTGATCTTAAAACGCTTTTGAAAAAATATATTAAGCAAAAAACTCATTTCAAAAAATCGTGAAATCGTGGCACCGTAGTTTAAAAAAAAAAAAAAAAATCAAAAAATGACTTCTTCGATGTACCAACTAGATAAAATTACCGGGGGGTAAAAT
The DNA here is from genome assembly GCA_902439185.1 of Cinara cedri. Classification (NCBI taxonomy): domain Eukaryota; kingdom Metazoa; phylum Arthropoda; class Insecta; order Hemiptera; family Aphididae; genus Cinara; species Cinara cedri. The sequence goes on along the minus strand of CABPRJ010000010.1, from coordinate 1,136,616 downwards.
AAAGGCGCAAAATTTCTGGTAGAAAAGTTGTTCACAGATACAAAAAACAAAAAAAAGAAGACACAAAGCACACATTATAGTAAAATCAATAGATCCCTCGATTCGTTCCGAATATTTAAAACAAAATTGAAAATAATAAAAGCATTATTTTCTTTAGTTTTCACGTTCTTTCTACGTTTTTTCCCGATTTTTCTTTATTACTTTGAAAACCGCTTGAAGAATCGAAATAGTGTTTTTCAGTGGCGTACGTAATCACAAAGTAGTAAATGTGAAAAAAAAAAAATTTAAAAGACCAGTATTGAAAATTTTTTTATGAAATAAAGCACTTTTAAATTTCATAAATTAACTCTTTGTAACGCGACATAAACGGACTGACAGACTGCTAGATTTTGTGTCGAGCCGAAAAACTATGGACACAACGCTATAATAGTGTCTCGGAACCATGATGATAATTTTATCCGACCACGTTCGAAATAATAATTATTCACGGGCAACGACAACTTTTAAGTAATATGCTGCAATGTTTCGCTATCGCCGCACGGACTCACGGCTTATTCATTTATTCTTGACGCGTATTAAACAATATGATTATATATTTAGCAAAACTTTGCGGCGCGTCCCGTTCGGCCAGCGCGCTAAACTTTGTCGGGTTACCCACTATACTTAGGCGGCCAGAGTATATAGACACGGCAAAATGTTTCCTGTTCGGTTTTAACGGTTTCGACCGGAACGCGTATAAATTAGGTAAATATCCGATTCGGGCTGCAAATAATATTGTTGCCGATAAAATGCGGGTTTCAAATATATAATTATACGGTATATCACAGTACCTATTATTAATAACTGGCGATGTAAACGGAACCAAACCGCCGCAGTTCGACGTCAAAAACATGATTCCCGTTACATTGGCTTGTTAGAGGCTTTGTCGTGTCGTGGTAGTGGCGTGCCGGACGGTTTTTTCGGAATTGATGAGAACTTATCGGAAAAAAAAAAAAAAAAAAATTCAATTTTATATTATAATTATTATAGTATCTGGCTATGAACACGCAGCACATTGCGAGCAATCAGGAGGAAGATTTGTCCGTTGACGAATACGGATACGCCGCGATCGTTTTGGCCGTCGACGTGATGAACGTATCCCTGTTCATGGTAACCGTATACGATGTCATCGACTAACACACGAAATATATTATTATTATTTTGTAACGAGTGGCCAAAATAAATGTCGTAATAAAACGACGCGGCCGCGATACGTGCCAGTAATCATTTTTAATAAAAGTTAAACATTTATTACACCTGCGAGTGTAGTTTTATTTCGAAATCGCATCTTTTTTTTTTTGTATCCCTCCCCCTCCCTCTCCCCTTACGAAACGAATCATTATTAATGAACGCCAAGTCGCTGCCGTGCCAAAAAAGTAATTTAAGAAAAAAAAAAAAAAAAACCTAGTCACCGGTATTACTATACGACGAGAAGTGTATGCGTTTCCGTTTTACCCGTGAAACTTGCCTAATAATTTATGAAAATAAATCTTTTAGCGCTGTCGCTCGGACTCGGACATCGTGAATAACAGCCATTGGAAGAAAAAAAAAAAAATTTTTGCGAATTGACGTTTTTCAACCCACTCCCGAGTGTCAACCGCACACGGAGAATCCGTTTTATTATTCCGTTTTTATCGAATGTTCACCAAAAATAGAAACTATTTGCGTTTATATGTGTAACGGACACAATAGTGTCATACATATATACCTATCTTTTTCTGGCTACTTTTGAACACTTCTATCTGCTTTCTCTGGACCGAATGATCGTAAAATCAGGAATAACAATTGTTTTAAACAATTCTAACAGTTAAATAGTTTTTACCATTTTTACTCCAGTTGAAAATATTCCTGGCTTCGTTCGTTCACTCCGGTAATCGAGCATCGAATGAATATAAAATCCCCGGTCCCGCTGTCTATGGCGCTTTTTCTTCTATCGCTTTTATCTATCAAGGCGAATCTGGGATTTTATATTGTTTGTGTTTCCGTTATTTATTGTTTAGTGAAGAATATTTTTATAATACCTAATGAGTTCTTCGATGGTTTTTTTTTTCATATCAATAGGTTGCGGTGAAACGGAGTCTCAAAAAATTACTCGAAAATAATATAGACAATGTCCATCGACAAAAATTATAATTTACGAGTATCTGAAGACCATATTTTATATAATAAAACGCTTAATGCGATTTTATTATAATAATTTAGTACGATACGATCATATAATATCTGAGAAAAAGTTAAATCAAATTTATACTCAAAATCTTCGTGGATATGATAAAACCAATACCCTGCATATATTATGTAAGATCCAGTGGAGAAAATAAGGAAAAATAGCGATTCCATTTCGCTTTTGCATAAAATATATAAGCAAATAGTTTTTTTTTTAAAAATGTTTTTGAGGTTTAACTGTGTGAATATACGTATACTAAGACTTGTAATTTCGTTGGTCCGAGGTACAGTTCCACTTTATTATTTTACAGGACAACGGGAAAATACAAAGAAGCCCGGGAGGTGCGTGGAAGGTGTGCGCAAAAAGTGAAATAAAAACTTGTAAACCTGGCCGGATGATTTCGGGATACTGCAATTTGTGTATACCCATTAGACCTAGACGTAAAATCGTCCGGTCGGCAAAAAACACGAGAAATAAATAAATAATACATGGAAAAAAAGAGGGAGAATTTCCAGAGTCTGCGGAAAATGAATAATTTAATCGTTTTTTATACGCACTATAGCTTAACCACGAGTATAGTACATTTTATTTATATCTTATTATCAAATGGATGTACTTATGTATTAAATAAAAAAAAAAATAAAAATATTAAACATTTATCAAAACCACTTCTGTGTGTAGATATAATATAATGTTATATTTAGTGATGTATCTAGTAGAGTACTTACTTATATACAATATTTACCAATGGGTTTGTTGATTGTTTTAAACGAAAAATTACGCACGCACAAAGACGAATCGAATTCATATTTAAAGGCAGGAAAAACATTTTTTGTTTTTTGTTTTGTTTTTAAAGTGCGATTCCAAACGTTATAATTTATTGACGAATAATTTAAATGCGTGAAATATTTTATGAGAGGATTAATTTTATGGAAAACTTTGTAAAAAACTTTTGCAGAGGCGACTGTAAAAGTCTATATACTTTTGATCAGTAGCGACTAAACGTTATTAAGAATTTCGAGAGGCTCTCGACGTGTCGGGTCCGGTTTAAATCGTGTTCCCGCGTACATTTATTTTATCACCGTCGATTCGAAATGTATCTCAACATTTGGAATACAAAAAATTAAAATATTATTGTTATTACGTCCCCAGTCGATAATTTTACACAATTTTAGACAGATGGCGTGAAAGTTTCGTGAAACGGATTGGGTATCAACGGGTAATATGATTTAATAGAAATTTTGACATAATGAAAACAACTTACCGTAACAATTTATAATACTTGCTTATTGCATCTTTGAGATTTTGAGTGTTGCGATTGAGAATGTAAAATTATATAAAATGGTCAAAATAGTTTGTATCGTATCTTAAAAGATGGGAATTTTTCACGAGTATTTTAGAGTGCACTTTTTTTGTATGGGATTGTTATAGCTTCAGTTAAATATTTGTCGTAACAGTTTGTTTTAATGTTAGAATACTGAACTAGAGTTCAGTAATAATCATAACGAATAAGACTCGAATGTATTATAAAAACCAATCGCACTTTTACTACGAGTTTTCAGTTTCTTTCCTAGAAAACAACATACAAACCAGTGGAATCAAAATTGCCTAAAAATTCAAACGAAAGGAGGAAAGAGTTATAATGAGTTTTTTAACGCCATATTTTTTATTTTTTATTACTGAAACTTGTACGATAGAAGTAGAAGCCAACGTTTTCAACAGCGTTTCGGCGGTTTTGAGAATAAGATACTTACACGAAAGACATTATTATTAGGTATCTGTACTGTGGTCCCGTGACATTTTGTGGTTATAATTTACACTCGCATCGAAAATCGCAGGTGCAATAAATTATTATACACGCGAAGTGATTTCGACCGTATTTCTCTTAAAATTTGTGCACACGCAAACAAATAACAGCAAAATGTACAGTCCTCATTTTCCTGTTTCATATCATATATCATGTTGCGTTTGTGTTTACCTTTGAATACATGAAATTGGCATTCCGATTCAGGGTCGTGGAGAGAAAATGAATGCCTGAGAGTAGAGTGATATACGCCCCCTCCCTTTTTTGTGCCACATTTGATGTAAATGTTCGGTAATTCCAATTAAAAATTAAAACATAACATTATTTAAAATTATATTTTTATTTATCTACTGGTCACTGTACAATGTACTGTACTGCACTTACAATTGCAGCTGATATTTTAGTGCCTTCAGTATGTTATTGCCATAGGCCCTTATTGCTTACATTTTGCTTTAGAAAACTCAAATTATCCTGGTGGTTTTACTAGTGAGGGGAGGGATCATCTATAGTACAAACTATGGTTGTGAACCGGTTACAATGCAACCAGTTATCACTTATTTGGCGATGCCCTATCATGCCATACTACAAAAATAGCTACTTTATCATGTTTTTAGTTTTTTCTTTTTATCAACATCTTATTTGTATGCAAAGAATAAAGAATATAAATCGTTGGTAATATCTATAGTATAGACATTTATTATAGAAATGTGGTATAGACTTTATACCACATTAAATTATTTCTCGTGTAGGTACCTATATATTAATGGAAAAAAGTGGGATGTGTATGTTTTTCGTGCAAAATATTTTTTCCTTCCCCCCACCCACCAGGAATTGTTTAGAACAACTACCGCAGAACTAACTCGAATAATAAAAATATGATATTATTGCGTGCGTTTTCCACTGCGGGATTCAAAATCTTTACGGAGTGATAAACTCCAAAATCTCGCTCAACGTCATTTTATCCAATTTTAGTACTACTTTCGCGGCGGATAATATTCCCATGGGGTTTGGATACGTGAGCTTCGGTTACCATTATGATTTGGTCTACGAGGTATCTTTACAATGTCCGGGAAACATCAAAGACACGTGCACGACCTACATGTGTGTGTATACATAAAATATTATCCTAATATTCGGATGCGGTTTCCGCAATCGCAGACTCATTCTGAACAGTGTAAGGTCCAATAAAAAGAACGGAAACAAAAATCAAAAAAATAAATAAATCGCAACAGACGTATTAGGTAAAGGTGTAATCAGAGGTGATCGAACAGAGAGAAATGAGGGGTATATCCCCTGCTATAATCTAATTTTTCTTAAATATTTATAATAACATACAGGATGATTTTTAATCACACTCACCCCATATTTTCACATACTTAGATTTTTGGCAATATTTAAGGAGGATCCTGTAACAGTATCAACTTAAGTTTTTTGAAACGGGAACCTACATGTTTTAATGTAAATTTTCAATCCGATGATAATTCTGAAAATTCTGACGTATTGTAATTGAAGAAGTGTCTGAGTTATTTCACTTTGAATACTAAATGGTAATAAATTAATAACTAATGATTGTACGATTCAAAACACGAATTCGTCAATACATGAATCCTGTGAAACGGTCGATATCCAATCCAATCATATTTAATGCAGAATAACTCAGAAACTTTTCGTTTAAATTTCAATTACAATACGTCAATATTTTCAAAAAAATCATCTGGTTGATCATTTACTTCAAAACATGTAGGTTATTATTTGAAAAATTAAAGTTGTTATCAGCGCACAGGATTCTCTTTAAATGTTTTGAAAAATCTGTGTGTGTAAAAATATCGTCGTTCTGCACTTAAAAATTCCAAAAATCAGAATTTGAATTTATACATAATTTAATGGTACAAATAGGGTGAGAATGTTTAAAAAAATCACTCTGTTTATTGTATTATATCTTATAGTTATAAAAACAAATATGTAAATAATAATAGTTTTCAAAAATTATCCTTATCCCTCCCTCATCCCATGATAAAAATATTTGGCTGTCACTGGGCGTAATACAACTTTAGTGTGTTTTGACGAAAATTTATTAACTCCTGCGATCATAACTACAAGAAATTTCTGCGCGAACATAAATGATTTCCGAGCCTGACGGCGACGTGAGTAAATTTAAATTTACAAACGGTTAGTACCCAAAATATCGTCTGAAGTTCGGTGAAAATAGTCGAAAATTCGTGTGGGTTTATATTGGGGCGGTAACAGTGCTGGTTTGTTATACGATGGATTGAGACACCGTAAATTCGAAAAGTTTGATCATATTAATAACTATAATGCAGCTGAAAAACGGCTGTTCGAGTTTTAGTATGAAACTCAAAGGGAAAGCAAACGTGTAAATCAACTTGTATAATAATAATAGAATTATTTCGTTGCATAAACTCGGGACTTTTGACCTTAATATAATTAAACCAATCCAGAAAATATGTTCGTAGGGGTTCGTAGATTTAACCAGTGAACGAATTTCATAGACTACCAAAAAGTTAACGCCGAGACGACTACGCGCGTTTCATTTTAGAGTTTAGGGAGGCTCAAAATATCAATATTTCCTATACATAATATTTGTTGACTGTTTAATGTTACTGACGAATGGATTTCAATAATAATTTTATTTTACAATTGCGGAAATACAGAATGCCTTTGTTGCTATACAACGTGCGAGACAAACAGAGAAAATAAATGTTAGCGACAATGAAGCCGCCTCTTAGTACTATTTTCAATTTGAATTTATCTTAACGAATTATATTCAGAATCGTTTTTCGTGTAAAGGTATAAATTAAATTATTCTATACATCTTACTTTACCCTAACTTCTTGACTACAATAGTCACCTACCCACGGTGTGAAGTGTATGTTGGCTGTTTTTTTAAATTTTATATTCAACGACACAATGCAATTTTAGTGTGTAGGTACCACGCGAAACGAAAAAATCGAGTTAATAAAAAAATAATGATAATAATATGTTATGTAAACTGCAAACCGGGGAGATTTTCGAAAATGTATATTTTCGAGTCGAGTATATTTTAATTTATTTATAAACTATACGCCGCCGCCATGTTTACCCTAGTTTTTTGTTTGTTTGTTATAAAACTGATTGCATCCCGCGCGTGGAACGGAGATTTTTAAAATTATAATTAAATTTTATCAAAACGTCACGTTATTAGCACAACAGCAGCAGCTGTGCTCAATACATAATAATATACCAACGTAACTTATTACAAATGATTTGATATTTAAAAATTATTTGACAGACTGTGTATATCGCATCCACTTAGTGAAATCGCCATTTTCACGAACTGGATATCCATTCAGTGAAATTCGTTTAGATCGTGAATTTGACGAAAATACATTATATGGACATCCATTTCATGATATGGACAATACCTACACTTATTGTACACTTTGTGTGATTATTACGAAACAAAATTTTTTATTTAACAATAAATTATATTATAAACTACTATACTTTTATTTATTGTCTTAAACCATATTTTTAAATTATTTTTTTTATTTGATATTTAATTTGATTTAAACAATAATTGATAAACTATTCCTATATATTTTTCTTCTTTATTATTTATTTTTACATGACGATTGATTATGACAGTTACATATCGACTGTTACATAGAATATTATTTTTGAAACAAACACACCTACTTGATTGGCAACGAGTTTTTGCCTTAAGACAAAAATCCTTTCACTTCTGAATTTTTTAAAATTATTTCTCGTGCTGAAAATTCAATATTTTTATGAACTTGATCAGTAGTGACAAATTGAGTTGTTGATTTTTTCTAATATTCTCTACTAAACCATCCTTTAAGTAAACCATATTTTGTTCCAATTTTATACAATCATTTTCTTTTATTTTGTCTGTGATTACACAAATTATGTATAGAGGATCTGTAGGTCCCCTATTAACTTTCGGTACATCGAATAAAACGCACTGAATAACTTCAAAATCGTCAGTTCTTTTTTTGTTTCCCTGTTAAAAATAAATTTAAATTAAGATCTAAAAAGTAAAAGTATATTATAACTGTATTTTATTATCTACTTTGATCATTTTCTGTACAGTTATAATTTGACCTTCATGTCCACGTTCACGACGAATTTGTATTTTTTTTACTTGAATTGCATAATTGACAAATAATTTCATTATTTTTAGCTTTACAAATACTGCAGGCAATCGAACGTTTTTTAATTTTCTTTATTTGAGATATATGTTTGAGGTCTTCTTCTGTTATTAATTTTTTTAAAAGATCAGATGGCAAATTTGATGTCCTTAGTCTAATGTTTGGGTCATTCCCAAATAAAGCTTTATAAGGGCTACGTCCAATTGTTCGGTGAAATGAACTATTTTTTTGAAAATGAACAAAATTTAAATTTGTAGATTTAAATTTATAATATTTATCCATTTTTTCATAAAATGCGTTCCTTTCTTCCATTTTTATTTGAAATTGAAAACTATAAGCACAATAGTACCTGCGTTACATGCATAACACACAAACACTAACCAAATTTTATATTTTGAACAATTTAGAAGTTACATTAGGTATCCGTCGACCGTCATCCGATAAGGAAACATTTATTTGATATCGGATATTGAATTACCGAAATTAAAATTGATATCTCATAGTCTTATACGACTATTATTGCTTGTAATATTATTATATTTAATCTTTATTAATTTAGAAAAGTGTGGTTTATCTGAACGGGTATGGTTTATGAAAAATAAAATGTATCGTTATATTTTTGTTCATAAGAAAAGTATAGTAGTTTATAATATAATTTATTGTTAAATAAATGGTGTAGGTATTGTCCATTTCGTGAAATGGATGTCCATATAATGAATTCTCGTTAAAATTCACGATCTGGACGAATTTCACTACGTGGAAATTCAGTTCGTGAAAATAGTGATTTCACTAAGTGGATGCGACATATACATAGTACATACAGTTAGTTAATTAATTGAATACAAACAGACTCTCGAAAAATATATTATTGATATTGTATTAAACATTGAGATTGATTGAGATTGGCAATAATTCAATTCTATGGTCTATGTATAATGAAAAATTGTACTTAAGTACTTTGTTTAAGATTCCTAGTGTAGCGAAGAAGCCGTTATTGATTTACTTTTACTAAGATGCGTCTTTTCGATCCCACGGTATGTCACAGTGGCGGATTGGGATATTTTCCGGGAATTGAATTTAAGTGCTCCGAAATGTAAATCATTCTCCCTTTAAAAAAAAAAAAAAAAAAAAAACAAACTTAAAATTAGGCCTTGAAACCAAGTGACAAGAGTCTCATAACTAACAGAGGCCCACCGGGAAATTACTATTTAATAAATGTGATTCATTTAACGCGAAGATAACAAATATTCAGATTTCACTGTTTCACATAACAAAAACAATTACTAGCATTATGCGGTTTTTTAAAAATTAAACATAATTTAAATTATACACACGATAATGATGATGATGATATTATTATTATGTTGTGTCCGCGACGCATACTATTTCTCTCTTTCTCTCTCTGTGTCTTTCTGCCTTGGATTCATTCTCATGTATTTTTCATTTTTTTTTTTTTTTTAAAACGTGGCCCTGGGGAATAAAGGTAAAAACGTTATATTATATACTCGTACCTATGTCCTATATAATATATTATACATTTATGTTGGTATACAGCAACACCGCGAGTTTAAAAAATACATACCTACCTACCTATATACCTAAATAATATCATTATAAATACAAAAGTTAATTTAGAGTTTGACAGAAACTCCAGAATGTAAATCTACCGGAATATCATATATAAACATATAAAAAAAAAAAATCAATATCCCAGGACTTATTATAATTTAATAATAACGGTGGTAGTGGTGGTAGAATATTTAATTTGTAAAATATACAGGATACCGTTTTTCCGGTGAAAGTAATAAACTCATATCTATAACTATGTTGTAAACCCTAAATGCTAAGTTTTAAAGATAAACATATGATTCTCAGTTGAAAACTAAATTTGGTGAGCCACCTCATCATAGGGGTAATAATGATTTTTGAGCTCACTAATGAATCACTCTTCCCCCTTGATTATTAAAATATCTATTACTTAGTCAATATTTTGGAGAGCTATAAACTAGTGCTGAGCATTTTATTCCTGTTTAATCCAAAATTTAGCTAGACTAGGATAGTAACAATCCGTATAATCCGGATAACAATGAATAATTACTAGAGTTAGGATTTTGTATAAAACTATAAAAATCCCTTAAAAAAAAAGAAAAAAAAAACACTAAACTATTTTCAAAAATTAATATTAGACGTATTACCTATATAGAGGTTTTATTTTTATAATTTAATGTATTTAATGTATTTTATTTATTATACATCTATTATACCTATAACCTGTAACAACCTATAACAGATTGCAGTTAATTAAATATTCAACATTTCAATTAAATACATATAAAATAAAATATAAACAAAATATTTATGGAAAAAAAAATATTTAAAAATTTGACGATGACAGCCAGTTGACAGCTTCTGGACAGGTATGTTAATCTGGAAAATAATGTAAAAAAAAAACTTAAAACTAAAAACAAAACAATCTAAAATTTCAAAAAAGCATTAAAAAAAAAAACAAAATCAAAATTGTGTAGATTTCATTCTAAGTAGTATGAATCAAATGATATAGCTATCATAGCTTTTCAATCGATGTGTGGTCCTGTTACTAAAAGTTTCCATTTCAGAAATTTTAAAATTTTTTCTGTAAATGCAAAATTAATTTATTGATCACTTTTTCTTAAAAATTATTATTATTATTATTTTTTGAATGATAGCCGTCCATGGTCTATTAATAATGTTTCTAATCTGGTTATTATTTGGTATCTATAATAATTGAAAGAAATTGATTGGAACACGTAAAGAACTTCGTATATCTTGAGTCTCCCTTAAAAACAGCAATATAAGATGGTAGAACAATAATTAATAAGAAAAAGAAAAAGCTGACACTGCTGATGGATGCACCACTGTTGTAGGTAGGAAGTTAAAAAGGTAGGATATTATTTTTTTTATATTTGTAAGCAGCGATAAATCATTGTTTACGAGAAAACGATCCTGAGCGGAGTTCAGTTGATAGTGATGCTTTGTCAACAACATATAATAAAATAATTAAATAGGCTTTATATATTTTCTTTAATAATATTAGTTTAATATTGTACCGATTTTCTCAATTTTCCTACGTTTTTCCGGTTTTTTCATGTTTTATTTCGGTTTTTCATATTTGCTGAGAAAACTCTCGATAAAATCCAAAAATTACCTGTTTAAAGTACCTCCTTAGTGAAATTTCCTTTTAGAAACATCGTTATCAATACAATTTGAAGCAAAAATTCTGGTTGAAAAATTGTGCATAGGAAAAAAAAAGTCGTAATATTTTAGTAATATATTTCGTACATTTTCCCGTTTTTTTTTTTCGATTTTTCAAATTTGATGAGAAAACTATTGAGAAAATCGAAAAACGACCTCCTTAAAGTACTTCCTCAGACCGATTTATTTTCAGAAAATGTGCTACACTTAAAAATCTGAGCAAGTCTTCTGATAGAAGAGTTGTGCACAGATAAAAAAAAAAAAAACAAAAAATAAACATCTTTGTGGAACTATAAGCTTCTTCGCTCCACTCAGAATCTAAAAATTACTGCATTTTGATTTACTGTCGGTTATATTTGGAAACAAAAATATTAAAAAAAATATCTACAACTGGTGAGCGGTGAGTCTGAAATCTACGAGTATATAAAAAATTGGAGGAACTAATGGAGAAGAATTGCTTCGGAAGCCAAAAGCCGCCATGGCGTTTAAGAATTAAAAGAAGGTTGTTACAGTGCGTATAATGCTGTACACAAAATATTTAATTAAATTTCCGAAAAAATATTATACTATATATTATTATAAACAGCATGGCGTATCGGCCACTTGCAGAGCACGACACAAAAACAGCTCGCGAAATTGCTTTCTTTATACCGCATGTTGTGGAATTCCGACTTCCGAGTGTAGTTATGTGGTAGAAGTTTACGGTGTTAACACTTTTTATAAACTCTAATTCGCGGGGTTATTCGTCGAAAAAAAAAACAAACTATAATCGTTAAATACCGGCGAACGCGTACACTAAATTACTATATATCTATTGTGTGTATCATTAAAAGGATATTTTTTTTTCAAATTTTTATTAAAAATTGAGGCTATTGCAACTTTGTGTATTTATATTTTTATGCTAAATTTTGACACTTTTAGTGACTTTCTCAATACCATGAACTTTAGCTTTAGCTTTTACTTCGACAGTTAGAGTTGTTTTAAGTCCGGTTTCTACAGTCAAACATTTGAAGTCTAACAAACTTAAAACATTTGTTTGAAAATTAGATTCAATTAAATCAAATATTATATTGAAATAGTTATAATGTTATACACTCTCTTTTTAAGTGGTTGTTCAAAATCAACAATTTTTAGAATTATAGGATAGAAATTCCTGTGTGGAAATAAAAGAATCCTCATTCAAAATATCTGCACATCCTTGTGTGCTGTATACCTACAGGTTCTCGTTCGCGTTTCTCCTATAGTACCTATGTATACCATTTAGTTAGTCTCGCTCACTTTTCCAGCTCTTTTGTTTGTTTTTTTTTCCAAAGTCGTTTACGTTCGTTTTTTTTAATAACTGATGCGCCAGGCGTCGAGTCCACGCTACCATATGCAGGTCACTAATGAACGCCCATTATGACTATTTAAAAATGTAACGAAACAGCTTCTGCGCGCTTCACAATATAACGTTATAATAATATATATATATGTGCAGCACAGCATTATAAATTATTATAAAATACGTAGTTAAAAAAATACATATCTGCAGTAGCGACCGACCTTATTTTACTTAAGGCATCGTCGTAGTCTCCGTAACGTAAAGTCTGTATTGACAAAAATGTTCTTGTGTTATATTAAAAGTGAAGGCTAAGAGCGGTAAAACGGTGAGGATAACCATTCCTCTTATATTAGATTCCGAATGTAGCGAAAAGGCTATAGTTTATATTTATATTATTAGACTAATAAAATGTGTGTATGTTTTTATTTGACACTTTTTCAATTAAATAGGTAAATAATCAGATATTTTATGCCATGGTTTAAAAAATGTCAGATTTCTGGTCGGTTTGGTTCAATTTATTTGGATGATTGTTTTGGATTTCCAAAAGTTCTTTTTAAACAAATTAAAAGAACTAAATTAAAATAAAAAATCGATGATGCACTAGGTTTTTTAGGTTCTGAGCGAACGAGGAATGTATTGGTTTTACAGTGTTTTTTTTTCTATGCTGTGTACAAAATGTCTACCAGAAATTTTACTTCGATGTATCAAGTGTAGTACTTTTCCTAATAGGAAATTTTATTCTATGGCACTTTTGGAGGTCAATTTTTGATTTTTCAAATGGTTTTCATAATAATTGGGAAAAACCGAGAACATTTACGAAAAAAATGCTTTTATTATTTTCAATTTTATTATTTGTTGTAATTCAGTTAAAAATATTCATGGAAACTTGAAATTCGGACAGAAAACTTTTTTTGCCCTTTCTAAACAAGGTAAAATTTTCGAAAAATTTGGGCCATTTTTGAGGTATTTGTAGACATTTTAATTTTGAGAGTTTTGTATATGATATTTATTCGGAAGGTACTCTGTGGTAAAACTGTTTAACTTGAACAAAAATCCTTTAAAATTTAATAGAAAATTCATTAAGAGTCTTATTTTGTGGTAAAACAAAATTTAGTTTAATGTAGTATTTTTTTTTATAAGGGAATTTTAATATCAAATTTTGACGAAAAAATTATGTGGAATGAATATAATTTTTCAATTTTTTGTATCATATGTAGGTATATTGACTATTTAATAATGATGGTGAAGTCAGAATTAAGTGGACTGATTGATGATGAACTTTCGAAATTATAGCTTTTTGACTTTCTGATATTATGCGGATATTATATGTTGTGTTAAATAGCTCTATATTATCCTTCTTAAAGTATATTTTCCGTAAACTAATGGTCATTTATGCCTATTATGACTAGAGGTTCCAAGTTCAAATTCAAGTCATTGCTTGTTTGGGCTAATCAATTCGCAAGATACCCCTCGATTTGTTGTGCAAACTTTTCTACCAGAAATCTCGCTCCGATGTATCAAGTGTAGCTTATTTTCTGAAAGGAAATTTTATCTCCATGATAATTTGGAGAAGTCGTTTATTGATTTTTCAAGCGGTTTTCATAATATTTAGGAAAAACTGGGAAAAAATGTCGGAAAAAAGGAAAATATACGAAATATATGTATTAGTAAAAAAAATATTATGAATTTTTTTCTGTGTACATATTTTCTACCATCAATTTCGCTGTAGTAGTTTTTATTTTTACCAGTTAGCCAAGCTCCACCTCGAATCATTGTTTTGATTGCAATAATAATAATCAAACAAACATGAAATAAACCCGGGGGAGAGTAGTCAAAACTAAGAAAAATTATAAGTAAATTCTGAAAATAGTCCAGAAAAATCTGGTAAATTTCCACGGTCGTTTTGATATGTCATTCGATTAATTTGAACAATATACTGGTGCTGCGTTAAGTTAGCACCGGTATGTTTGTTTGGAAAGTTAAATGTTGTGGGGATCTTTGCAAATTCTTGATGAAGTTTTAAAATTGTCCAGTGCCAATTTAACGCACACGGTTATATTATCTTTTTTTTACGCTGATGCAAATATATTATATACACACCACAAAGTCAGTAACTTACTCGACATTCTCGAAAGTTAACGCAATATGTATTTAAGTATATTTACACAAATAATATCGACGAAATAGCGATAGTTTGCTAAATTAAAAAAAAAAAGAGGGCGGGGGAGAAAAACTACGAGTATTACCTACTTTAAGTCTTGTTATTAAATTTTGACGTTATTCATTTTGTTATAGGTATATGAGCGCTTTTGAAACGTATTGTTTACTAAAAGTATTTTAACTTTAAATTCAGGGCAGCAAAAAAAAAAAAGTAACTAAACAAAATGCAATATTATGTACATTGAACCTACGTATATTTTTTATTTTAAAATTCGTTCAAAATGTAATCCTGGTAAAAATATTATAATGTTTTTTATGTTTTTGATAGTTCAACACCGATTGAAAAATGATAAAATTAGCTATAAAGTTGCTAAAATAGAAATCAGTAAGTTTTGAATCCATCTTTTAATACCTTTTTTATTTTATTAACCAAAATATTGATGTCTATCGGAAAACGGTATTTATCGAAATATACCGAATACCGGTATTTCTATTACCACCTACTCTTCTGTAGACTTATTAACTATAGGTACTCTTTTCAGAATACCCGGCGACGGACGGGAACACATCCGAGTTAGTACATGTATAACCCACTTCTGGTATCGCTACCTCCGATAGTCCCTGCATATGGTCACGTATAGTTGGCCGTGCCGCAAGGGTTCAACAGGATGTATTGGACCAAAAAAAAAAAAAAAATATTTGGCTATGATAGCTTAAACTTATAACGATTTCTTCATATTATGTCTTCGAGATAAATTTAATATACAGAATAATCAATTTATCGTAAGACGCTCATAAGACGGTAAACCACTCGTTTTTTACTTTCAAAAAACTGTCTACAATATTATGATCCTGAACTACCAATGACTTCAATAAAAATAATTTCTGATCATCTGATGACTCTTAAAAGTTATTTCGTGAAATTTTTCAGAAAAAATTAAACAATACAATTGGATTTAAGACCCGTTTACTGACAAATCACTGTTCACAATTACAATAGTACAACCTTAATCGACATTTCATCTGACTCTTAGTTACTAATGACATTTTCTTCATATTTACTTTTAGGATTTTGGAACAACATTAAAGATGAATATCTTGAAGTAGCCAACAAAGCTTTGCATCTACCATTTGCGACATCGTATCTAGCAAGAATTTTTGCAGTTGCTGTATTAAAATCAAAACATGATGTTGAAAAACAAATGCATGTGGCTGATAAACATTGCTACCTAATGTTGAAAAATTATTAATCAAAAAACAAGCACATTGTTCACATTCAGATTAAATATTATCATTTTATTTTTTTTTTCATAAAAATAAAAATATTTCGTTATACTTTAATTGAAATTAAATAATATTTATAGCTGATTTGTTTTTTCGTAAAAATAAAAATATATGAATATTTCAATAAAACAAAATTTTAATTAATTTATTCACGGAAGGCGTTACGTGAACTAAACAAATTTGAGAACCACTGGCGAATACTATATAATATGCTCTCTATTTCAATTAACATGATGGATCGTCAAAGTGTATAAATATTGATTTTGTTTTTTATGGCTCATTGGTATTTATAGTTCAATAATTCATTATATATTTAACGGTGCAAAAAAAAAAAAAACCGGAAAATGTATAGAACACGCTACCGTACAAAGAATCGAAAATAATTGAAAAGGCCGAGTTTTCCTCGAATTATCTGTTTGCATCGCTATTTTTTTTTTTTTTTTTTTATAGTGCGTATATGCTGACAAATGCATGATTCTCGGTTATTGACTTTTCATCACTAACAACAAATTCAACAGCAAAAATGAACTGTTATTAAGGACGGGTGCAGCCACTGTTGTAGTGGGAAGTTGGGAAAGTAGGATACATAAAGTTATTTAATTTTTTTATGCATGCATGTGGCGATAAACCATTGCATGTTTACAAAATGTCAATATTCGTAATTTGACAAAAATACAGATCTTTAAAATAATTGCTAACCGAATAATAACAAAAAAGCGAAACTCAATTTTCTTAAACTTTATTCTATTTTCCAAGTTTTTTTCCGGCTTTTCGTAATTATTATGAATACTATATGAGAAATCAAATAACGACTTTCTTACTCACAAACTAGACACAATTTTCTTTCTAAAACTAAGCTATTTTTGAAATTCGGACCAAAATTCTGGTGAAAAAATATAATCTTAAACATTTTAAATAATGAAATCGCTGCGTCGTAATTTGAAAAAAACCGTACTTTTTGGTTTTTCCAATTATTATAAAAATGTTTGGTACGGCGTTTTAATAATGGCTTAAGTCATAGATTTTATGACATATATGCCTTTTTGCCAGACCAAAAAGTGCATTTTAATGACTTTTAAGTATAATGTAACGTTTCAGAATATACTTATGCAATATACACTAACACATAAAAGGGACAAAGTTCGCATCGTTCTGTAATCGATTATTTCGTTATACTCACTTTACAATATTCGCATTAACTCGAGTGAGGCAGATTAAATTATAATATGATCGTCACCCGTGAAACCAATTGTGCGTATCAATTTGTTATGTAACCCACCCTGATAATAAGACTTAAATGTACTCAAACTACTGCTTTATTTAATGTCTTGGTACGAATTATGTCCTCTGGTTGCATACGTCTACCGTGTGCGATCCCGATCAAATGAAAACGAACAGACGATAAAACGCCATCACTGCCTATAACACAAAATCGCTTATAGTTTATTTAACTGGATCCTCTGTACATTATAAGATATCCGCGTGGTAGTAGTTCTGTACACCATAATTATAATTCGCAGTATTTCAATGCGGTTGCCTATAAAAGTCAATAGCCTTTTATCAATAACGTTTTATTCAATAGGTATTTAATATTTCAACTCAGAAATTGTACGAATTTTCAGTAGTTTCCATTAACTTTGAAAATACACATATAGACCAAGTATATGACGTACATGCCAATGTCGTTATTGTAATATTATAATATATTTCCCGAATCTGAGTTTAAAAATGTTAGTTGCTATTTGAAAATCAAAAATTGATCATTTTTAATTTTTATATTTTTTTTCTTTAAAAGCCTTACATACAAATTTAACTAGTTAAAAAATATTCAAAAAGTAATTAAATAACTTCACTTTTTACTTTTCAACTACAATGTTACTACCCAGATTTGCATAAAACACATTCGTTTTTCCAACTGCATTGTTTCTGTCAACCTTTACTATAACATTGATCTCCAAAATGAAAACATATTAAAAAGATTACATAATTAAATTGTATATACGAAACGAACACTTATCGTATATAATGCGAGTTGTTGATTTAAAAAGTGTAATAAAAAAAATGCATAATAATATTAGAAACAGCAAACATATTCGCAATTGAATATACCTAACTTGATATTCATGATAAAACAAAAATCACTCCCCACTGGACTACATTTGTACGTGCACAGAATTTATGTAGATATAACAAATGTCATTCTCCTGAAACTATCTCACTAAAAATCTGTCACGTTAATGTCTCCGTAGACTACGTTTTTCATAAAGTACTAACTCGTTCTGACACTTTTTGATATGAATAGTTCAAATCGCATTTGGACATTTTTCGTGTTTTCTTGGTTTTTATAAAGTGAAATAATGTGTTACGATCTGCTGCTCTTAATTGGGTTTGGAAAATGTTTTCTTCTCCTTATTCGTAAGAATTCCAAAAAATAAAAATAATAAAAAAAACATGAGAGGTTAGCTCAAAGGATTGCAGTTTCTCAACAAGAATAGGTCATGACAAAACTTAAGTATAATTTCTGCGAAAAGAAAACATCGATGTCTTCATGTACATACCTTTAAATGTTATCTTTGATTTTAATCTACCTGCGGCATGCCTCAAAACTACAGATTCCGTTTCATTTTTCTCGTTAATAATATTGTGTTGTGATTTTGCATTCACAATGTCAAAGGAACGAAATTGCTGTCCCGTTTACCGGTCGACTCTTTCAAACACTGATAAGCTCATTGTATTATTATAATGTTGCAAACGTTTCGACCGTTTGAAATGTAGTCGTACAGTGGTGTGAGCTTTAAAGTCTAAAGGAAACAGTGGCGCTCTTGGCGGCCGTTGCGTTTTTAACGAAATCCATGTGATAAACACAATAATAAATAATATTATGTATATATCACGTACAAGATGCACAAGAGCAAAAAAATGTAAGAAAAAAGCGCACACTGAATTATACGAGGTACAGCATCCGGTTATCAGTACCGTTTTTTTTTGCGCGTACGCGATTTTATCTGTATTATTCTTTATATAGTCTGACGGAGCCTCATAATAATATGACGACTGTATATATATTATGCACTTTTCATCTCATTCTAACATATTTTCCTTTGTAGAAACGAAAACAAAATTTAAATTTACAATAAAAGAGACTGACATGTTTCGTACGATGGGTGGACCACTGTTGTAGGTGAGAAGTTGAGAAGGTAAGATATATAAAGGGGAATTTATTTAACATCTGCATGCAACGAAAAACATTGTAAACGAAAAATGATTAGGAGCGAAGTTCCGTTGTACTTTCTTTGTCAGTGGCTACATATCAAAAGGAACAGGGTCAGTCTTTTATTACTTTTCGATTAAAGTAATATGTCTGATAGAAAATATCGTGAATATTAATCAAAAACAATGAAAACAGTAACGCCCCAGCGTGCCGTAAATATTTGTCGTTTTATCTATAATTTTCATTCCTGGTTTTTCATATTATTTTGAAAATAGTTTTTCAAAATAATATGAAAAACCAACTAGAAAGAATCACATTTCAGAAAAAGTGCTCCACTCTGATCATCGGATCAAGATTTCTGGTAGAATAGTTGTTCAGACAGAAAAAAAAAAAAAAAAAAAAATTATAGCTGATACTGGGGACGGATGTGGCCATTGTTGAAAGCGGTTAGTTTGGAAGGTCGGATACATAAAGTTATTTAATTTATATCTTTTAACTTTTTATTTAACATCAAATATAGCATAATGAACCTCGTGTTCAATTTTACCACGTCTAGAAAAAAATCATTAATATTAGTGTTCTAGTATTTTTTCCGCATTTTTAAATACCTGTAAAACAAGATGCATATCCATAATCATAAAATGTATTATTTCTGTAGTTTATAATTAAAATCATTTATCATTGACCACCTACCTTGTGAGACCACATAAGTCGATTCAACAAATTTTACCCTGCAAATTTTAAAAATGACCTGTCTAAAGAACTAATTAGAGCCAAAATGCAACCAAAAAGGTTTCCTGTCATGTTTTAATTGGAGTACGATTTTTTGGAGAAAAGTTATTTACAGATAGAAAAAAAAAAATACACATCATAGTAAAACCAATTCAAAACTAAAAGACAGTAAATAATTGATTACTTTAACTGTAAAAACCAATAAGTAATGTAGTTCTTGAAGAAGACAAAAAAAGGCATAAAAAGTACTTAATATTTATATTTATAAATAATTGTCATTTATATTAATTAATATATATATATATAAATTAAATACAAAACAAGCAGAAAGCTCTACGAAAAAAAAAAAAAAAATCCTCCGGCGATTTTAAAATGCAGTATATTAGGCGTCTGCCATCATGAAATAAGGATTCTAATGATAATTTAACTTGCGGTTTAGTATGATAAGCAATGATTTTTGATATGACTATCGATTGTCTACTCAATTATAATTGATATACCACGATATTTATTTAGTTATCAATGTAAGTTGTAATCACATTAATTAACAGTAAAATTACAATATTGTCAATATTAAACTAAAATTTAAAGAACCATCTAATTTGAATTAGATAAAGAACGGTGCAATATTTCAGCAGGATAATCAGGGCTAAATTAAATGTAAGAATTTAACTATCCCGGTGTAGAAAAATAGTATTTATGTAAACGAAAGCCCGCTGAATACAAAGCTTAAATATTTTGTCGGTATACAAAATATTTTTTTTATAAACAACGTAGTCATCTTAAATTAACATAAATTAAAAATACCGCAGCCGACTATTTTTCGCGGCTTTCGCGAAAATCGTTTTTGTATAATAGTTCCGGATTTTTCGGAAAACGATGGACGAGTCTCTTTGTGTCTGATTTTTTTTTTATATTTTATAAAACCTTTTTTTGAAAATAAAATTGCTTTTATTATCATATAATATCCGCACCTATATATTATACAAGTTTTTTTACAGAACACACACACACACATGACGGTGGCGTACACATTTTATATGAAAACATAATATTGACGTTTTATTTACGGCGAATATAAAACCATATTATGTTGATTTTTAATATAATATACTCAAAATTATATTGGCTATATTATGTAATAACGATTGCACATAATTTAATGCACCCTCTTGGTTGCACGCGGTTTTTATTTAAACATAATATTATTATTTTTTACACCACGTTTTATATGTAACGAAAAAATATTATTACCACCGACTGAACAAATATTAATATAATCACAATTCACATTTATTTATATTATAATATTACCTATACGTTACATATGTAACTGTCATGACGTGGCACTTATGCTTTTGGTTGAGCCACACGGCGACCCTTTAATCGAATAGATATTAAACATACTACAAATACGGTGCACAAAATTGTACGGCAACACGGCTGATAGAATATAATTAATACAGGGTGTCCTGGTTGTAATGTCGAATTTTAGGTTGGTAAGTTATATTGTCATAACGACTGTCGGTTACTGTTGGCTTATCATTTTCGGCATGAGTTATTATTCCGATTTTTTGGTGTAATAGTGTTTTTTCGTACGATTTTGATTATTCCATCACGGAGCAGATTACTACTCAGGACGGTAATCACTCTTGCTAAACAACATGCATAATAACTATCACTTTATTTGTTGCACGGAACATCGTTTCTCTCTCCGGTATGATGCAGTCAAATGTATAGGATCAGAGCTTAAAATGGTACAAAATGGGAAAGGCTCGTTACTGTGATCTGGATTTTATTTTGAGCGTTCCATGCAGTTCTCGAATCCGATAGTATTTAAAGATTATGTTAAAGATGACGGCGTTTCAGCCAGAGATAAGATAAGACTGGGAGATAGAGTAGGTAAGATACGGAGACTGAGTCCCCATACGTGCCCAGACTTTAAATTTCCATTACTATATGTATTATATGAAAGCCGTATCCATATGTTTAATATCTATGCATTTAATTCATGGCCATATCATATACTTTTATACGGTAATAATTGTATCTGTATTTTAATGACCGTTACCACGGTAGCCACGATTCTTCATGAATATATCATTACATAGATATAACAATAAGTTTTCATCTATAAAAAAATATTACTATATTAATATATAAATGTGAAATCAATTTCTTTGTTATAGCTAACCTCAGAAACTAAAAACTAGAGACTAGATCAATTTTTACACGGTTTGTTACAAAATTATCTGCGTTGTCAGGAGCAGGTTTTCGGCCGTTGAAATCGTTGATCCATCGCGTGAAAAAAAAGTTTTGACAGTTGGTGTAGTAATTTTTACAGAAAACACGAAAAATACACTATAAGATGTACATATTTATGGGGCATGAAAAAAAATGTTCTTTAATCGAGTTGTCACGGTTTAAAAATTAGTATATGGAATGATTCATGTGAGGCGGTGGTGGAGTTCATGGCCATATGGTGCAATTTTTTAAGTGCTCTTTTAGACGTTTTTAAAAATTTGTTTGTGAATTTTAAGTGCTGTACGTTTTAAGATTTTGTCATCATTGTTTTATTCCGTATTCGTAAAAAATAAAATTGTTTAACTCTCGTTTACAAATATTATTAGAAAAAATCGTCAAAATTAAATAATATAACTTTTTTCTCAAAACCAAGATGTATTGGTGTCCTGATATTTATTTTCGGACACCAAGGAGAATACCAGTGACAATCCTGGTTTTCCTGGACGTATGGTGACCCTGTCTATCGACATTATTCGAACGCAATAAATTAAATTAATGTTTTTGTAAAAAAAAAAAAGTAAATTACAAGAGCAGTAATTTTTTTTTTATTTATAACGAAGAACAGAAAACCTGTAACTATACGGTTTTTTTCCGCGAAAACGATTAAAGTCCCTGGCGAAAACTTAGTCAATTAATTATAAAACACCCACTTGCTATTATCGGAGCATAATATAATACTGGTGGTTTTGTTTTTTCTTTTTTTAAAACATCATGTTACATAAATAATTTAGTTTATTTGCCTGAAATGATAATTACGTGAGTCTAAATTAACGTTTATATTTTTAAATATGTTTTATTGTACAACTACTATTTTTATAGTCACTTATTTTACTCGTTTTATCGAATATTTTTTTCGGTAATAATTTAAAAAAAAGACGTCCTAAGATAATGAAGACGGGTGTAGTAACGGTTATAGGTAATCTAATGTATATTTGTAAGCAACGATAAACCGTTGCTTACGAAAAAACGATACTGAGCGGAGTTTAGTTGATAGTAATGATTTTTTAACAATATGTGTGTCATATTATTCTAAAATAATTAAATGAGCTTTATATATTTTCTTTAATAATATTTTTTTAATGTTTTACCGTTTTTCCCGGTTCTCAGTTCAACCGGATTTCCTTTTAGAAACATTGCTATCATTATAAATTGGAGCAAAATTGCTGGTAGAAAAGTTGTGCATAGAGAAAAAAATCGTATTTTAGTGACATTTTTTCGTACATTTTCCTGTTTTACCTTCGTTTTTTTTCAGTTTTTTTTTTTTTTTATATTTGATGAGAAAACTCCTGAAAAAAATCTCAAAATAACGTCCCTAAAGTACCTCCCCACACCGATTTCCTTTTAGAAAAGGTGCTACATTTAAAAGTTGGAACAAGATTTCTGGTAGAAAAGTTGCGCACAAATAAAAAAAAAAACAAAAAAAAAAAAAAAAAAAAAAAATAAATGAACATTTTTGTAAAACTATAAGCTTCTTTGCTCCACTGAGAATCTAAAATCCACTTGTTATTAAATTATAAATGTTTAGTTTATATGCATAGACAAATTAGCACGTACTATGTGCATAGGCCACTGTTATAAGTGAGACATTCGGCAGATTTAGAACTTGGATTAATTTAGAGTTATAAACGGAAAGCAACAATAAATTGTTGTAATCAATAAATGATTTTAAGAGTGGCTTGGTAAACGTGTAAGGTTGTAATATTAGTTGTGTTTGTTCCCTCATAGCCATAAGGCAACCCAGAAATCAACAAAAATAAAGCCAATTTATTTTCGGTTTAAGATTTTTGATAGTAATTTTTGTTGGAAGTTTAGAATAATTGTTCAAATGAAGTACTTCAGTTAAAAAAAATTTAATCATTTTAAGCTACCGTGTGAACGATTTGAAGCGCGAATATGCATCTTAGTGGAACACTTACATATTATTTTATATGTTCTACGGATCTGTGTATTTCTGTTAATATTTAAATTTTTAAAATACTTTTTTGCTAAATGGATTTCGGTTAATAGATATTGATTTAAAAACAACAAAAATACAATTTTGAGACCTCAATTTCGCGGTTAAGTAAAACAAATATTTACCCGTAACAGTTGATAGTTCCAAAGAGTAACAACTTAGTATCAAATTTTTACGATGATTTTTAATGAAATAATCCTTTTTTATTAAAACCACCGGCTTTATTAGTAATACAAGGAGAATTAAAGTGTATAAAATAACTGAAAAATGTTTAATCGCATTAAGCGAAGTTTCACTCAATGCTATATTAAATCAAATTAATAATTGATTGTATTTAATAAAATTAATAGTTCGTCTATCTTTACTTTGAAGCTTCTAATATTCATTGTAAACACGGAAAAGTTGTGATCTATATTATAAACTAAACAATTTATATACATAGCATTGCAAATAAAAAAAAAATAATAACTATAATTATACAAACGGAAGAACACAAGAGAAAGTCAAATAATAAAAAAAAAAATTGTAGATTAAAATAATAATACTAACTATGAATATTCAATGGATTTATTTTCATCTATTTTGATTAAATGTTATGACGTACTCACACGTACCTAGCTCCAATTCACCTTATTTCTTCATCAAAAATATATCACTGTTGCTTGACCAAACAAACTTGAAATTGTATTTATTAGCCACTTGTTTTGAAGTCCACAATAACTTCTTATTATCCATCGATTATTCAAGTACGTACGGTAGTGAAGGAATTTTAGACGATGAGTCAGTTACGATATTATATTTGATCTTGTATTGAGCAATATATTGGTATTATGTAATGTATTCTGTTATTACTACATTTACAACCGACATGCAATTTATATGACAGTATAATTTGCAGTCTGAAATGTGTAACAAAAAATATCATTATTAATAAACGGCGGACTTAAACGCACTGAACGCTGGTTCACGAAAAACTGGAATGTGTCAGGAAAGTGAAGTTCTTTTAGAGACTTAGAGTTTCTAGTTTTAAAAAGATATATAATTGTTATAAATTTACTCTTTAATTATTATATAGAATGACATGGACCTGGCAAAATGTGTTCCGGAGAGGCTTACGATTGACTTTCCGACGATAACCTGCAGGTGCGTTTATAAATTTGGGGGGGGGGGGGTTAAGATCGTACACTTTCATACTCTTATAACTAAGAAGTTTACATACTTTTAGTTATAGAATTATTTATTTTTCATTAAAAAAATTAATATTTTATAACATTAATTTTTAGCGTTTTAGTTACCTATTTCCTACTAAATTTACATTTAATATTTTTTTAGCGAATAAAGCCTAAATAATAACGTAGTTTATATTATTGTGATGATAATTTGGACTATGCGATATCACCGTATCAGTCATAATTTTTTAAAACCGAAAAACCACAAAAAAGTACAAATAACAATAATAACAATATATACTTACTATCTATTAATAAAATACAAATAAAACCAAAATTGTATTTATCTTCTTCATTGACAGAAACCACTTTTAAAATTCTACTTTGATCATAATTTTCATGAAATTTCGAGAAACCATTAAACCCCCTCTCTTGTACATACGCCTGAGACAACCATGCTAAGTGTTATACTCACTGATATGCTAATTTGCTGGTAAGAAAAATGTTTAAAGTGAAATTTGTTTCCATTTCTAACTGTTATATACAACAAAGCAGTGATATTATGAGCCAAAAAAAAAAAAATTGTGTAACATAGTAATTTTTTTTTATAAAAGTTATAATATCAAATGTTGACGAAAATCGTGAATATTAACTTAGCTCCGAGTTGTTAATCGTTAGCAATTGCTTGCTGAAGATGCTTGTGAAGAAAAATGCTAACGAAAAAATGAAAAAATTGAAAATCGAATAATAACAGACACACAGAGGTATAAAAATCATCAAAACACGGCGGAACAGAATGTTCATAACATTTTGCCGCGCTCAGGATCAAAAATTATATTGGACATAATAAAAACAATCATTGTCAAATGAATCCATCCAGTGTAATAATAATATATTATAACGGTACGCGCGCGAACTGCAATATCGATAAAATATATTTATTCGAACGGTATAATGAAATTTGAAAATGTATAACCTATATAACATTATTATGTACCTACCTATATATTATTATTTCGATAATATATGGCCAATTGGCCAGAAAACTCGTTTAGTTTTTTGCCAGGCGTAACAATATAATAATAATAATACTCGTAGATAATAAAACGTATAATACGGGGGGGAGGGGGGTTATTTCTGCGAAAATAAATCTAATTGAATACTACAAAATCGCGAAACAGGTTTAAAATGTGTTTATATAAGTACCCGCGTAATATGCGTTTGTTTTTAATGTATTTAATATATCAGCGCATCTATAACATAAAAAATAATATGCGCTCGTACAGCGCGTAAAAAAAAAAAAAAAAAAAAAAAAAAAAAAAATAAATAAATAAAAAAAAAAACAACTAAAACGACGTAATAAAGTTTTCCGGTAACGTTTTTGTATGGGGTGGGTGTACGTACGGCGGCATAAATTAAATTATCGTCGTGTCGGATGATGGTATAGGGTAATAAATTATTAGACGAAAGTGTCGCGGACGTCTACCTGCATAATATTATACCGCAGTATTATTATGCGTATTTCGCGCGTTTGAAAGTTGTCAATTTAAGTTGGGAATAATAATTATAATAATATTATTACGATGATACATTAGTTATATTTTAAACTCGACGGAAACTAATAAGAACAGTGATCGATAGTGATAATATTATTATCGTTGTCGTCGTGTTGTCGCGCGGCAATAGCAGCCAGCAGAGCTCTGTCACCGGGACCAGGGGCGTCATTTGAGGGATTCAGACTATACTTTGGCAGCCCTGTATTTCTACATTTTTTTTTTTTTTGGCCGCATAAAATGTCAAAGTACTGCTTCAATGAATGAATTATTGCTATCTCACTCCATCACTAGCTCAAAATCGATAATATCAATGTACACAACGTAATAATATTTAATATTTAGGTGATTGGAAATTGTTTTTCAGATTTACTTTAATTCTGGAAAATTTAAAAATTATTTTTTGTCTTTTAATGTCCACCTCAACGACAACACTCGTCTGCTGCCCGATACTCATTTAAGGGGAATGGGTGCAGCCGTTCTTATGGGCGTTTATGACGTTTCAGACCGATAAGCTAAAGTGAAATTCATCTACTACGACCATTCGTCCAATTTTTATTTCGAAAATATATTTGAATTTTTTGTCTTCATGTCTATATGATATGTAAGAAGTTTGTTTTTCGTTTAGTTAAAGTACACTATGAGTTTAAATTTCGTTCTTAACGTAAACGCGTACCTGCGTACTTAAAAGTGTCACAGATAAAATAAATCGTATTCCAGTTATTGGTCTAAATGCATGATAAAACGAATCTATTTTAACTGCTTTTTAAAAAAAAAAAAATTGAGCAGCACCGGACTATGTGTATAATATGTATACACAATTCATACGCATCAAACATATTAAATATAAATGATAAAAGTATACTCGGTTTTTAAAACTATAATTACACGCGATTTTTTAAAGAAAACACAATTTCTTATCTATCCTTATTTATTGTTGTTGTTATCTTGTCGAAATAATACATAACACGCCATCGGATCAAAAACACATTTAATTAAAGCTACCGAGTACGTTAACACGCATAATTACACGACGGTTATAGATTTTAATTTATTATTTTTTCTCACTGAAAAGTGTACGATAAAAAGTTTTCACTTTGAACAACCGCAGCATTTACGCGCGTTTGAATTTTCTTATACGCATTAATAAACTTCAACTTTTTTCAAAATTTATTACGCTTGATATAATGGGTAGCATCAGTGTTACAAAAAAAAATAGATACGGTGAGGGTTTTTTTTTTTGTTTTCGTTTTAAATATTGAAAGCGACGATAAATCATCACCGTATTCGAAAAACGATTCTTTAGGGATCTCTAGGAACGAATATTTTCACGCGGTAATATTTTTTCGATTTTTTTTTTGTTATTTTTCTAAGAACCGAAATATTACCCGTACTCGAACAATTTACAATAATAATATTAATAATTGATTACAGAAATTAGAGCGTATTATTGCTACCTATTTCTCTTTCACAGGTGCTTATATTGTGAAATGCCTTCACGTTTTTCACTGTTTTTTTTTATTGTTACCTCATCAAATTTACTTGTTCATTTTTATACAAAATGAAAAATTAATTTAAATTAAAAAAAATGAAACAAATTCAAATTAGGTATACAAAAAAAAAACAAAAAGGCTGATACATACTGACAGGTGTGTCATTGTTCCAGGTAGGAAGTTGGAAATATATAGAATACATACAATTATAAATATCACAAAACTAAGGTTACGAACAGGAACAGAAAACAGAAAAACATAACCGAAACACAACATTGGCCGTGGCCGCGGTGGTGCGGTAGCGTCCGTACGAAAATCGACGGAATGTGCGACAGATCGGAATTACCACCGCCGGGATTGATATTGAAAATAACGCGTTTAATAAAAGATTATTGATTGAAATCGTACACTAATTTTATGCGTCGATCGTCTATCGAGTCCCAGGCGAGTGATTTTATCGGCTGTAAATTATCGTACACACATTAAACGTGTACGCGAATGTGCGTTTTTGTTTTACCGCGTTTGTGTTTGCGCGTGAGCAACTCGTCTCGTTTATTTCGGTCTCCCGCGGGACAAATTATTTATCTGACCGAAAAGTTCCGGGCGCATTAATCATTTTCAGAAATATACTGACACCGTCCATACGTATACGTTATACGCACTATTAAATATAATATTATAATGTTATCTATCCAAATATACGCGTATATTGTATGTACCTAATATATTAAGTTTCGTACCTGGCGTGGCGCGATCATGCCGTATAATATACGCATACACCCGTGCAAAACATACGCGTAAATAAATGTCTTTACTATCTCGACAATGGACGGGAAATTTCCGTTGGCAACACACTATAGCCCCTGTAGGCACATACGAATTCGGAATCGGATACAAGCCGGGCAGAGCCCAAAGAGTTCAATACCCAGCGACCGATATTGTGATATTACTGTAGTCGTACGCCCGTCGTCCGTACACGGTGACGGGAGACGTATTTATAGTGGCCAAGAGTTTGGGCCTTTTAGGGCTTGGGCCCCGGGCGGAACAATTCTCGGGGTGGACATTTTCGGACATCATAATATTGACGTAAAAAATAATAATAACAATAATAATAAACATAATACAATTGATAATACCAGTACATAGAAAAGTGCAGTGGTTTCAGTTACTACGACGTTCATATACTCATAATCACGATTGTCATTATAGATCACTGCTCTGTATAGTAGTAAAGTAGATGTAATCAGCTGTATATCTTTAATCGTGATAAGAAGTTTTTTGTTGCCACTTTATCAGAGCTCAATTCTACGGTCTTAGTCCGCGTCAATAAACAACCTTCTATCTACAGCCTTGTTATAAAAGTGCTCATAATTATTCTTATCATATATTCTTATTTATAATTATTATAAAGTTGTAATTTATGTACTCGTAAATATTAAAAAAATATTTTGTTTAATTTTTTAATTACTTTTAATAATGAACGTCGTTCAAAATGTCAAAGTAGCGAAAAATACATTGATTTCAACATAACGTGTTTTATTATAATTTTTTTATTAAATAAATTATTGGAGTAGTTCGAAATGGGACGGGAACGGTTTTTTTTATTCTTATCCGGGAGCGCAAAATGACCCAATACTGCATGACGGGTTTTAACGGCCGTTGCAATGTTTAAAATCGTTAGTGCTAAATTCAAATACCGTAAGTGTGTGTAGCGAAAATGTTTTTACACGTGAATTTTGATGAAACCAAACGTTTTATTTCGTTATTAACTTTTAAACAATCATTGTTTCGTAAAAACACTGAACATTGACTTATTGCTTTGACCGACAGCAGTGTGGGATCTCATTGAACGTCACTACCTCATTATTATACTGGCGTCGTTTATTATTGAACGGTTAAATAATTCATAAGGGGACCGAGGATATACGGTCCATATTTATTGTAGGTGCGCAGTCCACTTGTGAATATTATAGGTATAGGCGTGCACACGTGGGGGGAGGGTGGGAAGCTTTTCCACCTGTGGGCTTGATTTTTTTTTTGTTCCAAAGAAATTAATATTACCTTATATTATAATACCATATAATTCACTTATTTAGGTAGTCGTTATTTAGGCTACCGTGTTCGAGTGTTCTTCACTGATATAGTGATATAAATACAATGAAAATTCACCACGAATCTGTGATATGGACAAAATGATCCAGTTCATTATTATTGACTTTTGTTTTTATATTAATAACAGTGTATTATTTTGTCCATAATAATAATAAAACTCACAATAATTGTCAGTGCACTGCTGGCCGGCTGCCACCCGAACCTAGAAATGTACTAGAACTAATGAAACAAAAATACACAACAATAATGGTACACGAACAGGTAATTCGGCACAAAACGGTAACTAAGTAAACGGTGAAAACTCGGAAGAATATTATAAGTAGGTACCGATGGATGGAATGCTATTAGAGCCGCTTGATCCCGAACCGATGACTATCCAAGCCCGTTAGTCACTATAAAATTATAATATTGGCTATTAGAGCGTACAAGGTAAAAAAAAAACGACGACGTATAAACCGACGAAAATGACGACGGGCGAAACGGTATTTTCGCGAACACCGCTAGTGCGGAAGTGTAGACGGGAAAAAAAACAATAATCGCATACGGCGAGTGGACACTGACGACCGACAACGGTACAATATTACGTCAATTATTTCGATAATGACTTCATATTAACCTAATCTAAATATGCTGTGTGCGTGCGTGTGTGTGTGTGTGTTACTGACCGGAGCCACTCATCAAACGCCGTTACTCGCTGTTTCAGGTACGCTGACCTAATTGAGCGATAATTATCAATTATATGGCAGTGCGGGGAATGCGGTCGCGCGATTATAATATTAGGCCTATCAATCGGCGATAACAACGGGCGATTTGGTGATTTCGAACAACCGTTAGCTAGAAATGAATAATTGAAAATCTTCATTAGTCATATCGTTAATTATACAGATGACAAGTGTACGCGAGTAACTTTCCAAACTCGGTAGGTTAAACTTTCCTACCGGAAATGTTGCTCCGATTTTCAAATGAAGCGCCTTTTCTGCAAAGTTATCCGAGTGGTACTTTAGCGAGGTCGTTTTTCGATTCTCCAAGAGTTTTTTTTTTTTTATAATAATCGGGAAAAACGTAGGGAAAACATGTTATTGATAACATTTTCCTTCGAAAACAAGGCGGCTGAATACAAGATACAGACAAAGTGTTCGGTCCCTGATAAAGATAACAGATCAACGAATCAGCGCGCATACGTAAGTTCACGGTCAGCCACATTCTTACTATATAAAGACTCATCCCCTAGCTATATAGGTAAACGTGACTACATTCGTGCAGGGTGAGAGGTTAAGGAGAAGAAAAAGACAACCTCTCCTGCCACGATGTTGGTCCTAGGGTCGTCGGGTCGGCTGGACCGATAGGTGACCCCGCCGACCGTATAATAATATATGTAAGTATATATGTAGGTAGTTGCTTAGACATAATATACGAGGAGAAAAATATGTTTGCGTGTCTCGGAGATCCCGAGTCGGTGCCAAGTTTCTCGTTATTTTTCCGTTGTGTTTTTTTACCCCGCATTGGCGTTATAAAATGCCGAGAATGCCGGGATTTAAAACCTGAAAAAAAAAAAATGTATATAAATACGTCGTAATAAACGACCTAAACTAACAACGAAGACGTTTTGAAAAAAAAAATGGCTTTCATACAAGGGTCCGTTTTTCGTCTCGTTCAAACAATAAAACACAAATACGATAAAATAATATAATATTTTTAGGTAGGTACCTACTGCAGAGTTGTTGTCAGCCGCAATAGCCACTGACAAAATAATATCGTTTTTTCGACGATTTTCTTGGACGTCGTCCAGTTTTCTAAAGACCGCGCTGTACGGTCTTTTTTTTTCATCAATTTTAGATTTATCTGTGCCGTCACCATCGCCGACGACCTATGATTTTGTACAGTCGAGAAATAATTACTTTAATTTATTGTCGAAACATCATTTTCAAAAAATAATTCGCATTCGTGAAATTGTCTGTGGTAAGTGGCAAGTTTCAATTTAGTACTGGCGTAAAAATAGTAAAAATATAAATACGAGGTTTAAAAAAAAAAAAAAATATATATTGTTTTAGCAACTCGCTTACATATAATTATGTGCCGTTTTTAAACTCGTGCATAGGAACTTGCACGCGTGCCATTTTCATACACAATTCCGTGCACGTGGACTAACATAACATTAGAAAATGTCATTTTCACATCCGTACACCTTTTGATGAGTGTTTGCGGTCGTGTTGTTGGATTTCACCATTATTCCCATCATTAGTTTAACGTTATAATTATTGTGTTTTCGCGGTGAAAAACGATCACACTACGGTCATATTTAGCGGTTAACTGCGAGAGATCTTCAACGTCTCTCTTTTTCCACTCGGACACGTATTCGTGATTAATTCGATAATATGTATTTCAGTACTTCCATAGTCGGGAGCGGACTACCGAATCGAACGTTTTGCATACTATCGACGGTGTTATGTTAAAAGGGCGTGTATCAAATTTCACTTTTTTTTTCAGGAAGCAAAAAAAAAAAAAACGGCAAAACAGTTTTTTAATGATGTTTAATTTTTTGTATATGATATTGCACGCGTGCTATCATGGAAAACAATAAATTTACTCTTTGTAATGACCATTTTAACCCTTTTAACAAATCAATATTATTTTAATTATATTTCAAAACAGCGCCTGGATATATTCTAGTCGACATAACCAGTTTAATTTTCTGTATTTAAATACACCTTTTTACCAGTTGATGCTCATAATTTTTTCGATTTACTTTTGATACCAAAAACTTATTTTTCGATTTTTATTGGTATACGTCCTTTTTAACAAAACACCATCGATATGCATACAAAATAATATATTATAATCGTGTTTGGACCGAATTTACGTAGCAACAGACTAATTCCATTGTTTGGTCAAATCGGGGGCTATAGATAAAGATTATTATTTATATTATATACATAAGCGGAGTTAACGAGTTCGAGTAATATATTTTGATAATGTCAAAAACCGTTAAATTTGAATAACAATTAAAAACGATTTTAATTATTAATTTTAAAATACGTATAATATTACCGCGTTAAGGAATACAGATGAAAAATTATTTTCGTATATTATTTTTCGTTTAACCGCATCCTAATTTTTATAAAATTATAATGATTATTATAACACTAATTTAAATAACAAAGTATTAGGCCCGTCTGCAAAAATCGGAAAACTGTTTTTAAAAAAAAAAAAGAACAATAATAATATATTTAATCCTTAAGAACTCATTATTTTTTATTGATATTATTTTAATTATAATTCTAAAATAAAAGTATAAAGTAACTGCGGCAACGGTCTGCAATTATTTATTAATTTATTTTTTATAATTGCAACGCGTTAATGTTTTTTCATCATAGTGACAATAAACTTAACGATTAAAAATTATTATTCGTTAACCTACTTACGTAGGTGCTAACTTTTTACTAGACGGTCTATAGCATATCTCTCGAACTTGAATAAATTAAGTTAATTTTTTGATGCTAATTTTATCGAGTACCAGCAATAATGAAAATTTTTTTTTTTTCTTTGGTATATAATGATTTTATCTACCAAATTCTAGTGGTTTGCTATTGGTTTGTTTTTTTTTAAAGACCGGATAATACTACTCAAGAGAAATGAAGACCCGGACCATACTATTACTATATATCGTACTAAACAATTTTTTTTTCTTTCTTAACTGAAGTTTAGACCGAAAAAATCAGACGTTGCAGTGCGTTATTATCAACCGCTATGATAGTTCCATTATTATATGTATAAAAAGTTATAACAAAAAAAAAAAAAACGTATCTTTATAATATTTTTGTCGTGCAGTTAAAATTTTCTGCTAAATGACGTAATATACTACAATATTAAGGATCGAAAATAGGATTTCAAGCATTTATATGCATAGTTTTCAAAATCAATATTTTAATTAGATGTTTTATTTAATATTTATACTATAGCGGATTGCGCATTATTACGGTTTTCTTAATAAATATAATTAATAATATCATATATAGTTTACAAGTCGAGAGTTCTGGTATAAAGTTTTTACTAAATATCAAATCAATTAATACATCATGAAAATTATTCATCACCCATTGTAAAATTACCACAAAAATCAAATATAAAAAGTAGAGCTAATACTGTTGAAAATGGGAAGTTCGAAACGTAGGATACATAAAGTTATTTAATTTATATCTGTTAGTAACGATAAATCGTTGTTAAATGATTTTACGAGCGAAGTTCGTATATACATGATTTGAAAGTCTGTAATATTTAAAATTTTCATTTAAATTTTATCTTAAACCAAAAAAAAAAAGAGCTAATACTGGGGATGGGAGCGGCCATTGTTGTAGGTGAAAAGTTGGGAAGGTAGGATACATAAGGTTATTTCATTTATATCTGCAAGCAACGATAAACTATTGCTTGACGAAAGACGATTCCGAGCGCAGTTCGGTAATATATAATTTGAAGTGCCGTCATTTTTTTTGCGATTTTCGTTTAAATTTGATTTCAAAACGCTTATAAAAAAAAAAAAAAAAAGCCGTCTGATGATTTTGGGAATTTTACCATGTCTAAGTAAGTCTAATATAAGTATTATTACCAAGTTTCAAGTCTCTATGTGTATTTGTAACCGAATTATAGCAAAAATCTCACAAAAATTAAAATTCCTAAAAAGTTCAAAAGTGATTCAAAAGTTTGGCTATGATACCATAAAAATGTAAATCAAACAATAAAAAAAGTGTTGTGTGAGTTTTCGATCAAATTATTTTTTCTGGTAGAAAACGTCATCCGTGTTTTTATAAAATAATGAAATCATGAAATTGTACGTTTTCCTATGCTTTTTCCCACTAGTGTTTGTAATAATTGAGCAAAATCAAAAAAACTGTAGAACGAACAGGAATATTTACGAAAATATTTCTTTTAAATTTAAATTTTGTTTTTTGTCGTATTTCAGTTAAAAATATTAGTAGAGACTTGACATTTTTACACAAAACTTATATTTGACTTTTTTTTAGATTTTATAAAACCGAAATGAAATGTTTGAAAATTTAACAGGAGGTTTATTATAAATCGTACTAATTGGTCAAAAAAATTGAGTTAAATGTAGTATTTTTGTTTCATGGGTTTTAATTAATATTAAATTTTGTTGAAAATCGTAAATATTATGACCTTTCTAAACATGCACAATCTAACATCACTCAGAATCGTTTTCAGTGATTCATCGTTACTTCAAGATATATATTAAATAGCTTATGTTTCCTCCCTTCCCAATTTCCTACATCAGTGGCTGCACCCGTCCCCAGTATAAGCTCTTGTTTTTTTTTCTTTCTATACAAATTTATCTAAAATAACATGGTTTATTTCTTCGTTGAAATTCCGCAACAAGTTTACAGTATCTATATACACTTTGTGGCAATTTTTTTTATTCTTTATTTTTATATAAGATGAAAAGATAATGGAGTTTCGAGTAACTGTAATAATATTATACGCATCGCTTAAAAGTTAAACGACGAGACCTGCAAACGCCTTATGACATAATAACAATGTTTTGTATTTTATATTTTTTTTTTCTCGGTGACCTATTTATACTATATAGTATTATACTGTTATTATGATACATAAATACATAATGTATTTTAGTATGATACACGGTAGATTTTTTTTTTTATCACTTTTTATAAATAACATTTAATTTTTACTAGTCCTCTTTTTTAGGCGTGGTTTTCGTTGGCGTTTTATTTTATTTAGAATAATTAATTTTAATCGCTTTGATTTCGATAAACGGAATAATCAAACACGGTTTGGTTACGGTAGTTTTCGTTAGTAAGGGTTGTTCCCTTCGTTAAAACCTTGTACCCTTACATTACTGTGATAATTTTGCTTTTTTAAACTTCGAATCATCCATGTCTACTGTGAAATCGTTGTACTACTCTGTTAAACCAGAATATTTTTACGACACATTT
This sequence comes from Cinara cedri, assembly GCA_902439185.1. Taxonomy (NCBI): domain Eukaryota; kingdom Metazoa; phylum Arthropoda; class Insecta; order Hemiptera; family Aphididae; genus Cinara; species Cinara cedri. Next base: position 1,099,947 of record CABPRJ010000010.1, on the reverse strand, counting down.
AAATGTGATGAGACTGTACATCAGTAAATATTACCCTAATGATGATAATTGGTAAAATTAACACTTAAAGCACGTTGCTAATAGTAACACGTATTAAAATACGTTTCGTAATTTGATCGGCTTCAAAATAGTCCGGAGAAAAAGTATAACGTACGAGTTTGACTCACAAAACGATAAAAATTAAATTTGTATAAATTTCTTGCAAAGAAAACCACTACTTTGCTCGCAACATAGGAAGAAAAAAAAATAATCGCTCGTGTTCTATATTACAGTTATTAACTATAATAATATACTTAATACTAAACCGTCGTGATATTTTCTTCAAGATCGTTTGCGCATGTGTTACACATAATACAGACCTTAAACTCGAAGGCATATGGAACAAAACAGGGAGGGGAGGTAAAGGTTTAGCAGAAAAAATTACCGACGAAATTGATGAAACTCACTAAAGACGAAACAAAAAGTGCAGTGCTACACGGTAGGTAGGTAGAACTAAAAAAAAAAAAACAAAAATTTAAAGCAAATAAAAAACGGGGAAAATCCACTTAGACTCGTATGTATAAAAACAAAAACAATAGAGTTTCCATAGTATTGTTTTCGTACGCACACGAACACAAATATTCACAAGGGAAACATTTTTTTTTTTTTACCTTTTTCAAGTGTTTTGTGCGTAAACACCGAAGAAAACGACAATAATCTCGCTGTATACTAGACGTATTAAGTATACACGAGTGTAGGTATAAAAACTTCAGTAAACACGTGGACCGGCAAAGTCGTTTGATTGTGTTTTCCAAAAAAACGTAAACCACGCGTCACGTAAACGCACCGAGACGGAAAAAACTTTTGCCGAGCGATTTTTTCAACTACTCCCGGTCGGAAAAAAAAGAAAAACCAAAACGGCATCAACTAAACCGACCGATATATTACATCCACTATACTCTGTTTGTATGTACTCTGGAATCCATTTCATTGCCAGGTACACAGGTGGCTCGTTAAAAATTCCACGCAACTATGCTTTTACCGTTCTACACTGCTCATGCCTTTTTATTTTTGTTACAACCTATTTTATTGTATTTTTTTCCAGCACCACTGACGGTTTTTTTTTTTTCCATTGACTGCAGGGAAAACAATTATTATGATAACCTACAAACAAACCAATCCTGTAATTGCTACGTAAGAACACCCCGGGGGTTTGTTTTTTAAACATTTAGCAGATTTCCGAACTCTTTGCAACGTGCCTGAAAATTGAGGTTCTAGAAATGTAGCCATTTCGTAGATCTCTAAACATCTCACGAACAGCTCGTATATCAAACTTAAATATACGTCGAAAATTGTTAAAGGAAAAACAATTACTAATAACTATAAATCTGGGAAACTAAAATATCTGGATCGTATCACAAAGAGAAATAACCAAAAATATGAATTACTGCAACTTATACTTCAAAAGAAAGAAATTTTGGAAGAAGAAGGATATCATATTACCATGGTTGAAAAACTGTCACATTTTATTTGGCGCTAAATTAGGTGAATTTATTTCGTACATCATTCGACAAAAAAAAAAAAAATAAAAATATTTTTAAGGATTTTAAAGTAATTAGTAACACGTGGAACGAATTGGTACTCCCAGAAGACGGTCGTCTGAATTCTAAATCGTTCGCAATTGATTTCTAATAATGGAAGAAATTAAAATTTGATTAAACTGACGGAACCACCGTTTTAAATTTTCATACGAGTTTCGCACCTAAATTATATGGACGATTTTGTGACGAAAATTCGTCAAAGATGTTTTTCATCGACGCTTTTATAATTAAAATATTTTCTTCACGAACAGCATCTGCTCGTGCATAGAATGTTCTTGGAATATAATACGACACCGCCGTACTAAAAACAGTCGCCGGCGAGCTGAGAACCTTTTCGTCGGATACGGTTTAACATCAAGGCTCGCGAAATATAGACTCGACATCACTTTTCTCGGTTGGTCCGCGAAAACCACTCACTTCATATATTATGTTTACGTCTGACAGTAATGCGCTCGCGTGTGACAGAGAACAATAATTTATAACGCCGTTTTACGATAACCCTTCCGGACAATCCAGGAGATTATAATTTATTAGCGGGTAGACGGGCCTGATGGGGGCGGTCTTCGTTTAACAAACGGAACGTCATCATCGCCTGCAACCGTTTTAACGACTTGTATACACTAAGGAGCGTATATTCATCCAATATGAGAAGAAAAATAAAATACGAATATTGATTATATATCGGAATAATCTGATATTATATAGTAATAATGGATGTCCGAGGCTTGGACAATCACAAAATAAACAAAGCTAATGACGTTCGAAAGCATTATAATACATGACAAGGAATCGTTGAACCCGGTTTCGGCGCATAAATTAGGAGGTTGGCGAAAGGATTCAGTGATTGCGGAAATATTATGTCGAGCAGGAAAACATACAGATAAAATACCCGTAAAAACCGGATAGATGTTTTTTTGAGCACGGTCTATAGGAGATGGTCGGATGGAGATAATCGGCTATAAATAAATCTGGTACTAGATAGATGGCGAAATATTTCAGTGGAAACCAAAAAAATCTAAGAGTTTGATAGAGTATTTAGTATCTAAAATTATATTATCGTTTTCCAATTCAAATATGTCCTATAAATAACGATATATATATATATATATATTATATTTATAGGTATGGTGGTTTTTGAGAAAAAATGATTTCTAAATTGTTCAATCTCTACAGAATTATTAAGCTTATTCGTATACTATTTTAAAATTTCCCCCCCTCTCGTGTACATTGAACGAGATATTAAATTGTACGTACATTTTACATATGATAAGTTATCATTGATAACCCTTTTCTACGCGTTTGGACTCAATTGTATACATTATTTTCAGCACATATAACTCACAAATAGTGCGTCTAATAAATGCATCAACATTTTTTAGAAAAGTAGATTTTTGATTGCGGTTTAAAAATGAAGGGGAGTTAAAAATTAAAAATTTGATATGTTTGCGTGACGCATGGAATAATGGTAAAATGTTTAAAGTGTTGTAAACACAATTATTTTAAATGATTTTATAACAACAGAAAAAAATCAAAATCAATTTTATTAAAAATCACCTTGTATTATTCTGTCTATTCTTACTATTATTATTAGTTATTCACCATAACAAATTTATAATTATTTACACGCGAATATAATATTTATTCATCATTTAAAATTAACATGCGAGACTGTGTGTTATAATGGTATTCCAGGTACCTATTGTTTCTGAAAAACAATTATTATTGCCGCAGTGTTCGTCGGTATATAAAATCTAATTTGTTAATATAATCAAAAATAATTAAATGTCAATTAAAGACTACATAAACATTATATAATATTTATAGAGCGTCGAAAACCACAGAAACACTATACCACGTAGGTACGTACATTTTGTATACCTAACTAATTATAATTATTATTACTGTTCTGAAACGAAAACAACTCTGAATATAGTTTTGTTTTTGAAATATAAGCCCTCGAGTTAACTGTACGCGGTGGTTTTATAATACGCAGTGGGTACAAGTAGGGCTGTTCTGATATTTCGATTAATTGATATTTAATCTATTTATTAAAAAGTCGGAAATTAATTTTCTGTATTTCACAGATATAATCTCTTTCTCAATTAATTGGTTAATTGATATTTCGATTAATAGTTTTGCGATGAATCGCTTATAAGGATTAAGAATAATTGATTATGAAAAAAAAAAAAAAACAAATCAAACTGCCTTAGGTACCTGTTCAATAAGAAGATATTGTTAAAACGTATAACATTCTGTAAATAGGAAATTTGCAATTCAGGTTTTCAGTTTATTTCACCGTTCTACGGTAATATTTCCAATTAGAAAGCAATAATAAGAAACTTCTACTCAGATTCATCAATATTGTCGTGCCAACTTAACCATCAAATACATATACGATTGTGTAATCCAGTAATTTCCTGGACATTAGAAAATATAAAAAACATACACGATGTTTTACTACAACGATTGTTTAGCCCTAGAAAAGAAGGAAAATAAAGTGGGTTTTGCTCACGATTGAAATATGTTCACGTCGACTTCACATTGATTAAAATAAGTCTTCATTAGAGATAACAGTACGAACGGCATAATTGTACATAATTTTTTAATTCCCGTAAATAGAACAAAATCTTAGTTTTCTTCTTTATTACAGGTGTAAAATATTGAAAATCTGCATGCTCATTGTTCAATGTATAGTAGGTACATACTTATTACATTATAACATAAATATACACCTACAAATTAATGTTGTACACGCGTTATATTTATAGCGAGAGAAATATATGTCTGCACAAAATAACTTTATCAACATATTAATTACCTGATTGATAAAAATTAACGAATACTCGATGGGTAATACGTAAAGGTAATGCTGTACACACGGTATTATGTGGTAACAGAAAATATTGTGTTACAATCTAATTTTTTTTTCAATCAAAACGTTTTTTTACAACGTGTTTTTAATTATTGACGAGCATTCGCATGCAAATCCTGGTTTCCAATATGAATTTTGTGTGTGTTTTTTTTTGTTTTTAGCTTACTGCAGGATATAGGTAAATTTTTTTTAAATACAAAGTTTGAAATATCGTGTTTCAATGATAATTTAGGTATGGCAATTATTTTATATTTTTTTCATTTTTTGACATTATATTTTTTTTTAGGTTATTTTTCCGGTTCGGGTTTAAATATAAAAATATTTTACAAAAATAATGTTTTTTTTTCGACATTGTTTTTTGCAAATATACCAACGTATCGTTTAATAAACAGTTATTTTTTTTTTTTTATATACATACAATTAACACGAACACTATATGGATATGGAATAAAAGACTGCAGGGAAGGCCTAGAACGAAATTTGGAAGATGCAATCAAGAAAGAATGTTAATAATGTGAACATAATGTTATGTAGGTATAGGTATATTTAATATAACACGTAATAGTCTATAAATAGTTAAATACAGGTTTTTTATTAACACATTTTTATTGTATAATTTAGAACGTTAAATTAAAAACCTTTAAAATAACGACTAAACATTTTAGAGCATATATCACAAAATAGATTATTTTAATGGGAATTTATTATAATATAGTGTTATCTTCATTGAATACAATGGTTAATACGACGGTCATTATATTTTTGAAAACGACTTGTGCTTTTTAAATCCTAATTGTGCAAATCATTATGGTGAATATTATTTTTGCATATCGATTTTAATGAAACCAAACGTGTTAACCAAAGTTTTCTTTCATTATTTACATTGAAAAAAACATTATTACGAACGAAAATGTATAAACATACTAGAGTATAAATAATATTAAACGATTATAGATCAAAATTTGCTAAAAGTTGACTACAAAAATCAATAAAAATTACATATGCATTGACTATAATTTAAGAAATTAGGTGCACTATGACAAAGTTGGATTCCAGTAGTTACGTAGGTTACGTAGGTAACATGTGTTTTACTCGCGCATGACACATTAAAATTACGTTAATTAGAGTACAAATCGTGTAATTTAGGTTGAAATTATTGGATTTTAATTACAAATTAAAAACATTCTGTACACAGTATAAAAAAAAAATAGACATCATAATAAAACCAATTAAATAATTAATTAAAAACCTGGAGAATATAGTAGGTGTTTTTTTAAATATTTTTATATTTTGTATTCGAAATCAAAATTCCGATGAATTGTTCAGTTTCGGTCCGTCCCTATTGATACGTTATATTTTGTTTTATTGTTGTTATCCATAGCCGATTAAAGTCGATAAAAATAATACCTATGTACTCATTGTACAGCTATATAAATACTCGGCGGCGGTACATCACGCGGTTACGAGCAGTGACTGATAAACGATAATGATGATAATAATAATAACACTATAGGTATTATTAGGTATAATATTATAATCAAAACCGAACAATTAATGATAATATAATGTTGATGTTATCGTGGTCCATTGTTCGGTGGCGACGGTCGTGAAATCGGTTAGTAGAGACCGACCGAAGTGGTAATATCTAACAGCGCGGTTAGGGCTGCAGGGAATTATCGAGTGACAGTCACAATAATAGGTTTCCGCCCCGTTGACATTGCGCGCGGCAACCGGTGGCCGTAGGGGCGATTGAAATAATATTCGTTTTGATTTTCAAAATCTAATATTATTTTGATTATTCCAATAAGTGTATCGTATACGAGTTTTTAAAAATAAACACACCTTTCCGAAAAGATTATCCTTTGAGCAGCAAAGCTTCGTCAATATAAAGTCGAATTTTTCAACAGTTGATTTGTTGTTATTACAATGTTTCCTTTTTTTTTCTTCTAACAATTGATCTTAAATAGTTTTGATTTCCAGAGTTGTATTAAATTCTATTCTGCACCGATATTCAAAACCCGGCATTTCCTGCGAACACATGAAATGCGAACATAAAATAGTTAAGGAGCAAGTTATAACCACCATAAAGCACATCCTTGATATTTACCCATGTGTATTTAAAATTGCATCCCATTTACTTCACTTGGGTAGTCCGCAGGGACGTACAGAGCTAAAAAACAACCTTCTTCTGCAATAATGATTGAAATTCACACAAAATTTTATCACTTCAATCCGCCTATAAAACAACTAATTCCTTAGTTCATTTGGTCCACAGGGAGCCGCTAAAATCGTATAGGTGTTTTATGTCTTATTTTACTGCCGACTCGGTCACGAAATGTTATTGTAGTTAAATACTACTGCGAAATACGGCATTTTGCGATTCGAACATACTTTGAACATCAGAAACCAAAGTGAATCACTATTTTTATTTTATTTTTCTCTCAATATAGTGTTCGTATTGTTTTCAAGTGTCCATTTGATACTCAACAGTCGTGTATATTGATGAATTGGATACTCGTGAAATGTGTCCTGTTCTGCGTCTGTGACCACATATCATCATTATTTGAAATGTGGTCCGATATTTTCCATTGCGTACGGAGTATTTAATATAAAAATATAGTTACACGAGTGGAAAATAACAGAAAATAATAATTTTTACAAAAGATCTTAATACACACCGACGCGCGACGTCCCCGATCCTTTGTGTGACATTATTTCGCAGCTATCGAATATTGGTGGGGTTTTTCGTTGTCGATATAATGGAAAATCGTGTGTCAATTGACATGGTCGTCGTAGAATGTGTTTTATATAAGAAGTATGGTTCAGGTATTTAAATTTGAAAAAAAAAAATGAATAATTCGAAACTTAAATTTTTAAGATTTTGAGCTGAGCCGATTATATTAACCTAACCTAACCTAACTATATGCCATAATATGATATATGCGTTTTTTTTTGTACTACTTAATTGAGTGGTGTCATTGTTTATTTAGTCTCAAGAGCGCAAGGTAAACTTTTAAATTTCATTCACTTGTTAAATTTGTATTACATATAATATAAAAGGTGACCTATGACAATTCACAAGTGACAAGTTAAAATAACATGGAAAATATTGTTTTTCATTTCATAAACAATAATGATTTGTAAAATATATTGAAAATGTAATCATAATAATTTGACTAGTCCTCAAATATAGTTTATTTAAGTGAAAATTTGTATAAATATAATTGTATGTATATTATTCACTTTACTATTATGATGTAGATATATAACTCACTATTGTTCTTTTTTTTTATGGTTTTGCCAAAACGTATCACGCACGTGCGTAGGTCCAATAATTTTTCTTATTTTTAGGTAATTTGTGACCTACACGATTAACAGTGTCTACAATTTTTTCCTAAGCCTTTTATTTAACTTGATGAGTAAGTTGAATAAGCACCATGCTGCATCTTTATACTCCAAAATGCGTTCAAAAAGTATTAATTGGTTTACTGTTTTAGTCACATAAAAAAGCTTGAAACTTAAAAGTATTTGCTAAACAGCATAAAAATAAACATATTTTCTTGATTCTTATTCAAAATTTCAGGTTGGTAAACTGAAATATTATATACAGTTGCACAGTTTATACAGTAATATTATTATACAGTTGACTTGTAAACAGCTATTATTTTGACAAGTATTTTTCGGCTGCGTTACATTTTTATGAAATACCTCTTAATTGGATTGTCTGATTTTAAATGTTACTTGTCACATTTAACTTTCCAACTTCTGTATAAAATCGACGCACTCAACATTGCCAAACCTAAAAGGATTCCCCCTCCCCCCCCGTCTCCGATCAGAGTTGCACAACTCACGTTCATATTTGCAAAGTTACTGACAAGAAACAATCGTATTTTATTTTATCCTTGTTTACTATAAATCCTTCTCCTCCATCTACGGCTACCGCCTCTCAACTAATTAAACTCGATATATAGTTACGTATATATATATATATATATATATATATATATATATATATGTGTATTATACGCCATCGCCACCGCCAAACCGAATTTCTCCCGGCATCGCGCCAAACTGTAGCCACCGCCGATTATTAGATATACGATTATATTTTATAATATAAGAGTAATACAATTTGGCTCTGAAACGTTCGCAACGAACAAAATTGCACGCAGTGTTTTCGTCGTCTGCACGACACAGGCGAGGATTTTTTTATAAAACGAATTATAATCATATAATCAAAATACCTATACCAACGATATAATATCATTTTCAGGGGTGCAACTATATCCCTGGTGTTGGATAGATTGTGCACCGCCGATACATTTTTATCTTTACCGAATGCAGTTGGCCGTTTGTGAGGTCGGGCTTGTATCTTCGATGCAACTATATAATTTACTTAAACGCGTATCTTATGTACAATGCCACGATACGGATTTACTCGAGTATTCGAGTTTACTGAACACCGGAATCAATTTATCTACTATCGAGTATTTAGAAATTAATTTTGAAGTATCTTACACATCCCTGGCCGTTCAAGAAACATTAAACCTAATAATGTCAAGGAGGCGATTAAACAAGTGGATGTAAAGGTTTAAACGTTTTTAGCGTTGAAATTGTTGTATTTACAAGAGATTTTAAATTTAATAATTATAAACACGAGACTTTAACGACTTAATGATATTTTGTATATTTTAGCAAGTATCTAAGTAGTTGTGTGTGTAAAAACAGGTAAATGCACATCGGTGTTATTACAGATAAAAAGAGTAATATATTGATAATGGATATATTATCCAGAGTGGCCCATTAGTCACATAACACTGTTTCTTCCCTAAAGTTTGTACTAAAAAAAAAATAACAATAATTACAATATTTGGGATTAAATTTTTGGGAGGTTTTATCTAAACTACTCCGAGAAAAATATTTAGATACGTGATAATAATATAATTTGATTGAAAATCTCAATGCGAGCATATTCGTGAAATATTTTCGTGGGAAAAAATCGAAATATTAATACATTTTCTTAAAACTGACACTAATTATACATCACAAAAAATATAAATTCTCGAGAGGAGGAAATGTCCTCGTTATCCCCTTAAAGAACGCTACTGGGAAATTAAAAATATGATTACAGTCCGCAAGTCTGTCACGTACCTACCAATCTTTTTAGTACGTTGCAGTGATGTCGGTATCTGTATAAAATTAATGAATGCTTTGTTCGTTTTATTGCACGGAGTGAAATTAGTAAATAATTTAAAAAAAGAAAGATAAATAATAGAATAATGTTTATTTATTCATGACTGGTTCTGTTTGTAAAATCACTCAAATTGCTTTATTGCAGGTGTATATTTTACCATCTATTTTTATTCAAATCAGATTATTGGAGTTTCCGGCATTTTAAAAATACGAAAGAACATAAGAAAAAAAAAAATACATTTTCACGGACGTGAGTATAGTATTTAATTCTTGTAGATACATATTTATTATTCATACAGAATTTGTTGTTTAAATATATTTTTTTTCCAAATAAATGTCAGTTTATTTATAATTCGTTCTGTTATACACACCCACAACAGAAAAAGGACGAAGTATATATATATATTTTCAGTACATTGTTATACACTACGAATAAAATTATAATTTTATTATGTGCAATCATTTTTCGATACTAGTGTTAAGAACAATAAAAAATACAATTATTTGGTAAAATTAGCTTTTACATTACATTTGTAAAACGAATACGTTACTTATAGTTTTCTATGGTACATATACAATTGTCTATCGGATGTAACTTGAACAAAATATTCTGTAAAACATAATAATATTTTACTTACGATATTTCAAACGTTTTAATATTAAACTTGGGATTTTGCTTATTATTCCAGAATCGTGCGAATACAATAAAATATAGAGCTCTTAATACGCGGCCGTCCTTAAAAAGGAATAAAAATCCGATTACGGCGCGTAGTGGTGCGTCTCGCGTAGGTAAACCAAACACGCAAGACAAACATTTTTATTTTGTATACTTAAGGGGTACAATAAAAAAAATGTTGTAATTTGTAATAACGTTACTGTCGGTTTGTCTCAGTCCCGATTATTATTAAGAAAATTATAAGAGGAATCAAAAAATAACCTAACTACACAACAAAAATAAAAGAAATACATCATAGTAAAACCAAAATGCATCCCTCACATCACTTAGTATCTAAAAAAAGAAAAATAATCTAACTAAATAATACTTTTTGTTCGCTCTGTTCAAAATTATTTGTTGTTATTTGTTTTTGCACCTTAAAATAATATTGTTATAACGTACTTTAGTAAGTATATAGTCTATAAAATGGACACCCGATGGGAATAATACTAATAGTGTCCGTTATTGGGAAGCATCTGCTATTAGAACGGTAGAATGTCCGAGCATTTTCTTTATGGGTATTTGAAATTGTCCATTATTAAAAGTGTGTGAATTATTCCCTATCGAGAGAAATGCACACAGAGATTATCCCGTTTATTTAGATCAAAATCAATATATGTACGAGTATATGTATATATATATAAATAAATCGATTTCTTATAGTTATTGATAATCGTAATTTTATATTCTATTTTATTCAGGATTTACTTTAGCGAGCAAAATAAATGGATCGATTTGATTGTACAGAAGTGTCGAACAAAGGCAGGAAGTACAGGTTCGACAAATGTGCCTGATCGGCGAGGCTTGCGAGGTCGAATGGAAACATGATAAGTGAACAATCTTAAAGTGGATACTTGGCGATAGACAGGGAATACTGTGTTTGAACGCCAGCATTTGGAAAAACTTATACTGAACAAGTTTAATCATATTCCCAGTGACTGATGAGTCAAGGTGCCAGAGGATTGAACTGATGAACCACGCTCTAGTGTGGGGCGATAAAATAAGGATTAGAGTGTGGGACAAGGAGTCGAAAATCTTGGGAGATAAATAATCTACATATTTTATTTTATTTTTTTATTGAACATATTTTACTATAACGAATAAATGGACATTTTCTCTATTTCTTTTTATTCTTCGGTCGGTATGATCAACCTCTCGAACACTTTTTCCTCTAGTCATCTCTGTCTGATGCTCACTCCTTTTAATCTAAACCTTCACCTAAAATCCTCACATATTTCTTCATAGCAAATTTCTATTTCATACTATGGGATCTTCTCGGTAGTTTCTAATTGGGGACTATAGAGTCTTCTGGTTTATCGTCTCCAAGATGTTGGGTTTATGGACGATCGATTCAAGTTTATAATTTGTTCTTATTTCCTATTTATTAATATTGAGATCCTTTATTGGTTCATAAATCTTCCTCAAAACTTTCTAGGAAAGTGATATCCGGATGTATATCAAACTGTATTACATAGTTTCAACTTTAAATCTCTTGCCAAGAATCTAGATCCTAGTAGTTTGCGAGTCCATATAAACATCTGTTGTCCGTAAGAAATGCGAATTTATTTTTATTCTTTATCACGCTCCGTCTAGAGTTGTATTAAACGTACTACTACTACACTGCTGTCTGTTTTACTATTTACCAATGCAGTGTAAAGAAAATTGTGTGGCTTTAGAAATACTCATCAACTATATATTATTATATACATAGTTTAAAAGACTACGCGAGAACTTGAGAATCGAGATTACTTTAACAAAACAAAAAATATAAAATAACAATAAATAAATATTGTAAAATCCCGAGGCGGAACTTCCGTTCCTTTCATTTTATTTTGATTAAACACTGGAATAAATAATGTATTGTATTTCAATACCCTTCAGGCTGCAGCATTATTACAATAAGTATAATGAATGCAGTGGCTTTGATATTATAATATATTATGTGTGTAAATTACATAAAATATTGAATTGTATTGTTGTTTCGAAATTTAAAAAAATACACGCTTCGATTTCGTTTAATTTGAAAAATGTGCGATTTGTTAAATAGTCAAAACATTGTAGTATAATATATTCCATCGACTACGACGTGTTTCGGAATTTTTTAGACGCGAATAATATATATATAGCCCAAAAGTATTTGCGAATGCCTTTTTAACAAGGCGTTTTTAAATTTATTTGCGTAATTATTTTTTAGAGTATAACAGTTTATCGTATTTCATTAATTATACTACACCCGATTTGTAAACGTTTTCAGCTATCGAATAACAACGGTTTTGAACTCAAACATTCCGTGAATAATTCGTCGACTTTCTGTCTGACAAAATTATGTGTGTATATATATATATATATATATATATATAATTATTATACATGTAACCTTTTTACACTTACTTCAGATTCGGAGTTAAATACACACATCGTCGAGATTGAGATTTTAATTATTATGCCACAATTACGAATGGATTTGAAACCATACGAAATTTGTATAACACATATACATTTCCCGAAAATATAGTTTTAATCATAAAACCATATGTCCGTGGCACCATTTGGACACAACGTTGTTTTCGCAATGCGTATTATTTTACTCCGATATCAGCCGCAGTCGTTTATATCGAGTTACTAATAACGCTGAAATCCCATATTACTTTGAGTTTAATGAGGATAATCGTATACAATACATATAATTTATCATCAATAATATTATATTATTACCAGCTGTCCCGCGCCCGGCGTTGCCCGTGCCAATTCGTATTATTATTATTTACTCACATTCACTTTTGGTTTTGACCGTGTTAGAATTTAACGATAACAAATAGGTGGAAAGTGCAAAAGTTCAAATGCGGACTAAATGTGAATAGTGTGAAACAGTAACAGTAACTATAATAATTATAATAGTTTTCTTTTTCGTGGCAACTCTTGAATAAACTTATAAAATCTTATATGAATAAAACAAAGTCGGGTTAGTTACACTATTTATAGCTCAACAACGGCCGGACCAATTTTGATGATCACATGATATTTTCCGACTAATTTCTAATAATAATTAATCACCCCCCCCCCTTTTTATCCCTGTTACCGGGATAACCCAAAACAATAATAAAAATTGTATTTATTATAAGCTAAATTATTTGATGTTGCTCGAGTATGTATAATATATAGATAAGCGAAAATACTAAAATATCAATTCAAAAATAGTGGGTGGGGGTAGGTGAGTGAAAAATACTTTGCGACCTATTCTCAGACCTACCAAATATATACAAACAATTTCATAAAAATCGGTCAAGCTGTTTCGGAGGAGTTAAATAACAAAGACTGTTATCGGAGAATTTCATGTATAAGATTTGTACATAGATAATACGAATGGTATGGTTAGATTTGGTGATAGGTTTTAAATTTATAAATCATGAATTGGGTCGTTTATAACATAAAAAGTTTGAAATATTTTCCGAGTGTTTAATAAAAATCGATAAAAATACATTCGAATAAAAGCATAACTAATAGTCAGACATTCATATACCCAAAAAAAACCTTTAAATATATATGCAGATATGCACTAAAAATAGAAAAATATTTAAAATAAAACTTTGTATATACTTGTAGAATCAATAGGTCATGAAATACATTAGATATTGTTTTGACTAGCAAATAAAAATATACGAAAGCATATAAAATATATCTGTGCTGTTTATAACTATGTGTTTCTATACACTAGAAAAAAAAAAATAAAAAATACTATTCTAAATAGTCCCTTTAGGTTTGTGATCCACTAGCATAATAATATGACAGGTGAATACCAACAAAAGACGTCCTAGGATAATGGAGACGGGTGCAGCCACTGTTATAATGTAATATATACCTGTAAACAACAATAAATCATTGCTTACGATAAACGATTCTGATCAGATTGCAGTTGATAGTGATGCTTTGTCAACAATATTTATGTTATTTTATAGTGAAATAATCAAATGGGTTTAATATGTTTTTTTAATAATATTTGTTTCATGTTGTACCGATTTTCCCAGTTTTCCTCCGTTTATACCAGTTTTCCCATGTTTTATCCCGGTTTTTTACATTTGCTGGGGGAACTTTTTGGAAAATCGAAAAACGGCTTCCCTAAAGTATCACTTTAGTGAAATTTTTTTTTTAAAACATTGCTATCATTAAAAATTGGAGCAAAACTGCTGGTAGAAAAGTTGTACGCAAAAAAAAATAAAATAAAAAACATCTTTTTAAAACTATAACCTTCTTCATTACACTCAGAATCTAAAATATACTTTTAGCTCAAATCTTAGTAAACGGTAATATTTAACGATATTATATTTTAAATAATATTAATAATATTTAACGATAATTAATAATAATACCGGGCGAACACTGCATAATGGACATACCAATAATACGTATTATTATGCTATACGTTTCGATTTCTGGATCGTGATTTCGATTAATCCATCGCGCACCGAATAAATCGCGGGCAATCAAAATTCAAATTTATAATGCTCAAGTATAGAGCGAAAAATATATGAAATTATTTTGTAATACGATCAGAATGAATAATATTGATGGAGCAAAGGTATATTATTGTTGGTGCAGGCGATGCAGGATCATTCTTTTATCATTGACGAGTTTTGACAGAGGTTTTTTTGTCAAACAATATTATTATATTATAGAACTGTATAACGATATTTTATTTTACGGTACCATCAAAATTGCACTCTTATTACATAGAATATCACAATCTATTGATTTTCAAATGACAATCCCACATTTTTAATCACTGATTCGAACATGATACACATATCGACTTTTTATAATTTCACTTATCTTTCTTTTTTTTTATATATTATTTTTATTAATTATACCATTGAGTTTATTAGTTGATATGCAAGTGTTTTTTATTTTTTGTTTTATTAAAAACTATAGAGAATTGACTAGTTCTTTCTTCCCCGAGACCTATTAATATATTATAACGACTGAAAAAACCCGAAAGCAAATGTTCGTTAAACATTAAATTATGTATATTTTAATCTGTAGCTATATTATATGTTCACAAATTGTAGATATTTGTATAGATTATATAGATACCAGATACCTGTATAATAGTATTACGGTCTTCGGACTAAATTATATTATATTATGTACGTGTTTCAGTTATAATGGATATGATGTGGTGGTTGTTGGCGACGAGTCGTCCGTCGAGATGTCTGCCATCAAAATAATTAATAATATTTCGTATGCGAGCGTGTACACTGTGCACTTTGCTCGACTTCGTGAATAATTGATAGATGTCTAATAACAATTAATATTGTTCGACGGAGTAAATTTGTTAATTTGACCGGGCGGAAAAGGACCCGAGTAAGTATTTTTCAAGCAACTATTTATGGTGTCCCATTTATGTGGGTACACTCATTACCCCGGAAAATATTAACTTTTTTCGTTCATTTTTTTTTTTTTTTTTTGTTGACAATTTAACAAACAAGCAGCTCTACAAATTTAGAATTAAGTTTATTTTTTGTCACATTTTTTTTTTTTTGGGAATGAAACCATTACCTACTTTTATTTTTAAATGACAACTTATATTAAAAATTGCATAAACAGACGGGGTATTAGAGTTGTATTTTAATATTGCAATTTTTGATTTCTGTGGACTTGCAGACGAGATATTCCACTTTTAAGTTTTGATATAGGATCGTATAGTGATGTATTATTTAAAATTTGTGTGGCAGCATGGCGTGTGGCGTTTTAATAACGTTTCTACTACTCTTCCTCTAACCAGACTTAAAAATAAAATACCTCGTCAACGAGTTAACGAAAATCAAAAATGTCAAAGCCAAAATTAATTTTAACTAATGGGTATTAATCTATTTGTGAATATTTAATACAGATTGCCATTTGAAAATCAAAAGTATGTAGTCGTTTAACTCCCAAAATTAATGATGACAAAAATAATAGCGGTGTAACGTCATTCAGTTGTTTGGACGTAAGTAAGAGAACAACGTGAAAATTCGAGGTGAACCTTTAGATGTGTGTCCTATGACAAGGGCACCACCTTCTCGGCTTTACATTTAAAACTAGATTTATGTTACAGATGTTTTATCTTTCCTAGCAATTCTTATCGTCGGTTTAACAGTTGTATATGCCAAAAATGATGACGATCGACGACGATGACGTCGACGGTTACTCGTGCATTTACATCAAATTGAACAATAAAATATGACCCGAGAGCAGGGTTTTCTCATCGTCGTTGCGTTGACGCACCAGACACGATAATATTAATAATAATAATATTATTATTATTTCGGACGCGCGATAATAATAATTATAATATCAATGTCCATTGTGGCGTACGCGTTGTTAATCCGATTATAATAATAACGGCGAAGGGAAACGATGGCAAACGATATAATATTAATAATTATATTACAAAAGTCGCGTACAACAATAGTATGATATCTTTACGGCCATAAAAGAGACAGAGATGACAACTTGGAATGACGTCCGTATCCGTATCGTCTGTAAAACAATAATCATATTATATTATGACTATCGCAGTCCACCAAAATAATAATAATCAAAAAACCCTTATCATATTTTAACAATGAAATGGTATGCATGATTTGGTGGTCTTGAGAGAATATCGCATATTTTTCCACAGAAATTATATACAAAGCTAATAGTTAAAAGTTATTATTTATACATACGCATGACTGCATTAAGTAGTACGTGTCTATAGTGGAGTAGTGATGATGGGGGCATTCCGTTCCGTGGACTGTATAACTATGTGCATGCTTTGTTATTTGCTTTTAGCGTTTTTAGAATTATTTTGAAAATTGTTTTCACGAAGTAATTAATTATACGATAACACGGTCAAATCCGTTTATATTAAAATATTTCTGTTATCTATGGTCAAACCGGGTTAAGTTTTCCGGTATTATTATTTAATTTTTACAGTTCATCCTTTGTCTCACATTCTCACATCATTGATTCCTAGTTGTAAAATAATTTTTTTAGGATCGCTTACAGGGGATTGCACTGTTGCATACTTACCAGGAAATAAGTATACTAGTGGATATTATTGAAAGATTCTCTTCCATGCAAAATTGGAGGTTAGACTTATGACTGTTTAACGTGTATTTTAATATTATATTTAATTAAATGAAAACGTCTTATTTTATTTATCAAAATATTCTATTTTACGAATATAAAAGAGCCTGATTCACGTGTATATTAATAAAAACTATTGTGGCTGTGACGTTACTTTTTAAGTATTTCTTTTATTTTAAGAATGCATGAAAATATATTACACCACCTCTCCCTCTGTAAAAAAGAGCTAGGTCACCAGTGGAATGGCGGTGGCGTCAGTGAAATATCAATTTCTTTTTACTACGTTGGAGTAAGAAGATAATTTATATATTGGTGCATAGAAGATGTGTATCTTCGTCCAAAATTGTAAATTTAGTCTACCTAATTGGTAACTCAACGATAATTTTATTTTAAAGTTAATAAATGAATAATTTCTTTATTTAGTATTTCGTTAAATGATTATTGTAATATTTTTACATATATATATATTTTATTGTGATATAATATGATCGTAAAAAGAGGAGCCAGTGATATCTGAAGAATGGCAAAAACCTTGAATGGTATTTGGATGTAGATAAAATTTAATCACACCCTTCCATCGATTTTTGTTAGCACCAGCTCTAAATATATTCTGTATTCTGTATCGATACACTTCGAGAGAAATTGTGTATTTTCATAACACGTATATTTTAAGCGAACAATAATAATGTTCGGGAGTCTACAACTGCTGTAGTGTTGATATTCGTGAAAAAAATAAATATTTTTCACGTTACTATTAGTAAATGTACAAGAGTAAATCCGACCCATATACCAATACATTTCCTTTGCGTTTCTCTCGCCATATTATATCCATTTGAAAATGTATGTGTATACAAATCATATTATTATAATAACAAGTATATGTACCCTGCACAATTACTTATTTATTTTTCGAAAATACGCCGCGAGACCCAAGTAAAATAAGTTAATAGAATATACCTAACGGAAAAAGTAAATAATATAGAAAACTGTAGGTGCATAAAATGCAAAAATATAAACTAAAAATATTAATAATAAATAATTCGACTCGGAATATTATTCGCTCTGGGGCAAATAGAATATTTTATTAACAATAAATACCAAAAAAAAAAACTTTTTTATATTATTGCATTCCTGTAGAAAAAAAAAACAACGATCTATGGGATTTTTATAATATATAACATTATGAAAAATTAAACAAAGACGAAAAATACAAATTGTGAAAATCCCGTGATGAAAACAACCGTTCATACGTATGTTCTCAAATAATACAAAAATTAAAATTAAATTTTATAACTTTTTTTTTTGGAAAACAGTGTTGTTTAATAAAATGTTCAAATACTACAAATTCATATTTGTTCTATTATATAAACCTTAAATTATGAAAATTTGTTTTCTAATGGTACTTTATAAAGGTAAAATATTTCGTACGATCCATTCTTTTCCAAAAAAATGATGTTTACGTTTTTTGTTTGAAAATAAATTTTCAGTTAGAAAAATGCTTAGACACTTCCACCATGCAGTACCTCAAAATATACAGAACTGCTAATGGTATTTTATTAGAAATATTCGTCAAAATTTATGTATCCTCCCTTCAAACTTCCTTTCTAAAACAATGAAACCCATCAGCAATATCAGCCTTATTTGTTATTTGATTTCAGTTGATAAAGTTTACCATTTATAAATTATCCTATATTCCCAATTATCCACGTACAACAGTGGCCCACCCGTAAACACCGAGCTGTATAAATTCTTATGATATTACAATATAATATTCATAATTGACTTTTAATGAATGCCTGGACAAATGCCTCTTAATCTACAAGTATAAGAACACAAAAATTACTCATTATAACGGTGCTATTATATTGCATATATACGAGGCCGTGTAAACATTTTTTTTTTTAGATTCTAATAAATAGAGCTACGAATTTATTGTTTTTATTATTTTATTTTTTTAAATTCTGAACTGATTAAATTGTTTTTGTCTGTAAGCAATCTTTCTATGAGAAAATTTTGAATTATAGATTCCGAGCATTGCGAGGGGAGTAATTGGTTTTACTAAGATATTTCTTTTTTATTTCTAGTCTATAGACACTTTTTCCTAGTAAATATGCTCCAATATTTAAGTGTAGCATTTTTTCTGAAAGCTCAGACCTTAAACAAGTCGTTTTTTTTTTATTTTTGACGCTATTTTTTAAATAAAAACACTTAAGTGGGAAAAAAACGTAGGAAAACTTAGAATTTCACGATTTCATTATATTATAAAAACACGGACGACGTTTTCTAGTAGAAAAAATAATTTAATCGAAAAATCACACAATAATTTTTTTGTTACCTTTTTAATTTACTTTCTCAAAGTATATTTACCAAAACTTTTGAGCAACTTTTGAGCTTTTATGAAATTTTAATTTTAGGTAGTATTTTGCTATAATTCGGTTATAAATACATATGGAAACTTGAAACTCGGTAATAAAACTTATATTGGACTTATCTAGATGTAGTTAAATTTACAAAATCATTGGATGACTTTTTTTTTTAATAAGCGTTTTTTGTTAGGCATAGTTAGTTAATAAAAAAAGTCTTTAATTGGTGGAAAATTGAAAAAGTTAAAGAGTATAGTAGAGTACGAGCATATAGTAAGTAATTGAATTTGTATCCTTACGCAACGATAAATCATTGGAAAACGATTCCGGGTGAAGTTCAATTAAACAACTTTTGAAATGCCGTGATTTTTTTCACTTTCGTCAAAACTTGAATGTAAAATGCTTATCACAAAAATCTACTACATTAGGCACGTTTTATTTTTACCGCTGTTTATAACTTATGACGAGTCTCATAGTTAATTGCCAATCATTTTTGCTTTGTTAAATCAATTTTCTCTGCATAAAAACAAACTAAAATTACTCAAAACCGATAGAATTAAAATTACAGGTGACAATTATGATTGAAAGTTTATACTCATTATAATTACCGTATTTGTTATCTGGCCGTCTGTCCACAAATATAATTTTCAGAAAAGTCTCCGGTGAAGACTGGATGACTGGATGGCGATGATCTTCGATCGGCATAACGAAATATCATATGCATATTTTATTCTATGAGTCCATTAAGCTGTAAACCAATGACAATATGGAGCCGTCATTTAAAATCGTTCATTAATTATAAAGAATTGATTACAAAGTGGTAGAGCAGATTTATACATCCGCATATATTTTTAAAATGACTTAAATATTTTCAAATTTTTTTTCGTACAAAACACTAAAACAAATATATTTTCATATTCAGATTTTATTACTATTTTATTTCACAATAATTGTTTATTAAAACTGTATATACGATTCTTTTGTCACGCGATATTTGACCAGCGATATTTTTTAGTATATTAATAGGTTTACTACATATTAGTCTGAACAGCGAGATTTTTGATAATTCCGCAAAAATAAAGAATTTAAATATTTTTATGATAAAACAAAAACTATTTTCGCAATGAGCAAGTATTTTCTCGCGGGAAGCTCTTGTGAGAGAAACGTGAAGAATAATTTCTCCCCCTTTTATTTGAATAATTACGAAAATATATTCAAAAAATAATAGTAGATACTCGAGAACACTTTTCAAAAAGTCTGTTCAAACTAATTAGTATTCGAATAAAAATTACCCAAGTTTAGGCACACCAAATTTGATTATAATTATCGGTTCTATTCGAGCACTCGGCTATATTATTGTGAGACGCAGTTTTAGTTCTATACAAACTTTAATTTATTTGGTACTATAATGTTAAGAATCTTGACGATAAATTTTACTTTTAGATTTTGAGCGAAGCGAGAAATGTATTGGTTTTACAATGATGTGTTTTTTTTTGTCCTGGTAAACAACTTTTCTACTAAAAGTTGTGTTCCAATCAAAATATTCATACAAACTTTCTTGTAGCGTTTTTCATTTAATTGGTGTATTAATCCACATAGCATGCAAATACTAAATAAACATTAAAAAAAGTAGACAAATCAACGTTTAATACTCAATAAATATTGACATTCAACTGACTGTCAATTAAATAAATATTTACTTAACATATTATAAAGATGAAATGAAATGTAGACCAATATGAAACGAATATATATTATATATTCATATATATTTTTTTAACGTTTATTAGTATGTATACAATCTATCATGATATTTACAATAAGCAAATGAGTGTACGGATATATTATAACGACGTGATGGAGTGAGGGGAAATGTTATTCAGCAATAACACTCAGATATATTATTTATACAAAAAAAATATTCACAAATCACTTAAAAACGAATTTTATAATTTAAATTACCAACATATCTTTAACGAATATTGATGAATCAATGTTTATACTTTTATTTAAAATAAATACTCTGTAAACATTGATTAATTGATCTATTTTGTATACAAAAAAAAATAATACTCATTAAAGGCTCTTTAAATGTTTATTTTAGAAAATTGAGAAATCAATCTAAAATCAATATTTAATAAAAGTTCAACATTGACAATTGTTATCTGGGAAGGAGGTAATTTTTTTTTTTTTTGATTTTCCTGGTAGTCGTCTTAATAAATCGGAAAAACTGTTTGTATAACTTTTGTTGATTTCTGGGCATCAAGTAATACAATTCGAATAATAATACTGTGTTTAGAATAGTATTTCGTTTACATGCGTTTATCATTGCGTACAGATATAAATTAAATTATTTTATAAATATCGTTTCCTACAGCACAGCCAACTTTAATTTCTTACTACACATAGAGAAACTACAGATAATAATAATATATTTTACTATTTTATCCATCGATTTGCGCATTTCTGAAAAAATTAAATATATTTAAATTGTGCCGTTATTTACGTGCTTTTAAAACTATATTACCTACAGCTATACCATTTTGTAATATTATGTATTTAAAATAAATGTATATATGTATATATGTATATTTTAGATTTTCACGCATGAATGAGCCGCACCTCGTTATCGTGGAATTTTATAATATTTTTACCGTCGACCCATACCTTATACGAGTACATCGAAAGTCGTTTTAAACGAAACGGTTTAAATAAATTCTGCGATCCATTCATCCCCGACAGAGTAATTTCGGAAAGTAAATTTCACGAAGCGATAAAAATAAATTGTCTCTCCTTCAAATTATTTCGTACAAAAATTGACAAGTATCTATCTATAAATGTTTGCATTTTTACACTTATTTATTTATATATTGTTTTCAATATATATATACATTTATATTATTCTATCAGATATCAATTGATATTTGCTTTTTCCGCCATTTAGCGAGATATTTTCTGGGACTTCCACTTTAACGTTGCTCTGACATTATATTATCATTCTCGCTTTTTTGCATTACAATATAATTTACGATTTTCTGCGTTTTTAACAATTTCAATACAAATTCAAAATAAAAATATAAATGGGTTTTTAATTAGTAAATACAAACACAATATTACGAATCTCGTATTAAATATTCAAACTTTTTCACTTATATCGAACAGAATATATTTATTCATAAAGATCGAGGGGAAAAAAAAATTCTTTGAAAATTGATAACAACTATACATATAGAAGTAATGACAATGCGCGCAAAGAACGAAACTAATTTTAAGAATAAACTATATTTATGGTGATAAAATACTAATTAACTGCTAACTTGTCACTTTCAACGCGATAGTTATTACGTACTGAATTACAAAAAAAAAAAAAAAGGAAAACCTTACCGTTTTACACCGTTTTCGGAGAGGGACTGTCAAAGACGACAAATGGCTTTTAACAGATATTTAACCGGGATTCGGGGGGAAGGGTATTAGAGATTTCGGGTCTCGTGGTATAAATTCATACTGATCGCACATTAATTACTGACGTTTTAAATCTTACGTATATTTCCATTTGAGAGGGGAGGGGGTTGGATACATCTCTCATTTAAATTTCGATTTACTGCACAATAAATAAAATATGCTCTACGAACGTTTCGGGATTGATTGTACAAATTCGTACTAAATATTTAAATGGAGGGGGGGGGAAATGACAGGAGTGGTAAGAGGGTCGCCGACACGTACGTAGACAAAACGTCGTCGCTGAGTAAATATTCCCGTTTTCCGACACGGGGGTTTTCCTCTCCCACTCTCCCCCGGTTTTTCTTCATTTCATCAAGAAATCTCGGCCGTAAACGTCGTCTTGACGTGTCACGCGCGCGTTTACAAATAAGTTTTGTACTTCTGTGAGTATAACACGAAGGCTATTCAGCCGTACAAATTTTGCGTTCTACGCGTGATTCGTAAGCCCTGGAAAAGTTTTCTCGTCATATTTCCGGTAATGGACCGCGCACCTACCTTTACTTACTATATATATATATATACGTGCGAGTATAGTCCGACTGCAAATATCGCCGGGAAACTTTGTCGGTGACGAAATATTATTATCAGTATATTTTCGAAAGCGCCGGTATACCGTGCGCCGCAGATGGTGTTGACGTCGTCGTTGCCGTTGTCGTTTGATAGAAACGCCGGCCTTATAATATAATATGACAACTTGATACGCACCTTTACCTACAGGCAAGTGGCGAAAATCTATTTGCGACCGAACGACATCGCGAAAAGGATAAAAACGACGTTTCGATGGCTCCGACGGGATTTACTTATGCGCCGTAGTCGTTCGGCCGTATATACAGCTGCGGGTGGTCGTAGTGGCGGTGTCTTATATATTATTTTATACTTTTGTCAGCCGTGACAATAATTCGACGTTCCCGGGATAAATATAACTAATATAATATTACCGACAAAATACCCGTACTGCAATACGTAAGTACTCTTGTGCGATTTGTTCTGCCGTGTAATTTTAATCCTAATCATTTATAAAAGAACTCTCTATTTAGTTTTCTTCGCGTTTTCAACTCGAACGTCTCGCTAATACTCCTGCAATATGGTTTGTATTGTACATTTGTATTGATTATTCTTTGAAAAATCTAACGGTGCTTGTACCATACACGTTATTATACGCATATACTTGGCAAACCACGTTTGAAAATAATAATAACGATGAACAATAGGTAGAGCCGTAGTTGTGAAGAATTTTCGTAAGCATTTTATAGAAATTTCTCGTAGCATTTTTTTTTTTTTTATCTAATTAATGCGTTAGAAAGGTCATTTTTTTGATTTATCGTTCAATTTTCTTAATAAATGAGAAATACCGATAATTTTTGGCAACAAAGGCATAACAGTCCTCAAGTCAAAATCGTTTTTCGTTATACGAAACAATACGAAACGCAATACGATACACCAATCAGCAGTGTCAGCCTGTTATAAGGGTATAGGTACACTGTAAATCAATATCAATATTCAAGAAAAGGCATTTAAGCATTGGCAGACGAATCACTCTAAATAGGTTGAACGCATAGTAAATTGACTGGGATATGGGACTATTTTCTTTGGGATTTTACGAATATTATAATAATCGACATTTCGACTAATTTAGAACGCTTCGCAGACGAATATATAGTTATTCATTATACTTCAGTTTATAATTGTAATCCTTTGAACTGTCCCTCGGAGTAAAATCGAATTTGTATTAAAAATAGTTTCGAAATCAATTTCCCGATTAAATCGTACACCTGTGTTATTTTCACGGAACTTTATTTAAATACGAATAATTTAATGACCGTTCGGATTTTGAAAATCACTTAAGCGTGACGGAATATAAAGTTCACACGAGCACTTACTCATCGCCTTCAATCCTTCACAAATGACAAAGTTACGTCATTATCCACTATGTTTTTTGGTTCTCAACAATATCTATTAATATTTTCTCATCTATTCCGCGCGCCGCGTCATATATCTCGTTTACTGCAGTAACCGCCTACAGCCCCAAACTCTAACACGCCACCGCGAAGAGGGCCGCAACGAAGGAAAGAAACGATACGGAGCGAAACAACCGAATACGGCCAAATAGTAATGGTAATCCTGGTACGTTCGAAGAAATTGTTTTGACTGATAACGCGTATCAATCATCACGAAAGGTTGACTACGAAAAATCAAACGCATTTGAAATTCAACAGACATTAAAACAAATTGACACTCGTCTACGCGCCACCGGGCAATCGCCAGTGTCAATCATAATCGCATAAACTGACAATCTTGAGCGATCGCGTATGTGGGCCCGTTCACAAGGTTTATTTTTTCCCGCTCTCCTACCCGCGGGATTGACCCCCGAAGACACGCCTGGGTGCGATAATACAGACACTCGCGGCAGAAGATTGTCGGCGTTCGCGGGCGCGTAAATGGTATTTGCGCATATCAGGAGGGGGGCGCAGAGGGATGGTGTGAAAAACACCTTAACACCGCGCAGGTAGACACACACACACACACACACACACACAAACACACGCGCACCTCAAAACCTAAGTACGACCGTACGTATACGTATTATATTATTGTCGTTTTTATTATTATACTATTACTATTAGAAAGACGACGGTGCGGTGGCCTTCGGCGGCGGTGGCGGCGGCGTCGGCGTCGGCGGTGGCGTACGCTGCACATACCTAAGGGTTGCGCAGAATCCCGACACCGCCGCAGATGAACTTTACGTAGACAGGGATGGGGATAGGGGGGCGTCGGGGTGTAGGGGCACGGGGAGAGACGGGCGCGCGCGGACGATGCGAGCGGACCGGAGCGCCGGCAGTCGGTACGCGGACACTAGACACGTTGCGCGTTCACGTGATATCATTCGAACACCGTTCGTTTTTTCCTCATTTCCGAATTCCGTTCGCCGCGGCACGCTAACAGGATCTGTTTACCTACGCGCACCATCGTACTCGACTCGTACGCTCCGAAATCTTCGTGTGCGCCTGCCGTCGCAGCAACTTCTTCCGCAGTCGTTTTTTTTTCGTGCTAACCGAAAATCATTGTTATTATTATTTGTTTTTTTTTTTTACCCGAAAAACGAATCACGTGACTCCGGAAAACAGCGGTATTATGGCCAACCACTGCCTATTGCCGCGACGGCATCACCGGAATACCGTCCTCATCCGAACGCACGTCGCGTAATCGAACCGTAACTGCATTGAGTGAGTGTTTTTTTATTATCACGTTTCATTACGGCACGGCGTATTTAAGGGGATAGATTAGGGGAATACGTCTCCCCCCACCTTTCACCTTATTTTTAATAGATATTATTTAAACGACTACTTATTATCAATTCAAATTTCTTTACTTTTCAGTCAGAAAAATGAACAATTTAATGTGTTGTTGGATGCCTTAGCTATAATTAATCAAATATCAATAAAAGTTGAACGTATACAGAATTTTCTGGTGTAAAACGAAACCTATCCGAACCACTATAATATGCGAAGGGTGGCTAGATAATTAGCTACCTAAATAGTCAATAAAGTACATAATTACTAATTATTAAAAATGTATATGGTTTTTTAAAATTGTTCTAGTCTATGCCAGTCGTAGCTACGTCACTGTTTCATTATAATGTTTTTCGTCTGTTCTTAAATTATTCTGGTGTTTTATCTATATAATTGCGGTGCTCGAACACCAACAGTTAATATACGGGTCACAAACCCGTAGTGTTATGGATGATAATGGTAACTAATGCGAGATTCATGGTACTCACCTGAAAATTCAGGTTCACTTAGCTTTTAAGCATAAAGTCTTAGTGCGTTTGTTATTTGCGCCTAAGTATACAAGACCTTCTTTTATTATTATGTCTGCACGAGCGAATTGAGAAATTCACGTATTTCGTCTTCTTCCCGCCTGACGCAACCTAACCTGATGGGAAGGAATTGTTCTATACTATGTATATATATATATTTTTTTTTTATAAAACGCCCTTGTTTTCGCTGGTACAATATATGTTATAAATAAATATATAATCCTGTGGGTCGACAAAGAATCACACAAATCAAAATCGGCATAAATCTCACTCGTATTGGAATTCACTAGAATAAGAAATGGCGTATAAAATATTGTACCAACTCGTATATTTTATCGATATCGAAATACAATTTGTTCGGCGGTACTATATAATCATTAAAAAATATTTAAAACCACAAAAGCATAACCTGCTTATCGACTTATTTAAATTAAAAGTTTATACTCTATTGAAGTACAAGTTTAAAATATTAAGGAAATTCGAAAACGATAGGTTAATGTATTTGTTTAAAAGAAAAAAAAATATGAGAGTACAATATAATTTTGTTATTAAAACTGTTTATAACCACGCCATTACTGTAAATACGTGAGAGGTAACTACATAATAATACGATGAAAACTAATTTATCGAACAGAACTCGTCACTATTGCAATTCATTAAAAATTTAACTAGGTAATGTAATATCCTTAAGATCCTTTAAGTTTTATACAAATCTATAATTATCGTTGATAGCCAAAAATAAAATTACCGTTTTAGAAATTAATAAACTAGTGTATTTAAAATTAAAATAACTATAGTTTACTTATTAGTTTCTAATTTTAATTTTGAAAATATTTAACCTATCAAGGAAACGTATCGTTTTATTGTACAACCAGTAACCGAATTGGAAACATAAAAAAAAAATTTGTAAGACATAAAACTAATTAGTTTTATGTCTTACAAATTTTTTTATTAGCATTCCAATAATTTTGCAATTATTGAACTCGACTCAATCCTGCAATACGTGATTTTAGCCCCACACCTCCATACCAATTTTAATAATTAATAATTCCGAAAATAATAATTAATAACACTACCTACTGTAGACTACATTTTTGTTTACATAATAAATAATATTTATTTAAGATTTTTTTTGATTATTACTATGAATCTACTATGATAAATTGTGTTTATATTTTTTTTCTATATGTGAACAACTTTTCTACCAAAAATCCTCGCGTCGATCATCAACTTTAGGAGTGATAATTTCTAGTGAAAATTGTTGCCTCGTTGGTGCAATGAGGAAGTTATTGTTTGATTTTATTTGTTGTATACTTAGTTATGAGTAAAATCCCAGAAAAAACGACGGGAAAGCTTGTAGTTTTTAAAATTATACAGTGCCGGTTTTTTTTATATTCTATTTTGTTTATTTAATGAAAAATAACCGTAGACTGGAAATTCCACTGAATATTCATGTAATCATAGTTTCTTATATATAGTTCTTTCCAGGCATGCTAAAATTATAATTTTCATTCTAACACTTTTTCAGCTATAGTCATTTGAAATGATCGAGTTTTTCAGCATTTTATTTGGTTTTATGTGATTAAAATTATTTTAACAAATTGCAATTAGCGAGGGAAAAAAAGTTCAACGTAATGCAGTAATTTTTTTTTTATAAGCTATTTTAGTTCAAATTTTAGTAAAACTATACTTTGATAAAAATACGAAATATGTATACGCCACTATCAGTGGCGGCTTCAAGGGATGTTCGAAGTGGTATGGATTTTATTAAAAAAATAAAATATATATAAATATATATATATATATTATAAAAAGAATTATAGAATATATTCATTTCGTATAAAAAAACATGGCCCAAAGAGATGTGATCGTCCTGACATCCCCCCGTTGTATACGTAACTGCGTTCCATGCGTTCCACTTCAAACAAAAAGTATGCTTAAATTTCTGAAAAATTAGTTGAGGCACTCCTTCCTCCGGCGTCCTCCTCCCTAATTCGAGCATTGAGTGTTCACACATTTGTTTATGCATAGTTAAACATGAGTTTAAATAATTCTATTATGTATATGTTTTAGGTAAAATACAACCAAGTGTATTTCATGATTCAATGATTTCGGTATTTATATTTTAGTTAGTTAAAATATTCTGGACTCTGAGCGTAGCGAGGAATGTATTGATTTTATAACGATGGGTTTTTTTTTGTTTAAACATATTTTACCAGAAATCATAATTCAAATAATAACTTTTTATGAACTTTCTTGTAGCATTTTTAATCTAATGAATGCATCGAGGGGGTCATTTTTTAATGTTCCTAATAAATAGGAAAAATTTGACAATTTTTTTGCATAATTTTTGTTGATTTCTGGGTTACCTTGATAACAGGGGAACAACTAATAATACTGTACTCAGAGTCGTTTTTTGTTTAAATTCAGATATATATTAAATTACTCTATATATCCCCTCCTAAAACAGTGGCATACTTATCATCAGTAGTATCAATCTTTTTTAATATTTTAATACACCTACTATTAAATAATATTTTTGTCATATCATAATAATACTTGTGTATTGTGTTACAACTCACTATAAGCAGATTAAGCGTGTCTAGTGGACTTATGATACGAACCTGAAACCGCAACTATGTGACCGTCGTCAACGGTCACGATATTAATTATAATCGAATTAAAAGATTTTGTAAATTATTGTTGGAAGCTCTGAAGACAAAAAAAAAAAGTGTATAATAATAAATGGTCAAGATATTCATTTGGCATTTTTCTTTTTCTGAACTTCATTGAAAAGGTGAAAGACATCGTAATTTTATTGTAATTCTGTTTTAATAATATATATAGAAAGATAGATGACGGTTTTCGAGAAAGGAATTTCGTTACACGAGAAAAAAGCCGTTTCCTCGACCGTTATTATTATTATTTCATAACTTATTTCCCCAGAGACATGGAAATTCCTGAACGAATTTCATTAGCTACAAAGAACTCTAAGATTCTAAGGGGCAAAAAAAATTGTCAGTCAGTATTCGTTTAATAACCGCGTGCAATAAAAAACAAAAAACAAATAAAAAAAACATCACGGAATAAAATGCGGTTTTTATTATTGTTGTACTTGCACCTATATAATATAATTGTTTAAGCCCCGTAACTTCAAAACGAGAAAAAGAAATATTGACATAAGAGCCAATTAGAAATTTAATAATAGTAATAATGACGTTATTAATATGGGATTTCTATGTACACGGGACAACAAAAAAACCTTCGATTAAGACGTAACGCAATAGTTTGCATTATTATTTTATGCCCGTGGCCTGTATAATATTTAAAAATCGGCCAAGCGATCACTGCCCATTAACATTTTCACTCACATTATATTTTACGATATGTTTGTGCTGCCTTTAGGTTTAAACACTACAGTGTTTCTGAAAATAATGAATGCCTATACCTAAGTGGGCTGTAATTAGCTAACAATAGATCGGTTTAGTCGATAATTACTGGGTTATTATTGCCCTTTGTACATACATAAATCTCCATTATTGTATTACCTACACCGATTCGAGCCGTATATTATTAATTAATGAATTATATATTCAATATCAACAAACTGTACATAAAAAAGTTTATCCATTTTTTTTTTTTTTTTTTGTCTTTTGAATTAAGAACATTGGACAAATCAAACACATCCGTCACATTATTGCGATTTGTACGCACATACAATATATAATATTATTGTAATATATTTTTTCATTTGATTTGAGACACGATCTTTTCAGTTATGGCAGGTGATATGATAAGAGATTAGGAGCTGGGAAATTTAGATGTTGGAAAAGTGAGATGCGACCTTTTTTGTTGAGGCAGGCGATATGTTGACACGCGATCGGCCCTTTATGTCCGTGGGTCTGAGAACGTGGCTTTCCTACCCTCCCTCCTTAATCTGAACTAGATTGTATACTATACTGGTTAAAGTTTCGCTGCGGAAAAGGCGGAGTGCGATAAAAAAGTCAATGGATTTATAACAATTTTGTATTTTTTTTCTTTTCATAATATTACCTATCAATAATATTATATACGATCGAATTTACATTCTCTACGTATATACATCTCTTTACATTTCGGAATATTTGTTCTGAAAATATCGAAAAGTTCATGCTGCGTGTATGATGCAATGCGAGAAGGGGGGGGGGAAATAACCGATCACATATCAAAGCTATTCTTTGATACCTACCTACTACATGAACAATATTCAATGTAAACTCAGCTCCGTAATATAATATTATTATGTTCTTTGTGTAGTTTTTTAATGCCCGGTTTCTATATAAAAGCTATGCGTATATAATGTATACACATATTATTATAATATATACATTTATTCACACGAAGTTTGAAAAATAAAAATCACGAAAGCGTAAACTTTCTATGTCAGTGTGTACATAATATTATTATTATCGTCAAATCATAAGACTGCAATATGATGATATTCGCAGATATAAAAAATATATTGAAACATTCAAAATACGAATATTATATTAAAAATAGATAACGCACTTTTCTACGACTTTCATAAAAATATAATATTATATTAATATTATCAACCGCGAAACTAATAATACTAACGATTATTACTAGTTTATATTTTTGAAAACGTTACCAGAGGAGTGTTCAAATAATCAAACGCATCTATGGTACATACAAGTTATCTCAAAAACATTTACAAAATTATTTTCCGTGGGAAAATTGATGATTTTATTTAATAGTGACGATGAAAGCAATTTAAATTATAGTAAACTTAAAAAAAAAAAAAATTAGAGAATAAGCCACTTATAACTAGTAGGTAAACATTTGTAACGCTAAACATTTTTTTCGGAATAAATGTGTTTAAACGGTTATTTTGGATTTTCTAAACAAGAAATTATAGTCTTATTATTACAAAAATGAATGACTTAATAAAATATTAAACAGAACAAGAGTTGAAACTTATGATTGATGAACAAGAAGATGATTAATACAATACATATTATGCATTGCCAGTATAGGTACTAAAAATACTATTATATTTACATACTAATATTAAAAACAAAACAAACTGACAATTGCTGTTTAGTCCAACTAAACTATAACGGCAGCAATGGTCGATAATAAATTGGTTACATTCAGCGGATCCTACATAATTGTTTTAAACGAATAGAATACGAAATTAAGGGGGAAAAAAATATTTACAATATTTGTAGTGTTATATTTTAATTGGTTTAAATTATTTTTCTATAGTTAGTTTGCGCATGCGGTTCAGTCACCCACGTAACCCGTTGTTTAAATCCAAAAAAAAAAAAAATATTTATAAATAATTATAAATCAATAACATATAACACACCTACGAAAATGTACGCGAACGCGAACCTAGAATTATTTGACTACGTTCTACGTCTACCCATATATTGATAAAAAAAAAAAAAAAAGGACAGATAGACTTCACACTTAGGTGCATCCATTGTTGTAGGTGGGAAGTAGAAAGACGACTGAGGAGAATTTAATGTATATATATATATAAGCAACAATAAACGATTGCTAATGAAACACCGATTCTGAGCAGAGTTCAGTAGATAGTGTTGCTTTTTCAACAATATATAATATTATGTCATTTTTGTCATATTATGGTAAAATGGTTACAACAATGTGCGTTTCCAT
This sequence comes from Cinara cedri, assembly GCA_902439185.1. Classification (NCBI taxonomy): domain Eukaryota; kingdom Metazoa; phylum Arthropoda; class Insecta; order Hemiptera; family Aphididae; genus Cinara; species Cinara cedri. Next base: position 1,067,114 of record CABPRJ010000010.1, on the reverse strand, counting down.
GACAACAATGATTGTTTAAAAAATATTAAAATAATAAAAACTTAATAATAATAAATAAATAAATAAAAAACCTGGTTTTCCTCATTATCTCGAATATTAATGAGAATTTCAAAAAATGACCTGTTTAAAGTACCACCCAAAGAAAATTTCCTTTCAGGAAAGGCGCAAATTATACTTGTTAATTGGAGTAAGCTTTCTTGTAGAAAAAGTGCGCACATAAAAAAAAAAATAAATCAAATACGAGTACATTCTTCGCTTAACTCAGTATCTAAAAAAAAAAAAAAAAAAACCCCTCGAAACAAAATATTATCCGGCCGATTTAATACGCCTTTTATTAACGCCTATGGCAAAAACAATATTCAAGTCGACTCGTTATACTACACGTCCTATTCGAAGTTATCTTAACCGCCGACGGCGACGCGTCTTCAGAAAACGGAACTGCCTTCGTGCCGCCATCGAGTGACGGAAACATAATAAATTACAGTACACCGAAAGAGGAGTAGACGCGCTGCAGCTGGTAGTCTGCTGCAGGTTTTCGTCGATAATGCAAATTCGAATGGATAACATTTGGAACGTCCCGTCACTAGATTCGAAGAGTTTCTACCGCCTGTTTCGTATAATATTGCGCGCTGAAATATAAATATTCTTCACGAAATAATAAATAAACAAACACCGGAACAATATAATACACTGGGCGGTTTTTTTTTTTTTTTTTCATCACCGAACACTCGTTGTTTAAAAAACGTGGTGTTACAACGCCAATAAAACACCCTGCTCCCGCAGCGGTTTGTCGAAATTCAATCCGGAGACTCTGAATTCTCGAGTTCGAGCTAAAAAGTGTCCATCAGCGGGGGAGGGGGGGAATAATAATATCATGCCGCATGCGTATGACCGCAAACAGCAGATACGTTGGCCGGGGAAAATTCGACAAAAACGAATATTTCGGCACGAGAACGATTCGGAATATTATTATTAAACTATAGCCGCCGTTTCGTTTATTGACTCGAAATCGTCATCGGCGGGCGCGCTTTAAACTTTCGCCAAATTGGCGCAAGCGATGGACACGGCCCGTCGCGCGGCGTATTATTTCGAACGTTAATATTTCGCCGCATTATTATTATTATTGTTACGCGGTTGTTTTTGTCAAATAATCAGACACCGCGCGGATTCGGTTTTGTATATATAATATTATTGTTGTTGCCCCGACAAAATTTATTGTTTCGTATTGATTTGTTACCGCGCGTGTTGTATTACGGGTACGTGCGTATTTATAATACTGTCGCGACATCTCGTGTGTGTTTATTCGCGTACACGACTAATCCGGAAATGCCCTCTGCAGCTGCAGGCATCCGATTAATGATATTATTTTCGTTTCTCGACCGTCTCTCAATAAATCCGCAGCCGTTTCCCTCGCTCCACCCCGCAGAAGGTTTTCTTTCTCCGTCACTGGGTGTACACACCGTTCCGGTTCTCTCTCGTCCGTCTCTATCATCTTTTCTAACCGCTCCTAGGTTCGAATTTCCATTTTCGTCTATCGCGCTGTATAATAATAATAATAATGATAATGATAATATACCGCACACTGTTCGCGCGCAGCACATAGATTAAACGATGCGCTCTGCAAACAATAAGTCGAGTGTGTTGTTGCACTCGCTCCGTCGTGAATTCACAGTAATTAATTATTCCCAACGATATAACATTATTATTATTATTATTATTATTATTACTATTATCTGGGTGTATAGGAAATCCACGGAGGTTATAATATATTACACACGGTTTAATCATCGCGGTAAACGTACGCGCCCGAGAAAATTCATAAAAGTGTACCGTTTATAATATTGTTCCGATCGGTTGTCTGATCGTTCGACCAAAAATTTACAATTTCGATTCGTCGCGCGATGGTAATTATGTTGATATAAAAAAAACAGAAAAGATATATCTCTGGGGTCCCGGGGATTTCCGGGGAAAAAAATCCCGGTGACAAAATTACCGACAAAAAAAAATATCCGAGGGTTAAACTTTCGGCAATTCGAAAAACTAAAAATGAAATAATTGCATGTTTGGCAAAATTGGCATTGAATAATGTAGGTAAGCCATTCAACAAAAGAAAAAGAAAAATTAGGGTTGACCGAAACTACAGAAAAAAAGTTGTTCGACCATTCAAATTTACGAAATAAATGTCGAAGAATTTCCAAAAATAAATCGTTCACAATGTCGGAAAGCGCCGTAATGACTAGGCAATACAATCACCAGACCCGCGTTGAGATCTTCAATAGTGCCCGTGAGCTGCACAAAGTTCGGTACCCCTATTTTAATAGGCCTTCGTAAAAATATTTAAAAATATATTGCACACATTTTTTTTTTACATTTTTCAATTAGTAACCCAACGTCACTCAACTTGAACAAATATTAAAATTCCGGGTTTTTCGACCACATCCACATGCCCATGTGTGTACGTACAAACACGTAAACACATACAAATAAAACAAAATGTATTTTTAGATGCATTAAAAATATAAAATAACCATACAAAAAAAAAAAGGCGGGCGTTCGTCGCACGATGCCTGGGCCACTGTTGTAGGTGAGAAGTCGGAAAGGTTAATTATGGACTTTACTATTTCGGATTTCAGATATTTTAATAAAAATAACATCGGGACACTATGCACTATGCGGTGCTCCTAAATCCGTGGTTGTGTAAGCTGCAGCCCACACTGCTCACGTCTTAATAACGGGCCTAATAACCACGTATTATGTACCATCATCACGTATAAAATGTAAATAAGGTATACACATTGTTTACATTTTATATAAAATTATTATTATTAATCATCACATATTATGCATACCTAATTATTAAAATTTCGTATACAATTATTATTATTATTAATTATTTTGTTTATGCCCTTCAATTCCCAGTATAATGTTACTGGGGATTTATTATTTTCCTACAGTATGGAGATTTTTTTCTATGGCCTTTTTTTCCGGGAATTTTTTTCCGTGTACGGTTTCGGAACCCAGGCAAAAAGAGCTTAAGTCGATTTTATACAGTTTTTAATACAAACTTATTAAATTTTGAAATGTGCCGTTTAAACCAAAATATAAAGCTGAAAAAAAAATTCCAAAAGTTGATTTAACTTTTTCTGCAAACAAATGCATAAAATAAACTCTACACTGCAACAGTGTTTAAAGGAACAGACAATTTTATGTTTATTTTTAAAGAAAATACAAATCGTAGTTATAGGAAGATATAATTTTTCTTTGAATTTCACTGCGGATATGGTGTTAAACTTTCAAATGAAATGTATTTAGCCTATAATAGCCAAGAAAAACTATACCTTGATCGTCTTCATATTATCTCAATACTTGTTTTTTTTTCTCAAACGATTCTGCAATTAAACTATATCCTGTAATGTATATAAACTTATACGCAATATACCTATCATTTATTTCGATTCAAATTTTAACTCACAAACTCATTATTAAAAAACTTTACAAAATCAACAACTTTCTTTATTTTTAATACCCACTTCAAAAAAAAAAAAAACGAGCTTTACTTATTTTGTTAAGGTCACCATACTACTCTATCGAGATTTAAGTATTTATGGGTATTCTTGAAATAATACCGATCGGTGGTGCAAACAAGGGTATATATTTCCCTCTCCTAAAATTTAAGATTTATTTACTAATTATACGTAAAAAGTATATTTTCACAAAATTTTTTGGAGCAATTACTGATATTCCCTTATAATTTTGAATATGTCGTACACTGTATTTGTTAATTAACCATAACAAATACCTGTCCAGACATTTGTTTGAAACTCATAACCAACTAGGTTCAAAATGGTACAAAAATGCTCTTTTTTTTTTTTTTTTGATTGAAGCAATTTACTAGTAGAAAAGTTGTTTTCAGACAAAAAAATTTAAAAAAAAAAAAAAAAAAAAAATAAATAATCGTAAGATTTTCTCTGCTATATGTACATTACTCACTCCGTTCAAGGTCTAAAAAATAAATAACATAATATAAATTAATAAATTGTGTTTGTTTACGTTTCGTAATAATTCGTTGCGAAAAACGATCACGTCTGATGTCGATGAGCAGCAGGTTGATGGTGGCCTACGAGAATTTATATACATTATTATTATTTAATTATTAAATGACGGGCTAAACTCTTAGTAGTGTTTACAACTAAATTATAGTCGAGTATAATAAACATGCATATACGCATCATACTGTATATATGTGTGCGGTAATGTTTTTGAACTGCACATACAACCCTCGCGCTAAGCCTTTAGGGGGTTGTCTGCGTACAGGGTTTAGCGAGTTCCCCGCGTTATACCACGGTATAATATTGTATACAATAGGTACACATCATCATAATAAAGCTCGCAGTAGCTTAGATTACAACTTTGATTTACCGGATTTGAACACGGAAACGTGTATTGACTGAAAATACACCGGGTCGGTAGGTAGATAGGTACATTAAAACGTTCCAATAACAATATAATACCGTGTCGTAGACGTGGGTAATAACTCATAATGTACTGAAAGCAAAAACGTACTTATACGGTCCGTATGGATTTAAAAAATATTAGAACGGAAAAAACCGTTGTTAAAACTCCGTACGAACACCGTAAATTTAGCAAAGAAACTGAACAAAATATTAATAAAATCGTTAATTCAATCGAAAATAAATTCCGGTTCGGGAGTTGTTTTGGAAAAATAAGACCGGCGAAACTGTGAGACGAAATTAACCTTTTGTTTTAGTGATTTAATATGTGACATGTGCGAGACGACTAATACATTTGATGACGAAATGAATAAAAATATGCGATTTTATTAAAATGAAGTAAAAAATGTTTATTGAGATAACAGGAGATTGTAGTGGGCCTGGTCAGAGGCTATTAATGCTTATGGTATTAGCAGAGAATCCAGAAGGGAAAATACCTCTTGGACGATCCCGTTTGAGATGGGAAGACACGGTAAAGGAAGACGTAGAATCTCTAAGTGGAGGTCCAAATTAGAAGGGAAGAACAGACAGTGACGGACCCACGGGGGCACAGGGGCACATGCTCCCTGTAAATGGACTGCGGTTTTTATTTATTTATTTTATATTAATTTGATATATAGTTCATAGTTAATTTACTGAAAATATAAATAATTTTCCCTCCCTTTAAAAAATGTCTGAATCCACCGCTGAAAACAGCTAATAGGGAGTACTGGAGAACTGAGTGTGTGACGGGATAAACCTAGTGGCCGGTTACCCCTGAAAAGAAAAAGTAAATAAAATTTCGAAATCTGACATTTGACAATGGTTCCGAAATTTATCGAACGCAGACGAACAAAGAGTCGGAAGCCCCCAGAGCACTTTTATGTTCAACATCGAAAAAAAATATATATGTGTAATCTTCTTTCGAGATTTATGTTGGATTGTTAAATATAATCGATTTCACGAATGAACTTAGATGGACGAAAACGAAGAACAATGAACGGAAACAATAATAATTTTTTATCGAAATCGACGTGCGATTAATTTAATATAAACGAAGCGAGCTGAAACTCGTGAGAAAAACCGACAACCCCTTTGTAATTATAACCGAATAAAATATATTCGATACGTATTTATACATTTATTTTGTGAAATTATTATTGCGTTTTCGAGTTTTTCTACTCTGCTACTATGACGTTGAAGTTATTTCAATATTCTCATTGCACGGTAACGGCTCGCGTCGATTCGAATTTTCCGTAAAAATTGTTTACAATACGAACACAATTGTTGTTTTTACACCCGGCCGAAAAAACCGTACGGGGCGACCGTCTTTTTCGCAAAAAGAAACGGCTACGTTATTATTATTATTTGCTATTATTCTGTCCGTCTTTTGCGATACAGCAATATAGTATTCTAAACACTCGGTTCGTTTGGAATTTATTGTTGCGCGGGTATCGCGGCGACGGCGGCCGGCGGGGACGAAAACGGAAATGTTTAACCGGGGACCTTTTTGAAATAAACAGCGCTACAGTCATGCCGGCGGTACAACGTGGCGGGGGACGCGAGGTGGAAACGCGTCGCGCGACGAGTGCCGCCCGAGACGGATTCGGTTGAAATTTCGATAACAACGTGTTTCGCGAAAAACTTTCGGGATTAATAACGGCCGCGCGCGCGTTGTGTTGTAAAATACGTCGACGATGACTTTTAATTAACACGTTTCGACGGGCCGGTCCATATGCGACGCGTAATAAAAATAACATCGCGCCGTAATAACACAACGCGGAATACGCGCGGCGAAAAGTTCATAATCCGTTACGACCGTTGTCATCGCGGCGCCCGGGGAAACGTGGGAGGCGGCCGGAGGTCTCTATTACGGCCGGGAATGCGTACCCATTACGCCGGTATAAAATATAATAATACGCTCGTATATTATGACAACGGACCGTTTTCGCGTGGCACCGTTGCGTGTAGGCCGCGGCAGGGACGCGCTGAAAAGCCGCGAGCTCGCGCGAGCACCGACGTTTTTATCTCGCAAAAAGGTTTTCTGAGCCACGGCGGTGTTTTATATTTATTCGAGTTTTTCGTTTTTTTCCCCAAACCCACCATCCCCCCTCCCCGTTCGTTTGCCCCTCCCGCGGCTCCTCCTCGTCGTTTTTCGTCTTTGCCAAAGCTTCGGGATACGAAATTAAATTTCTATAATAAACAAACATAATAATAATGATAATAATAATAATAATAATACCTACCTACCTACACACTCGGGAAAACGAGGGCAATGTTCCGGTATTATATGTGCACCTGCAGCAGTAATATAGGTAAGGCGGGTAATAATAATATTTCTCTGTCGATGTAGGTACATCAGTTTTAGAACGCAGACATACCTATATATATATATGTACGTCGTACATAATAATAATATACGAAATTATATTTCCTTTGTAATACCGCGGAGTCAACGGTGATATGACGTAATTAAAAAGGCTTAAATACGAGACGGGAGGGTTTGAACAATTTTTTTTTTTTTTAAAATACATTCATAATTTTCTTATTAACCGTCTTATTCAATATTATAATGAATTTCGTTTACAATGAGAATGTTTGTAATATTAATTTTGTCTAGTTCAATATGCAATATAATCGAATAATACCATTTAGACATGCGATATTATAGTAATACTGTATAATAATTACTTAGTGAAAAATCCATTTTTTTTTTTTCCAGATATTTATATAATATAGTTAAATACAAATGATGGTAATCCAAATAAAAACACGTCGATGTTTGTTTAGTTTTGTTTTATTCGCTCAATGGTTATTTTGAATACATACCCACGTATTCATTACCCATTGCACGTGTTCCTAATAAATATATAAAGTGATCTCCAGTGGAAAAAAAAGGACCAATTAATAAAATTAAACATTCGTTTAAATAATTAAAATTTCTTTTGGCCAAAATCCTTTTTCAAAAATAGACCCAACATTATGATTATATAATTCATACAGTTATTTATATCTGTACGCAAGTATAGATCATTGCTAACGAAAAACGATTTGGAGCCGTGATTTTTACGTTACAAATTATTTCACAAATAGAATCCGGGAACCAATGCGTAAACTTCATTTTGACCCGGGAACACGAAATTTTCGCGTTTTCTTCCCGGAAACGTTGTGTGCGGGCGGACGGAAAACAACAACGGAGTCGATGGGCCGCCGCGCGTCGGTGACCTACAATATTACGTTTCATTTCGATTTTTAAAAAAAAACTGCAAGGCAAATTAAAAAATATCCTTCTCAATGCACCAATTAGATACAATTTTATACTATCCCTGAAGTTGATGATCGGATCGAGATTTCTGGTAATTGGAAAAGTGGTTTACAAACAGAAAAAAAAAAAAAAACACACTTCGTATTTCTTGCTGGTCGCTACACTCAGAATTTTAAAATGCTCTCAGACTTTATTCGATTTCTTGTGTTTTGATACTTTTATTCAAAAACAAATTTATACTTATTTTTCACCATGATGGGCACCGGGTGGTCTATTATTATCAACGACGATTATCAACACAAACGTTGTTAATTTGACATGTTTGTCATAATCTGTACACGGCTAACATTGAAGCAGCTCGGGTATGAAATATTTTTGTTGTCTAAATTTCCTAAAATTATAGAGAAACCACCTTTTAAGAAGCGGGCTTTCTTCCTTTTCTTCCCTCTATCCCTCTCCCGAATAATTATTATAAAACCATACGCACATTTTTCCAAAATTACAAAAAGGTGGTTATAACTAATAATTCTCTAACTTTATCCCAAAGATATGTATTTATGATTTTCAATGATCACAGAACCCAAATTTATTGAAAATTTTAAAATTCATTTAGAATTTAAGAGGAATGTTTAATTATTTTTATGTAATTTATGAGTAACATATCAATATAGCAAGATTTCCGGTAGAAAAATTGTTCACGGATTAAAAAAAATATAACCACCTTCGGCAAATTAAAATGTGTTCTATTGTGAAATTTTAATAGTGTAAATAGCAGTAATAATAATTATTATAGTTTTCTTTTCCGCGGCAACCCTTGAATAAACAAAAATAAATAAATAAATAATTGGATATTCGTTCAAAATATACATACACGGCCCTATTTCAAACCCCTTAGGGGTTGAATTTTCAAAAATCCTTTCTCAGCGGATACCTACGTCACAATAGCTATTTGTGTGCTAGATTCCAGCTAGATTCGTCCTGTGGTTTGGGCTAGGTACTGATAAATCAGTCAGTCAGTCACTCAGAATATGTTATAAATATATTATTAGGTAGTATATTATAGATACTACCTAATACAGTAATTTTTAAAATACGTCACTCATCCAATAATGTAGAATAAAGGGAAACGAATTGCATAAAACAACGTTATGTAAACAAAATATTTACACGAGGCCTTCTCCCCTGGAACCAAATATATATTATATTATTATGTAATCTTGCGTTTACTGATAAAAATATCCGTTGTTGTTTACTTTAGAGATATTAATCTATTTATTTTACTCTATAAACAGAGGAGACGTTTCCACTCTCCGCCACGGCTATCCAAGCAATACACCATTGTTTACATTACAAAACCCAACGCGTTATTTTTCTAATTACAAGTCGGCAGTGACGTTCTCACTTAAACTATGGGTTACCTATCCAATCAAAGTTATTTATTATCTAACAGACGCGAGTCCGTCTAGGTCACCGCCATGGCCGAAATAAACGTATTTTGTTTAATTTATTTTCCAAAACTGTCTATAGACTTATAAATAAGGATAAGTGATAAATTACTCGGGAAAGAAAAATGTTTGTACATTATAAAACAAATACTTAGTAGACTAAATTACATTTTGTCGTCAACTACTCCATATTAGACAAATAATACATAGTTATATTATAATAATAATTAAATGTTTAAAAAATCAGTAGTTTACAATAAATTAATTCAAAAATGATTGGTTGCAATTGGAAACTGCAATATCATTAGTTATTCGGAACGCTAAATATTCTTAAAGGAGGGGGATGAGGTTTTTCGAAAGACCTGTAAAATCATGAAAATTCAATTTCTATTATTTATTTAACTTTTATACGATTAAAGCCGATTACGTTTTATACTCATAAATTATATTAGTAACACATTTTAGCATTTTGTTAAGTAAATATCAGAAATTTACGATCAATTAAATTTGAGCTCGTTCAGTCGAGAGAAAGTTCTCGTTTTTAATTTTATTTAAGAAACTTGAATTTGATTTATTTTACAATGGCGATTCGTTATGTTATTATAATTTTATTTGGTCTCTAATACGATGATATATGCAAAATTCGTAAGAATAATTAATATATATCGCAACATCTGTTCCTTTATATTGTTATTTATTTTTTATTAACCGAGTGTTTTTGAATAATAATCGTTTATATAAACTGTTCACAATTCATAATAATGAAAAAAAAAAAAACTTTACAAAATAAATTATTCCCAAGAGTTTTGCAAGTTTTGGTAATGTATAGACTTATATATTTTTAAATAAGCTGTATAACACAGAGATGACCAAAATCCTTTACACAAATGGATTTTAAAATTCAATTGTAAAACTGACACCTAGTATAGAAAATCCTAAAGACCGAAACCCAAAATTTAAAATCTAATCTATAAAATGTATAGATACTTAAAAAATTCAGTGTCACAATATGAAATACCATATGTTATAAATGATATTGATATTAATTAATAAAACATGTTAAACAATTAATAAAAGAATAAATTTATACATGAATCAAGTATTCATTAATAATGAATAATGAATTAAATTTTATAAACTTTGTTATCACATTATAAGATACTCTTAATATCATGTCGTCAAATTATGTTAAGAACACGGATTATTTCTTGAATTAAAACTATAGTTGAAGAACAGTTAAAAATTATTTAAACAAAATCAAAATTCATCTACAAAGTTTTTCAAAATTCAATAATTTGAAAAATTCTGACCACCTATGTATAACCCCAATATGTTAAACCGAATTTTAAAACATCACGATTCTTTACACAATTGTATAGTGTTATACGAATGAATAAGTTGTAATGTGTTACTATTCATACCCATTCATACTTCAATAAACCCAAGAAATGCAGCCCCAAAACTTTTAAATTAACTTAAATATAATGTCAATACCAACGGTATAACCCGCGGGATCAATTTTCTTATCAAATAGCCGCATAAAGCAATTGTAAATGTGCTAAAACTTTATCTTATGGGACAATAATCACAATATTTAATTCTGAAACTTTGTAAACCCCTATTTCAGTTGTTGCTCACTTATTTAAATCGGCAAAAAGTTCACAAAAACGAATTAAATTAATCTATATGCCTACGAGCATCCACAACGATGATAATAAATTTCACAATTTTTTTCAATTAAAGAAATTTAGATTTTGTTTAACTGTATATTATTGTTACTTTTTATTTTGATTCGGAACGTAGTGTTTTTTTATATATTTTTATTTTTAATGTCTGTGAGCAACTTTTCTGAAATTTAATTTTATCTAGTTGGTGTATTGAGGAGGCCATTTTTGATTTTCCAAGCAGTTTTTAAAATAATTTTGAAAACAATTATTGGTAAAACGGCAAATATTTACATCGTGGCATGGCAATACTGATTTCATTGTTTTTAATTTATGCAAATTATTTTTTCTACCAGAAATATATTGCTCTAATCGAATATTGATATAAGATCGATTTTGTTCTTTTAAATATATAGCCATTACCAGAGAAAATCTTTTTTTGATAGCCAAAGTATTTTTCTACAAAGAAATTATAATTCTCCTTTCTAAACGTCGTAAAATGTTCAAATATTTTAGCTATTTTTAATACTGTTTATAGATAATTCAATTTCGCTAGGTTTTTACGTAATTTTTATTCGGTTGGTGTTCAGTGGATAAAATTGTTAACAAGTAGAAATGATTGAAAATTTAACAGGAGATTCATTACAGGTCATAATTTGTGATAAAAAAAAAAATGTAATGTAGACGTTTTCTTTTTATAAACGTATTTTAATATCGAATTAATACAAAAATCGTAAATATTACAGCCTTTCAAAACATGTATACCGAACTCCACTTAGAATCGTTTTACGTTAGCAATGATTAATCTTTACGTACAAATATACATTGAATTTCCTTTTATATTCTACCTTCCTATTTCTAACCTACAACAGCAGTCCACTTAATCTGCAAAGTATGTTTTTTTTTTTTTTTTTTAATTATAACGGGTATATTTTTACAGTATTCGAATAATAATTTTATGCTGATTACTAAATTCAGCTGTGATCGCTGAGACAAATAATTATTCGTATATTTCGTACATAATATGTTTTTATTTTTCACGAAATTAACTTTGAGGGATAATAAACCGTCTTAAAAGTTTTATCCGGTGACTTTATAGAGCTCTATAATTATTTAGAAAATAACAATAATTTTAGAAGTTATTTTTCAAAAGTGTACAGTTTATGTTCATTGTAAATACTAAATTTTATTTTAGGTTCTGAGTGTAGGGAAACTTTATTGGTGTAACTAATAATATGTACAATGCATATTGTACATGCACTTTTTTTTCTCTAAGAATACTTTTTTGGTTCGCGAAAAAATTACGATTTTTTCATCTCAGCTCCAAAAGACGCATTTTTTTTACCAGTTGTCACTGTATTTAAATAAACATTCAAAATTTCTCATGGCTTTCTCAAATAAAATTCAGCTTTATGATTATGTTTTTTAAACGCTTCTTTAGTGAATTGTTCATGTATTCACTTAAAAATGCAGAATGTTCGTACAGTTTTACTTTACTCGATAATATTTTTAAAATTATCAACAGTTCGCCCCTTTTGTCCTTTTCTTAGTGTTTTATCGGGAAAATATTTGTTTGACCAGAAAAATTCCTTCGAATTATCTTTAAATATCATTCTGTCAAAAATTGAATTTTTGAAAAAATAAAATAACCTGCTTATTTGGATGTTGCACAAGTATCTTATTATTTATAATATAAATAAGTAAGTAAGTAAGTAAGTAAGTAAGTAAGTAAATAAGTAAGTAGGTTCATTTAATATTATACATTGATTGGGCAATTTTCGATCCTATTGTGACGAAGAACAAGGTCTGAGCACGTACACGAAATACGACCGAGTTACACAACATTATATTTCTCGTCTTCCAAACTAAATCACATAAATTATTAGAACATTTCGTATATTTACGAGGTCTCCTCCATATATTGTTAACTATTCTGACCTTTATAGATTCGCTTTTACCCGACAGAAACTTTTATTTTTATTTTGCTCTGTTCTTCTTGTACGCGATCTCTTATTTTTTCTTGTCCTATATAATATCTCTCACTCACTCTCGCTCTATATAGTCTATATATATATTTCTCTCGTTTTGTTCCCTGATTGATTTTTCAATTTCACAATACCACCGGGATACCGTGTGTTGAAAAGCGATAATCTTCCTATATGCGTTAACCGCAATTTGTCATATTTACCTACCTATCTACAAGGATGCACCGTACGGGTTTTTTTTCACTAGTCCCAAAATATATAAATCAAACTTTGATTATCAAAGAGCTAAAGATACGACGGGATTTTATTTTTCCTTTGCATTCGATTTTATTGACAGAATTTAAATCACGTTCAAATAGTTGTAGACAGACGTCGAAAGTTTATTCGATTTGATTAAAAATTAACCTATTTGATATCAAATAGTTCGGCAAAGACAAAAATCGTGTATCGTCAATTATTCTCAAATATGTATATTATGTAGATAGGTATTTGAAAGTTTATGTTTTTTCGTGAATAATGAGAGTCGACATCGACAATGATGGTTCTGTGTTTGTTTTCTCGGAAAACACTTTTTAAGATACTGCACTAGTAAACATTTGGAAAAAGTGATACACTGCGCAATATGTAGGTGGGTATTTAACATTTTATAGGAAAGTAATTGAATAGGTATGATATTATATATAGACATAATGTCGTTTTAAAGGGAGAACGTTTTTTTTTTTATGAATTTTCCTGATAAAGTATAATATTATAATATGTATATCTCTTCTTCTCATTCGCCTTCGACCCAATTATTTGGGGCTAGCCATTTTTAGCTATTTTTAGCATAATTTATATATTTAAAGTATAGACTGCTCCTGAGAGAGAAACGTTTATTATTGCCGTTGCAACTAGTTCCAATTAAAAATAATAATACGACACTTTGTATTATTATAATGCGAATTGCACGAAGCGAGAAATTATTCTCATGACAACACATGCTGCTCCTTTTTGTAGGGTTTCACGCTGTTTTAAATAATATGAGTATAAAACGATGGATATTACAATAATATCACACGATAGAATTATTAATAATTAACATTGTTTGGCTCAAACGGTAAAAGAAAAAACTTGTTGATGTATATCTATACATAGGTACATAATATATTTATAATTGTAAAATTTGTATAAACGGTATGCTTTATAGTATAATTATTATTTCGATGTGTAAAAAATATGTATAATATATATATAGAACACTTATTATGACTAACTTGCGTTAATCATTATACGAAACATTAAAAAAAAAAAAAAATACTGAAAATAAAAAAAATAATAAAGGAAAAGGGTATATTATATATAATAGAATAAGCATTTTTTTCCCCCTAAGGTAAAGAAAAGGTTCATTTTTTTAATCGACTATATGTACATTACGACATAATGTACATATCACATTGTGTATATTTTTTATTGTATACACGCGAGAACAATAAAATTGACAGCCCAGTTTCAATAATAATTCCACATTTTTTCCCTCTAGGTTATAATATCATGATTTATTTTTGCAAAAATTATGAATAATAAACAACAATTAGAGTAAGTACTAAACGAAAATCTATACATTTTATATCGATTTTTGACTTAATATTTTATCGAATAGGTAAAAAGTTCTATGTAGAAATTAATTTTCTGAAACTTATGAACGTAGTAGTAGCTTTATATTCTAATATATTTGTTATAAATCATGTGCATTTTAAGCGTCTTTCAAAACATATTATATTTTACGATTGAAAACTATATGGTTTTCTTAATTTAAAAACATATTCTTATACAGTTTATATAGGTATAGAATGGAAATAGTCTAATAAATGTAAAAGTTGTTGACTACCAGGCACATATTAAAAGTATGATAAAAAAATACTATATATCATAAGCAAGGCTAATAAGTATACACGACCGCTGCACCCACGATAATAAGACGGCAAATTAAAAAATAGTCCATTAACATCCACTAGCACATGGCTACTGTAGTATTAAGAACATAATGAAATAATAATACTATTAGTAATATTCCGCACGTTTGTCCAATCCTTTAACGGCCATAGTTTTGTGTATATGTCAAATAAACTAACTTATATTTTCTAAATTCTTTAGACGCTAAAATATTCACATTAAAAATCTTTGTTTTTATTTTAGCGTATCAGAGTTAACTTCCATAATCATACGATACTAGAAATTCATATTATCTCTTCAAGTTTTAAAATATATCTTTATTGTAAAATCCATTTTAGGGTGAAAATAAAAACCCAACAGTTATATTATTTTACTTCATCGGATCGGGAAAGATTTTTCTTATGTTACTGATTAGGGATTCATGGCCATCACAAATCACGAAAACTAATCAGATCACGCAGTTTCGTAGCGTTATCATTTACACGGCCGCCAATAATTTTAACAAGTCCTACTGGTAAAGTTAGTTGGCTATATTTCTTAAGTTAATATAATTTTCTCGAACGTAATAAACTCTTCCGACTTTGAAAAAGACGCATTAATCTGCGTGAGCCATTCACAAGGAAATCATTTAACTTAAAAACTATCAACTACTCCTTAAGTAAACACTAGAATGCCATTAACAACTAACGAATAATATTTTAACTTAAAATAATGTTTTGACCTAACCTTTTAAGTCAACTGAACCTACAATTTGCCACTCCCTTAAAATAATTTAGTTTGTTTCTATAATATATAATATAACATCACCATAAGTTAGAGTTCTTATTAACTTTTCGCGAGTATTTTCTATCCTGTGTATTTTCGCTCGTTAGACATTATTAATTTCACCTTATCTTGTTTCACCTATCAACTATTCGGTTCACCTACACTATTTGCGTTTATTTATCATTAATATTTAATTTCAAACGAACAACCTCACAAATTCATCAGTGAAGTTTCGTAAAGTGATCGTGAACCCTTTTAATTAACTGTAACATTATACACTTACGCACTCAATATATGATTTATCGCAATATTATTGCGATTACTGTAGGTGTGCTGAAATTCAATATCATTGACGAGCGGTGACAGAAATCCGATTTAACAATATCGGCCGATAATTATTATTATTATATTGAACTCTGGTTCTATTTCGTTATGGGCCCGCGGCCAATTCCATCATAATATTATATTATTGTACCGAATAATAGAAAATAATGATTTTCCGTAATAATTCGCTACCAGCGGCCATTTATTTGTGAAAGCAACTTGATATTATCCAAACCTTGGAAGCTGATGCCTCCCGCGACGGTTGGCGATCGATCTGGTCGGAAAATCCGTTTATTCATATTTTATTGTATTACTATATAATCGACTATTGTGGTTGATCATCGGTCGACAAAACGCGGGTGTGTCTACAAAACAATCGTATAGATCGCCGAATTTTCTGCAACTCGAATCCAGTAAAACGGACGATTTACACACGGTTAATCTTGTCTGACGTACACCGTACCCGACGATAGCCGACTCGGTCGAGGGCTTAACTCATCGCTTGTGTCTCCGTATACATACATATATATATATATATACTGCAGGAGACCGCAGTGATAAATGAAGGTTTTTTATTTTATTCTACTCGTGTATAAAGTCTATACATGCCATTAATCGCAGCAATGCTAAAATTATTTTAGTTCTTTTTTTCTCTATCGATTTGTTATTATTTATAGTGTATCTCTATCGAATTTATAATAGATGTACAGAAAACGTTTGAGTTCCAATCATAATATTATTTATAATTCCAGAATATTAAAAATCAAGTGTCATGAAACTGTATTGTATTCAGAGCTGATTGGACGAATTCCGGATGCCAATTTTAAGTGCCTATGTGACTTTGTGGCGAATTTTAATAATAATAATTTCTTTTTTCTTTTAGATTTTAAGCACAGCAAATAATAGAATATTATAGTCTTACTATGGTGCGTTTTTTGTGTCTATCAACTTTTATACCAGAAATCTTGCTCAAATCAAAAACTTTATATGAACTTTCTAGTAAGATTTTCAAACTTATTAGTGTTTTGATGAGGTCGTTTTTTTTTCTTTCTTAGAAAAATGGGGAAAAAAACTAGACATTTTTCGTATATTTTTTGTTAATTTCTGGGTACCTTAATAATAAAAGAACACATACGTCTATGCATGCTGTTTAGAATCATTTTTCGTTAACAATGGTTTATATGTATTATACAAATTAAATTACTCTATTATATATACTACTCTTCCATCCAACTTCTCTCTTCAAACAGTAGCATATCCATAGGCATTATCAGCCTTTTTTTCATAATACAATAATTTGTCGGTCGCTTATCGATTGTAGTATGTATAAAGCTTAAAAATATTATATGAGTAAAGACCGAAGATGCCACGGACTGCAGTATCTCTAGAAAACCGTCGTGGCCGTGGCGGCGGAAAGTTACCAGCTCCGCGACAAAACATCGCTCGTGTTTACTCACCGCAATGCGTCGTGCGGTGCTGTGCGTGGCGGTTTAAAATTTGTTTTTGCATATTTCATGTTCGCGTTCCCAACAGAGCCTGTTCTAAATTTAATATTTGATCGTCGACCTCATCCCCCTGCTTACAAAACACCCCGCCAAGTATGGTATGGACCATTGTTTCCTGCACCTGAATACCTGTCGGTCAAGTATATCAAATATTTACGTAGATACAGTACGCCTCGAATTTACGTTATTAATGTTCGACCTCTAATTCCGACAAACCACATTCGTCCGGTTCCCCAAAGAATTTTTCTTGGCGACGCCGAAGTGTAATTTCACGCCGGTAATGCGATCTATATTATCAGATTGTAACTGTGTAGTGTATGTATTATAAGCGGTCGACAATTTTTTTTTTTTTTGATTTTAGTTACTCACGGAATACGTCTTTTCAATTATTCCCCATCGCCTCTATCTTACGCTGTAAGTGCGAGAAACAGCTATTTTTAAATTATTATCCCTCCTCACTCTATAGATTGGCGTTTGAGATTCTAAATCTCTATGACGGGAACCTCTACATATTTTCTCGCCTCACTTGAACTCTAAAAGCGACCACTTTTGTGTTCGTTCCGATTTAAGAGCAATTCTACATAATTTATTATTTGATCCTAAGCCGCATGCGCCATCACCGACCCAGCTAATAAAACATTTTACCCCTCCTTCACCCATTCATACCTTTGTTTCCGCATACACGTACGACTCTTTTCATCCCACCCGTACTCACAATAACTATATAATTTGCGAATACGCCTCTCGGATTCATATTACCTATATTAATATTCGACATTTGATTCCTGACAAACCGCAGTCTCGTGTTGTTTCATCTCGCCGCAGTCGTTCCCTGCCACCTGACGACTTAAACTCACACCGGAGAGTTGCAGTTTCACGTTCCGTACTCGGAACCACTAGACTCCGCTATACCACGCAGTTCCTCCGAATACTCGTGCACCTCGTGTGTGAATCAAAAATAAATAAATAAATAAAACATAAAAAACAGGAATAATTGAAAAAAAATAAAAGTTATATTAGATAAAAAATATTCATTTTATATTTTGTAGTTGTGCTAATTGGGAATTTACGTGTTTGTCTGGAGTCTAATAATTTTTAGAATATTAAAACTATGTCTACATATGTAATAGTTTGTGTGTATATTATTATAATAAAGATCAAATACTACAAATATTGCAAGTATTTAAATCTTGTATATAATATTTGAAAATACTTTTCATCACAAAATACAAATCATTATTTTTTTAAATTTCTACACATGCTTTTGCACAAAATGCACAAAATTATACTTAGTTTTTTTACCAGATCTACATAAAAGTATAAGTTTTTCATTATGCATTCTCATGTCTTTGGTTTTTTGTCTTTTGTTATTAACTCCATTACTATAAATTCAAATTTATCACTCCTCTTTCACCTATATTTTCCGTAAAATCACATTACATAGGTAATAATAAAGTTACAATTATGATATACTCCCAAAAACCATACTGAAATTTGAGTATAAAAATGCAGTGTGAGGGGTTGAAATTTAAAATCACTGAAAGATTTCATATCCTCATCACTAATGCAATACATATATAAATTATACCACTCTTTATAGTTTTACTTTGGGAGTTTGCAGGGGTGTTAAAATTTTAAAAACTATCCTCTGCCGCAAAAACTCGTTGTATATTAAATTTAAATTTAATCTAAATTTAATTAGTTCAATCTGCTCATAAACTCCTGGTCATAATTAAAGAGTTTAAACGCATATTTTTGATTCGAATGAGAGTGTCGTTAAAAACGTCTTAAAGTAGTGGTAAAAAGATAAATATTATATGATTTATTATATATCAGTATCAATACAGTACAATAATTAGTCTCTATTGATAAAACAAATATAAGTGTAAACAATATGGTTAAGCACAACCTAATTAGTAATTTCATCAGCTGTATATTCGAAACACAATTATGACCAACGTAAAAACTAGTGTAATATTTGGAAATCGATTTGTATATTTTGTAAAATGTAGCGTATGTAGCAATTATTATAAATAACTATCGAATATATTTAAATTTATATCGAGTGAAAACCTCGTGAGAAACAAAATTGTTATATAAATATTGTTGAACTATTTCCAGTCCTTCCGAACAAATCCACGTAATGCACAGTGGTTGTCGAAACCAAATCATACGTTTGTAGTTTTCATTGCAAGTAGAATATCTCCCAACTACCATTTAAAAGAATGAAAATAGGGTAATAAAATGCATGATATCGCAGTGGAATGTTATTATTATTATCATTTGGGTTTATTCGGCCTCTAGCCTCTATCCCGACATCACGTATACATCACAAGCAATCCTCTAGCTATATCGTTAAACCCTGCTCTTCCCATCGTCAAAATCCACCAATATGATTTATCTCCAAAAATAAAGCTTCAACATTTTTTTTAATTCTGAGTGAAGCGAGGAATATATTGGTTTTACAATGATGTGTTTATTTTTTTTTCATTCTGTGAATAACTTTAACTTTAACTTTAACTTCTACTAGAAATTTTGCCTAGATTTTTAAGTACAGCACCTTTTCTAAAAATAAATTTCACTTGGGTAGTACTTTAAAAAGCTCATTTTTTGATTTTACTAAGGGTTTTCATAATAAATGGGATAAAACTGGAAAAAAACCGTAGGAAAAATCGTAAATATTAAGATCTTTCAAAACATGTACATTCGAACTCTGCTCAGAATCGTTTCTCGTTATTAATGATTGATCGTTGCGTACATTTTATATTCATTAAATTTCCCCTCTACCTTCTCAACAGAGACCCACTGATCGTGTGAAATATCAGGCGATTCATTTATGAAGGTACACTCAATATCTCGAAAAGTATTAACTTTTTCCGGAATTTGTTTTCTGGAACATTTAAGAAATAAGCTATTCTATAATTTTATATTTATGTTATTTTTTGTTACCTTTATTTTTGGGGGTTTACCCTAAGAGGTTTCAGTAGAGGTTTTAACCTCTAGATAATTTTGATTTTCAAATGACAACCTATATTAAAAATTTCATAAATAGATGGAGTATTAGTTAAAATATATTTTAGTGTTGACATTTTTGATTTTTCGTTTATCCGTTGACGAGATATTCCACAAGTTTGGGTTGAAGGAGTGTCCTAGTGGAGTGTCATTTGTGTGGCGCGTAACGTGTTATTAAAGCACCAATAATTTCTTCCAACCTAAAATTAAAAGTGAAATATCTCGTCAATGACTTGAAAGAATTAAAAAATATCAATACTTACATTTGTTTTAACTAATATTCCATCTATTTATGGAACTTTTAATATAGGTTGCCAATCGAAAATTAAAAGTAGATAGTCGTTTTATTTCCAAAAATAAGGGTTACAAAAAATAACATAAATATAAAATGGTAGAGCTGGTTGTTTTTTTAAATGTTCTAGAAAACAAATTCCGAAAAAAGTTAATACTTTCTGAAATAATAAATGTACCCACTTAAATGAATGAGTCCTTTTCCCATATTGCTTTCTGTTATAACATTGTCCTTAATAGTGAGCAATGTATCTAGAATCCAGATAAAATCATTTATTTCTAAACTAGCTTTTATCAGATATTTATCTTTTTAATTATTTTTAGTAAATAGTTACTAAGATAATAGATAAGTAATATGAAGTATATTTCCTTTATCACCTACTGCGGAGAAAACCCGTTTATTAATTATTGCTATTTTGCATGAGGTCATATGTATTTGTCGCAGCGACCGTGATACATTATTTCGGTCATTAGTTACCTACTAGATAATGCGTTCCTTTGTAATTTTACATATACGTATACCTACTACACTTATCTTTCGCTTTGCTTTTTCCTTTGTTACTCGCTTCGCTTTAATTATATTAATCAATTGCAGTCATTGTCGGCTGTATAGGCGTATCGTACATCGTATTGTATTCGGTGAAATTGCGACAAATTTATCTGGTCGTATACATTTTTAGAGACTACTTATCCCTGCAACCCTCAGGTTTAATATTTTTGAATTCATGTGTATAAAATTTAAATCCATTCAACAATCTCGCATAATTTTTAAGTCTTAGGTGATTTTTGAATTTTTCTATTTTCGTTTTATCAATCTCTCGTGACATTTCGATGTTCATTCATTTGACCTAGATTTAATTTTTATTATTTCAAAGTATACTGAAATGCAAAGCTGGGCAAGTTAGTCATTTTTTTCAATCAGTTAAAGTTAAGTTATTTTAATATAAAATCTAACTAAGTTGGAATATAAATGATTATTTAAAATTTTCCAAATTTCCAACTTAGTTAGAAGTTAGGTTAATTATCATAGACCACTGAGATAGATGAGAATATAATATAGAGTATATTCTTATCTATCTAAGTGCCATAGACATATAAAAAAAAACTAAAATATAGCCGACTACTGAGATCAGTATATAGTGTAAGGCCGACTATATTTTGTTACCCAATAATATGGCAACAAAAATGTATTTATCATAAAATTGAAAATACTCAATATTTTACAGAACATTTGGATTTTTAAAATGAAGAAAAAAAAACAAAAATAACTAGTTTCTTTTTTTTTTTTTTTTATGAGTTAGATCAGAATATTTTTGCACATTCAATTAAACTAGTTAAGTTACAAAGTTATTATAAATAAAAATTAACTAGGTAAATTAGAACGCTATTTAAAAAGTAACTTTTTAACTTAACTTGAACTTTCCAACTAGTTAGTGCCCATTTTTGCTGAAACGTTAATCGAACTATTATTATTACTATTTGCTGTATTACCTCCTACTGAATATTTTTGAGCCCACTAGAAATGACAGTGTGCCAGCACTGCGGCACTGCACTGAAATCTTATTTAAATAATCAAAATATGTACGAGTATATTTATCAATCTGCAATCGTGGCTCCTAGCATCATTGTTAATCATGAAAAACAGGAGCGTTTTAATTTTAAATTCTGGATTGCGATTCATAGAATTTCATTACTTCAACGATTTTTAAAAATTCTAATTAGTCGCCGTCATACAAATAGTGTTAAGTTTGTTACACAGGTAGTTTACAATTTAATGTTTATAACGGTATGAAAAATCGACATTCGCAAGTTAAATATACAATACAACCCGTTACTCGGTAAATATTTTGAATTTTTTGTCTATCTTTTTTTTGGCAATATAAAATCAGTATTTCAGCGACTTCATAATAGATATGTCATTTTGTGTCCATATTTATATTACATGCTGACAAAACTAAAAAAATCAACTGATCATTTTGTTATCCAAACAAGAGTAAAGATGAAATCAATCCACTTTTAGGAATTTCCCAGGATGTCTTGATTAATGATTATTACTAAAATTTCAACGGCCAATCAGATTACAACAAATGGCACACGACGTCGCAGGGTTACCGTCTTAATTCAGTACATGGTCACTTTTTTGGCTTATCACATTTTGGCACGATGGCGACACTATATTATAATAGCCTACCCACAGTCGCTTTGAATACCACACCTATAAACACTCGGGATGAATAATACCTATATTATAATTACGTCTCCAGGTGTGAAATTTCCGTACGTAAACTTGACGATAAATGCACAAAGGAGTTCTACGGGTAGGTAGTTTAGTATATACTTTATATAGTATCATATTATTATAATGACGATTAATTAAATTTGCAAACCAATAGCGGGCTGTTACTAGGTGTAGGTATAGACACTTTGCACCGTATAACTTTAGAAATTAAAACTATAATGATACACAGTAATGTGTACGGGTATGAACTTTGATGCATGACGCAGTATTTGGCTTGTAAAACCATTTAAAATAAAGGGTTACTCGGTTTTAAGAACGGTTAAAAAAAATATCTGTACAATTAATCGAGTTTAAATTTGTAATAACATTGAATCATGCCGTTTAGATATTATATGTGTAATATATAGTTCAAAGGTTGTTTGTTTTGTACGTTTAAAAATAAAGGACAAATTGAAACATCATCGTTGATAATCCAATAAATATTAATAAAGTAAACTGTGTGTGTAAAAAAAAAAATAAAAACGATAAAACATTTGAACATGTATAACATCAGTAAACAAAATGTTGAAACTTCTCACGGTAAGCCACTTTTGTAAGTGATTAGTTGTGAAATCAAAATACACAAGGTAATATAGTTTATATTCTACTACTGTATCCAATAATCTGTCATTGCAAACAAACAAAGGATACTAAACAGAGTATTATAAGTCGTATTTTTACCTTTGTTGACAAGGTAAAAAGAAAAAAAAGGAATCATGGCGTGAATTGCTTAAAATCTCAATAATTATCTCAAATAAAGTACCAGCGGTCAGTAAGTTACTAATCTTTCAATATACAGTGTAAACAAACTTGAGTAAGTAATCTGTAAACCAAATTAGTACAATTTAAGTACTTTTCCTGCAATTAGATAAAAAATAAAACACTGTTAAAAATATATATATATATAGATAGATGTTACAGTACATATATGTTAGATTCTGAGCGAAGCAAGGAATGTATTGGAATTAATTTTCCAGATGGTGTTCATAATAAATGGAAAAAACCAGGGAAAAACGAGTATTCAATACATGTACAACCGAGTTCCGCTCAGAAGCATTTTTCATATCATAGATTAATCGTTGCGTATATATTATTTACATTAAATTCCCCTCTATATCTTATTTTCCCAAATTTTTTAACTACAACAGTGACCTACCCATAGTGCAAAGTATGTCTGAATCTTTTTACTATTGTATGTTATTATGTATGATGTTCGTATTTAAGATTTTCTTGTGCTCGTATATTTATATCTGATAGTAGGTCAGCTTGTTTTAATGCTAAAAGTAATAGCAAAAAATTGATCATACTATTATCTCACTGAACGCAAATATGCAATATCGTTCGTTTGTAAGGCGAGGACATCAAATTAGAGTATAACATCCTTCTTTACAACAAATCATTTAAGTACTTCAAAACAAATATTGTGTAGGATAAAAGAGCATAACTAAAAATAATAACTAAAAAAAACTTTCCTAAAATAATCGGGACAGATGCAGCCACTGTTATAGCTGAATAGTTGGGAAAGTTGTAAAGAGGAAATTTAAAGTATATCTGTACGCAATGATTAACCATTGCTAATGAAAAAACGATTCTGAGAGGAGTTCGGTTGATAGTGTTGCTTTGTCAGCAATGTTTATGTCATATTAAGGTAAAATAATACATATGCATATATTTTCTTTATTGTTTGTACCTATTTTCCCATTTTTTCTACGTGGAAAAAAATCTGGGAAAATTAAAAAATGACCTCCTTTATATACCTCTTCAGTCAGATTTTCTTTAAGAAAAAGTCCTGTCATTGTAAATCGGAGCAAAATTGCTAGTAGAAAAGTTATATAAAAAAATAAACATCATTGTAAAACCAATACCTTCCTTGCTTTACTCAGAATCTCAAACACAACTTTATTTAGGTAAATGGTATATTATTAATTTTGTTAAACACTAATTTATAAGAAAATGACGATTCTGTTCATTATATATTGTAAAAAATCCACTTTTCAATCTTTAATGTCAACTGTCTCGTTCCAGTAACTTAAAATCAATACATCATACCTTATAGATCACGAGTTTATCATAACGAATGAAAGTTATAAATCAATTCGAATAATACTTTTTTCTGTTTTACGTGAATGTACTTGTGATGAGGACCTGTGTGGTTATTTTCAAATGTATACGAAAACGAATTTAAATTCAATTTTGAATCAATACATTTCTATTTTTTTTCAAAATTATCTAAACACAATCCTTAAACGTTGAAAGTAGTGTGGATCACCTCTTAATAAATTATCGTTTCAACTACATAAATGTTTTGTTATATTATAGCTCATACTTGTGCATTACTATTTTCGTCGTTGACAATATTTTGTAATTTCCACAAACATTAATTTCAATGATTATAGAGGAGTGTATTTATCTTTAATACTAATTAGTATAATATTCGTAACACAACACGCGAACAAAGTTACTTAATTATTATTTTGTAAAGCTCTAATACGATTAAAAGCCGTAAATTCGCTAATTATCACTAGGAATAATGTTGTTCATAAATATTTTAACTCTCTAGTTCCTTATACCATAATTACAGTAAATTTGTGTATTATATAATAGGCGAATTTGTAACATTGAACATTTTAATGTTATTAAAAATAAAAATTAATAATTTTAATTGCTATAAACGATTGTGTTTTTTTATTTTAAATTAGTAGGTAAGTAATTTCCATTTCAATAATTTGCGGAAAAACTTCGGTTATTTTCGATTATTAACATTTTTTTTCCCGTTCTTCATCTCAACGATTCGATTTTATTTAATGGTACCTTACTGCATCTATAACTCGATATTGTTAAAATAAAAATATTTATGAAAAAAAAAAAAGACGTGAACAACAGAGCTCAAACTGACTTGTTGCCGTTACAATATTTACTATTATTATTTTTTTATAAGTAATATAATTGATATATAATTTTTATGGTTACGAAGTTTTATTACATTTTAGTGTGTATTTTAAATCCGGTCTTACTAGTGAGAAAATTACAATTTGAGCTTATAAATTGTAAGGGAGGTTAAAAGTTTAAACCTATAAATGGCCTTATACTTGACATTTACACCATGCATATACAAAATTGCTACACCTTACCTTGTTTGGGGAATCTATATATAAAGCTAAAGAACACTCTCCTACAGTAAGAACATTCAACCAAAAGGTTGTAACTTAAATTCTTCTTCTTGTTCTCTTTCATCTTCATTCCAAATGTTTGGGGTCAGTCAGTATCACTGTAAAATTCAACTTTACTTGAACACCCACTTCGAATACTATGTTCCTCACAGAAGACTCCTCTTTTCTCCTACGTTTTTTTTAATACAATTCTTACTGCTTCAAATTCTTCTTTCTCCTTGACATGCCCAAACCATCTCATTCTGTTTTCTCATATTTTCTGATATTAAAGCTACGTCTAAGATATTTCTTAAGTACTCATCCCTTACTTTATATTCTCTTGTCTCTCCACTCAACCACCTAAGCATTCACATTCTACAACACTCATTCTCTGTTCTATTTTTTTGTCTACAGCCCAACACTATGAACTATATAACGTAGTCAGCCTCATAACACCTTTATAGAATTTAAATTAAGTCTAATTGGAATTCCCTTATCCCATTAAAAACCTGCCGTTTATCACTACTTTATTTAACCACGGAACTTAAACCTTTGTTTTTTGCATAAAAGACACCGCTATTTTATACAAAGGATTCTAGGTACTTAATGTTTTCATCCTCAACTATAACCACTTATTATCGTTATCTGTCCTGTCATATTCCTTCAAAATCATATTATTTCACCTAATCCGTAGTCACATGTGTTCTCCTGAGAATGATATCATTTAAATTCACTTGAAAAAATTCATAAAAAAAAGAAAAACAACTTATTCGTAATATAACAGATTTAACATATAGTGAACTTAGTGCATAGATTTTATTTTTAATAGTTATCGTAACTGACAAAGTATCAAATAAATATTATAAAAGTAACTAGAAGCCAAAATGATGACTTGAAGGTTTTTTTTATTATGATTTTCGTTTTATATTAAACTGATGAGGCTATAGAATAGTATATCTAAAGATACACTTAGAAGAGGGAAAATAATCTGCCAACAATATTGCGATACGGAATCATAATAATATAGTACTATCTCTATCACGGCTCTGGGTGAATTAAAATTATTTATTTATTCGTTTTGAATACGTATGTATATAGCCAGTTGTGCGTTGAATAATTTAAACGACGTGTTATCAAAACGAAAACGTAACAATTTTGAAGGATTGCAGAGATATACAAATATATCAAAATTTTCGTAAATCGTAGAGATGTAAAATAATATGTACTGTACACAGTGATCAATTTAAGTGGCTATATTCGATATTTCAATAACTCTTTACTTTTTTTTTCATAATTTGTTATTTATGTTTGATAATTCAAGTAATAAACGGTTCTAAAATATTTTATTAACATTATTTTTTATCACTAGAATTTCGAATTTGGAACAATACTACTTATTTTCGATTTTCAGATGGTAACCTAAATTACAAATTCCATAAATAGATGGAATATTAGCTTAAATAAATGTTGGTGTAGACATTTTCGATTTCCGGCCACTAGTTGATTCTCCCTTGTAAGGGGAAATAGTGAGACGTATTTTGTGTGACGCGCAGCGTTTTAATAGTACTCCACTTCATTCTCTTTACGCAAACTTAAAAACGGAATATCGCGTCAATGAGTTGACGGAAATAAACAATGCCAATACCAAAAAGTATTTTATATAATATTCCATCTATTCGTGGAATTTTTAATTTAGGTTGTCATTTTAAAACCGAAAGTACGTAGTCATTTTACCCTCAATAATAAGGGCGACATAATATATATAACACTTTATAGCTGCTTGTTTTTTTTAAATAGTTAAATAAAAACAAACACATTTTGAAAAAAAGTAAATACTTTTTGAAATATCGAGTTACAGTCATTTAACCGGATCACTCTGTATATTATCTGCATAATATTATATGTATATTTTGAAAATCCACAAAACCTTAGACTTAATAATATTATTGCATAGACATCGTATTCGTGGTACAGAAGTTTATATAGCATAATATTGAAATATTTATACGGTATGAATATTTAAAATGTTTACCGAAAACAACCTCTGTGTAACATAAATAACATATAGGCATATTATTTTACATATACAGCTGGCAAAAATGTATTTTACATATTTTGAATTATTCAAAAACATTAAATATTTTATATTTTAATACATACCTACGTTCTACCTAGCTATAGTAAAATAAATAAACCGAATAAATTATTATAATATTATAATAGGTGTAGGGGTAATATATGTATATATATATATATACATTTGTTTTAATAGAATTTTAATAGTTAATCTAATAATAAAATCAATGGTTTTCCAACAGTAAAAAATATTGAAATTACGGAATCACTATTTGTACTCAATACTGTTAGTCTATTATCAAGGAACACAAATATTTTATACTTAGAAAATAGAAATTTTAAAACCATTAATTTAGAATAGGTTACAATGTCATAATACTACTGTCGGGATTATTTCTCAGTAGTAGAAAAAATTTTCAATATAAAACTGTGTATTGTGTTTTATAGATTCAGAGCGTATCGAGAGATTTATTGATTTTATTGTGATGCGTGGTTTTTTTTTTTATATTTTTTTCTTCTGTCTGTAAACAACTTTTCTACCACAAAACTCGCTCCAGTGTGTCAAGTGTAACACCTTTTCAGAAAGGCAATTTATTTTAGTTTGAGGTAATATTTTGATTTTATAAGGGGATTTCAAAAGAGTTAGGAAAACCTCGAAAGAAAGTTATAGGTAAAACGGCAAATATTTACAGCAAGCCAATTATTGCATTATTTTTAATACGTTTTATGTCTTCTACTAGAAATAATACTCCAGTAGCAAAACAACAAGTGACTTTTTTTTATTTTTTTTGCGTTTATAATCTAGTTGGTAGTGAAGAAAGGTGTTTTATCCGTTAAAAAAAAGGTAGAAAGAACAGGGAAACTCACGAAAATAATTCCTTTATTATATTCAATTTTTTTTTTTTTTTGTAATTCAGTTAAACATTTTTGAACTCTTTATAGACATTTTAATTTTACGACTTTTTACATACATTTTATTTGGTAATACTCTGTGGATAAAATTGTTAAGCTATACGGAAATGCCTTAGAAATACTTATTTACAGTCAATATGAATACACATATGAAAACTATAATATCATTTTAATTTAGTTTTTGATTAGAAAAAGATTTCTAGAGGAAATTGTTTTACAAACAAAACAAATCATAGGAAAACCAATATAAAAATAAGGACGGACATATTTCACACATGGGTGGGTGCAGCCACTGTGGTAGTTGAGAATTTTGTAAGGTATGATACAGACGGAAATTTAATGAATATCTGTAAGCAATGATAATAAATCATTGCTAACGAAAAACGATGACAATGACAACCTTATTTTTAATTTTAACTTTAAGAACCAGGTTTTCCTCGTTATCTTGAATATAAATGAGAATTTCAAAAATGACTTCTCTAAAGTACTACCCAGAGAATATTTCCTTTTAGAAAAGGTGCTATACTTGATAATCAAAGTAAGCTTTCTGGTAAGAAAAAATAATAAATATCTTTGTAAAACCTTTGCTAAACCAATATCTTTGCTAAAACTCAGAATCTAATATGTAAAACTGAATATTTATAGGATCGTTAAATTTAAACTGGATGATTGTCTTAAAACAGCTGCCAACGGTCGCATAAACGTTTAATTTCTGTAATTTATAACTTCCCGTGCCATTAAACCGTTTAAAATGATAACTATTACGATTTACCGGTCAGTTCGATGACAATCTGTATTTATTATATTATTTACAACGGAAAACCACGACAATTCAAAATAAAGGCCGCAGTTCCATAAGAAATATAATTAATAATTCTTAAATTTCGTATAACTAGGTACCCAGAAATGTCGTGTTCGTAATTAGGCATCTATCTGACCTTACCTACGAAAAAAAAAAAAAATAAAAATAAAAAAAATAAATAAAATACGCCGTTTATTTAACCATTTTGTTTTACGCCGTTAAGTTTCCTCCGGAAATCGAGTTTAAAGTAGGTACCTCGCAGCCGTTTATTATACTGTATATATTATAATACAGGTTATAACGGCGAGCACATTTTGAGTGCGCTCTAATTATTCAAAGAATACACAAATAACTCGACGTTATTCAAGAATGACCCGCGTACTTACCTACACACCCGCTTGTACGTATCTCCCTTATGGCTCAGACCTAAAAGTAATTATTTTCAGTGGTTTCTACACATACATAAATTATTATGAAACAATAGCGTAAGACGATTAGCGATACGACCGCACCGGCGCCGTCACCGCGGAGGTGAATCGTTTTTCACGTTTATCACTCGTTAAACGTCAATGATACTATAGAAAATGTAGAAATACACTTCGCAATTAGTTATTATACTATATTAATGTTATAACTTTATGGTGATATACATTAAAAAATAAAGCGGTATGATTGCACATATCGGAAACATTCAGTTATGTGCACCCGGCAACATGGGACGTAACTAGACGAGGCAATCGCCAACCCAGAAAAAATAATTTGAACTAACAGTTGTTATAAATTAAAAACCTAAATATTCGTTTAGCATATATTTCGAGAATTTTAGATTCTGGGGGGGGAGCGAAGAAGCTTATAGTTTTACAAAGATGTTTATATTTTTTTGTTTTTTATCTTTTCTACCAGTAATTTTACTTGACTTAGTAAAGTCTAATTAATTGTTTTACTATAAATTGGCATACATATTGTTAACAAAGCATCACTATCGAATGAACTCCACTCAGAATCGTTTATTTGTAAGCAATGGTTTATTGATGCTTATAGATATACATTAAACTGTCTATAACATTGTCTGCACCCGTCCCCATTATCTTAGGACGTTTTTTTTTTTTATTTTGCCTTCTCTAAAATCAATACCCTATTGTTATCAATCTTATTATATGAAATATAACAATAACGTTATCAAACTAATTATCTTATTTCCTCTACTTTTGGTCGAATCAAAAAAAAAATTAAAATAGTCTCCGAAAATAGAGACTTTTGCATTGTATTGTATTTGCAGTTGAACTATCCAGTATTTCCCAAGTACACCTTTAACCTTATAATTCAAAGTAAATCGTTTTCTCGGTAATTTATCTTTTGAAAAGGTTACTTTTACTTCCGTAACAACCAATTTAAATAATAATAACTGTTTTATTTTTCATCCGTGCCGTCAGGGTAACCCATACATTAATAAAACAAAAATCTTAAATTTCTTTCCAAAAATATGACAAATATGGGTCTACCATTCTTTAAGGATTGAATTTAGAGTTCAAAAGAACTTTCTTATAGTTTTTTATGTCAAGTGTACATTGTTTTATCAATATCGGAATAAGATTTTAAATATGTATAGTATATATATTTTTACTAACAAAAAAAAATATTTGTAAAAGAGAAGTCCTACGATAATGGGGACGGTTGCAGACACTGTTATAGATAATTGAATGTAAGCAAATTTTAAGCAATAATAAACCATTGCTTACGAAAAAACAATTCTGAGTTCAGTTGATAGTGATGCATTGTCAACAATATATGTCATTTTGTAGTAAAATAATTAAATGGACTTTGTATATTTTTTTTAATAATATTTGTTTAATGTTGTACCGAATTTTCCCAGTTTTCCTATGTTTTTCTTGGTTTTCACATTTGCTGGAAAAATTCCTGAGAAAATCGAAAAATAATATCCCTTAAGTACCTCCTTAGTGAAATTTCCTTTTCAAAATATTGCTATCATTAAAAGTTGGAGCAAAATTATTGGTGGAAAAGTTGTGTACAGGAAAAAAATATAGTAATATTTTAGTAATATATTTCATACATTTTCCGTTTTTATTGGGTTTTTCAAATTTGATGAGAAAACTTTTGAGAAAATCGAAAAATTACTTTATTGCACCTCCCCATACCAATTTATTTTCAGGAAAGGTACTACATTTAGAAATCCGAACAAGTCTACTGGTAGAAATGTTAACAGGTGAAAAAAAAATAAACATCTTTGTAAATCCATAAGCTTTTTCGCTCGACTCAGAATTTAAAATTGTAGCTTTTTCACTACCACGTCTAGAACTTATAGTTTAAAACACATAACAAAAATCTGTCCTTTCCTTGAAGTTTTTTAGAAATACTGTTATTTGATCTATGCTTTATCTATCTAAATTATTACGTTGTATTCATAAAACAAATTTTGGGGAGGGGGAGTTATAACCCTCCCTCTTGATCACACCACACCACTGATTGTGGACAAATATTTTTTTTGCCATGATACAGTTAATGTCTATGGTATTTTGTGTTACCTGAGTAAATCGGCTACCGAAGATAAATTACTGCAATCCTATGAATTTACTAGGATAAAATAAATATGGATGCGTTATATTAATTTTTGCTAATGTTATATAAATATTTTGCGTTATCTTATAGAATATACTGTTTTTTTTTTTTTAGTAAACGATTTTTTATAAATAGGTACCAATATAACAAAAAAAAAAAAAAAAAAAATAACATTACCGTAAAACCAATGATATGAACTATTGTATTTTTTTTAACTAGTTTATAAAAGTATCGCTCTTAATTATGTTAATGTTTTTCAAAACCTTTTAAATTTTATTGAATTTCGATTCGAATATCTTCCTCGTTGAAGTTTATCGTGTTTGCACAATCGAATTTAGCGGTCTCAACATGTCCAATCCTCTGTGGGATTCTAACATATTTAGTTGAATTGTATTTGATAATAATAATTATTACCTGTCGAGTGCAATCGAAATGTGATAAAACTTAGGGAAGGAAAACGTTATTGAACGAAAATATTCAATAACATAAAAAAAAAAAAAAAATCGAAATATTATGTAATGAAAATATGGATAAATTATGCTAGAATACAAATGATTTAAAAAACAATAAAATAGTTGTGTAACTCTATAGTAATAATAATTCTGTTATCGAAAAAAATGGTAATCCTAATCGGTGAATTGCACTTGTTTGGAAAATGATTAGAACCGTTTTCGGAAACCCGGCCCGGTCGCATATTAACACACTGCACATGGTGCACACGAAATTAAGTACTACCCGACGTGGTTTAGATAGCAAATCGGGGCTTATTTTCCATTAATTTCCTCAATTCGCTTCGTCTGGAACCAAAGGCTACGGACAAAGTAATATTACGGTAAATTAAATATATAAGTATTTAGTATTCAAATTAACAAATTTAATTTTAACTTAGCGAACATTTTATCTAGTTGGTGTATTGAGGAAGCCATTTTTGATTTTCGAAGGACTTTCATAATAATCGAGGTAAGCGGAAAAAATTGTTTGGAGAAAACGGCAAATATTTACATCATGTCACAACGTTACCGATTTCATTCTTTTTAATTTTTGTAAAAGATATTTGCTACCAGAAATATTGCTCCAATAGATCAACAACAAGTAACATTTTTATTCAATTTAATATGTATGGAAGAAGTAATTTTTTGATATAGAAAGCAGTTTTCATAATAATTTTGAAAAACCAAAAGAACAAAACTGATCAATATTTACATCAATTTTGCGTCCCGATTTTAATTATTTAAATTTTTTTATAAGATGTTTTCTACCGAAAAACTTGCTCCAATTGAAAAATTACAAGAGATCAATTGTGTTCCTTTTAATATATATTCATTGTCAAAAAAAAGAGTTATTTGATTTTTCAAGCAGTTTTCATTGTAATTGAGAAATTTCATCATAATTGAAAAAAGACGAATTAAAATGAATAAATTTACGGCGTTAGGTTTTCTTTATTTTAAATTTTTAAGGCTTATGTTTTCTACTAAAAATATTGCTATACTAATAAAACAA
This sequence comes from Cinara cedri, assembly GCA_902439185.1. NCBI lineage: Eukaryota > Metazoa > Arthropoda > Insecta > Hemiptera > Aphididae > Cinara > Cinara cedri. The sequence goes on along the minus strand of CABPRJ010000010.1, from coordinate 1,033,142 downwards.
CAAGTGACCTTTTTTGTTTCATATATAAATTAAATAACTTTATGTATACGGTCTTTCCAACTACCCACCTATAACAGTGGCACACCCGTTCTTAATATTAGTTCTTTTTTTTAATAACTTTTTTGAATCGTTATAAATAGCTATGGTATTTTTAAGGTACTTTATGTTTTATTATACTTGTGAAATATAATAATGTTTATTATGTACCGCGAATCTCAGTGCTGTTTGGATTTTTTTTATGATACTTATTTAAATACGTAAATTATGATAATAAGAGACGCGCGATGAATACGACTTTATTTCATACAGCTAAAGATAAATGCCACGACAGTCTTCCAGAGGATTTGTACGATAAATTGAATGAGGTTTTTGTTTTATTTTATGTATACATCATGAGTAAATATATTATAATTTTAAAATGCATTTGAATTATATGTCCCTTTAAATTTTTTAAAAAAAACCAAACATATTCCGCAACTTCATACCATAGGTGGGTCGTATTGAAAACGTGTAAGATATATCATGGGGTGTTTATACATATACGATGTACGGAATGATAAACCGTTGCAAATGAAAAACGATTCTGATCGAAGTTCAGTTAAACGTGTTATGATAAATTCCAATTGAAAATTATTGCTATAAATTAACATATAATATGTAATACATTACAATTTGTCGTGTTATTAGCGAACTTTAAAGCAATCCTTTTGACGATGATGAATAAATTATTACCGTTAATGCGAGTTTCGATAAAATAAATGTATTAAATACTATCTATTTATATGCGTGTTGAACGTTGCTTATTGAAAGGCGACTTTTCCTCTATGCACTCGCATTATATTCGATACAAGAGATAATCTCACAACAGAATTTTTTTTTATTTTTTTTTTTTTTTATATTCCATTTAGTTTCTTTTTTAATACAATGACTCTAAAGTAAGTATATTATGTCAGCATGGACGTAATTTAGTTTCAGCGCGTTTATGTTCGTTCGATAAAAAACGCTACGCTTTCAAAAGAATATACCTACCTAGAAAGAATATTTGACATTTAAAAAAAATATATATGATTTGTATTAAATATTATTATATAATAAAAAATCGTTTTAAACACAAAAAAAAATATCACAGCAGTGTATTATTAGATGAGCTTTTAATAAATTCTAAAATATGGCGGGTACATTTGAATCACAAGAAATTAGTGAAATTATTAAAAAAATAATCTGTAAAAATATGTCTTATATAATGCAATGTAATAACGCAATGCCTTCCAAAATTAAATTAAACGGTAAGTTTGAAAAATGTTTGGTTGTTGTATAGCAAAATATTTAGACCATTGTTTTCTAACCTTTATAACATAACTAAGCAAAAAAGAAGGGGAGGAATCATTGGAACCGTGGACTACTAATAGCAGGCTCACGTCAATTGGTTGGGTCAAAAACTACTGATTTAATTTGTGCTTTTTGATAATAAAAAATGATAACAATATGATTGAAACATATTTCTCGTGTCATTAAATAAAATAAATTGTGTAAATCACGGCAAAGCTGCGTTCGAAAATTCAGAATAGAGCAAATTAGGCTAGGTTTCTACTGACTATTTGACCACGTATTACCTACTCTAACTACTGACACTTTTATAACTGGCAAATCAGAAACTATGGTGGGAGGTTTGTACCCCAGATCGTCTAGGCCTTGTTGGTGAGAAATTAGAAACAAAAATATATAATACATGCTATCATTGCAATCACTGTCGATGCAATCAAAGTAATCCATTGCAATTTTCTGGGATTACAAAACTAAAAAAAAAAAATAACTTTACTTATCAAAGTTTACGACATTGATCGTTAACTCTGTTTTCTTGAACGACCCACAATTAACTATAATCAACTCGAATTGAGTTTTCGAACACACTCCAAATAAGAACTTATACGAAACATCAAAACTAAAAATTATTAAAATATGAATACCTTATGGAAATTTAGTCAATAACGCTGGTTTTCGACACGATTAGATTTAACAACAAATTACTATTTTCAAATTGCATTGAGTTTTGAAATGCAAATTGTGATTAGGATTAAACATCGCAACGTTTTGGAATTCACCCTAAATATGATACTTATCGGTTTTGTAGTTAAACAGCACATTTAGAGCACGTTAAATTTTATAAATTACCTATGCTTTTTCATTTTACTTTATTATACATAATTTTAAAATTATAAATTATCTGTCATTTATAAAGAACGATACGGTATTCGGTGTCTTACTTATTTTATATTATTAGATATTCAAGCATAACATATTATATTGCAGTAGGTGGTGAAATTACACTCCATAAATCTAAAACAGAATATGTTACGCAATTGTAGATTTTTTTTTATTTTGAATACGTAAAAAAACAAATATCATACCATACTATACTCGTATAATAAGAACAAATAATATTATTATTAACAAAATTCTCTCTTCTTTTACAGGCGAATATTTTTTAGATTTTTAGTGAACCAAAGAATGCATTAGTTTTACTACGATGTGTTCTATAAACAATTTTTACATGAAATCGTTTAACAATCAAACAAATTTTAGTAACTTTCTTGTAAAATTGTTTGTATAGTTAATGCTTTAAGAATGTCATCTTTTGATAATTTTCAAATAAATGTAAATAACTGTCGTCAAATTTGTGTGGAATTTTAGTTAATTTATGGATACTTTGACATGCACACTTTTATCTTCATACGATTAATAATACTTTGCTCAAAATCATTTATGTTATCAATTGGTTTATTATTTCGTACTGATATAAATTAGATTACTGTCTCTCTCTCTGCCTTTATATATAAATATATCGAATTTCCATACTAAACTAATGGCTCGCAATTTGAAAATGGCAGCCTTTGATCTCCTGATAGTACGAAGTTTCATTTATTGGTCTTTAAACTATGAAAATGTTTATCGCAGGAATGGTTTTGAAATTTATCGATCTATAGTCTAATGTCTATTTGTAATTATAAAGTTTTATATTCATGTCATCAAAAATTTCGTGGGATTTCACAAACGATATAATATTATCCCAAACCAAAAAGTAGGTGATCCATTTCTTTTTTCATTATAAATCAAATTGTCTGCGAAAAGGTAGACTATTAAAGCCTATGATGTCTTTTCCCCTCTACTTTGTACACTTTTAGTAGCTCCCCCTAGAGAAATAAAAATTGTTTTATATAGGCGAGTTGAAATGCTAAAAGTCGGGTTGAATTTTAATGTGAATTTCACTACGTTATTGTTGCGAGAAGAAGGTATATTATATGAATACCCCTGCAAACCCTTCAAATAAAGTCGGGAGGGGAGGGGTAAAATGTTGTATATACATTCAGGGTTTTCAACTTGTAATCCCCGTCGCTATCATTTTTATGCTTAAATTTCACAATTTTGTATTTTTGAATGCGGTTTAGTATATGTAGGATGTTATTTATTATTTAGCATACGAGATGTAGCTATTTAAAAACGGGATTTTTGTTGTAAATGTTATTTATTTTTAAAATTACAATAATTAAATACGATCTCCTTCTATAGACTTCCCACCATTTATTATACACCGTTTCATTCGTGTCTTCCATTGCTCGAAACAGTGTTGCAACTCTTTAGACGCCAAGCCCTTAAGTAGGTCCGCCGCTTTAGTCTTCACCTTTTCCACGAATCGAAAATGAATCCTCTTCAACGCAGTTTTTATTTTTGTAAATAGATAAAAATTGCAGGGTGTTAAATCTGGTGAATATGGAGGATACTCGAGTGCCGGAATGCGTTTATTGGCTAAAAACTGCTTAACAGATAAAGCATTGTGTGCAGGCGCTTTGTCTTGATGTAGAATCCACGTATTTTTCTTCCACAAATATGGCCTTTTCTTTTTTACTCGTTCCCTGAGCTTAATTAGAACCCAACTATAATACTTTTGCTTAAATGTTTGACCTTGAAGAACCTATTCGATCATAATTATGCCCTTGATATTAAAAAAAAAAAAAAAACGATAAGTATCACCTACAATTTGGACTTGCTCATTCGAGCTTTCTTGATTCTTGACGATGTAGGAGTCTTTCATACGTTTTTATCAGAAGGTAACCCCGTTTTTAAATAGCTACGACTCGTAGAATTAGTCTATAATACAAAATAAACGGAAGAGGGGGTGGGAATTCAAGTTTAGTGTACAGTGTTCAACTCATTCATCAATGCACAAATCAAATAAACAAAACGAATAACATTTTTTTTTTTTTTTTTCAACGAAGATAATACAATAATAATTTAAAAATAATATTGGTGTTTTAACAATAAGGTTATTCGAGTCAACGAGGAAACTGCAATACTAAGTACAAAAGTATAATATCACAAATGTTATTTTAAAAAAAAAAAAAAAAATACAAATAAAAATGAATATCTTTATAATTTAGATACTTCTAAATCGGTTAGCATAGATATTACTTACGTCCTTTAGTTTACAGTAGTTTAATTTCCGCGCGGTATAATAATAATTCCGAATTGGCATTAAATATATTGTTATATCGCGTGTAAATGGATTAACACTAATTCGTATTATACCACAACGAAATGATTTATAAACCGTTTTTAATCGACTACACGTGTATATATAATATGCATTATGAGTACATAATATTTTATCAATATGCAAAAAATCTGATGCGTAAGCGTAACGGTAAAAGAACCCAATTAACTTATTGAAACGCATAACCGCATAGTATAAATATTCGATGTCCGTTTGTTTTCGATAATATTCAGTTTAGAAATAAACTAGAAATAAAAATATGAATATCAACTGCTGCAGAAGTATAGGTTTTTATGTGTCACTTTTGTTCAACTAGTGCGCAGGCAAAGTGAAACGTTGGGACCTCCAAAAAGCAAATGGTCACTCAAACGATAGCAATAAGTTGCATGTTTTTATTCTATTACGATTTTCCCCGTTTCATTTATGGTTTTATCATCAGCATATACTTGAAAACTAAATGGAGATGTAAGGAGAGGACAAGGCGGAAATACATTGGATTATTTACATTTTTCGGATAACGTGTAAAAGACATTATGGGACCACGTGAGTTTGTATACTATAGCTGTGCATCAAATAGGTGTATTTTTAATTGTTCTCAAGTAAATAATATATAAGTTTGTATGCTTTGCAAGTATGTTGAAAAGCATAATAATTTATTGTGTTCCAGTGTCCTTTGAATAGTTACTTCTCCCACGGTTAGGTTTTAAATTCACCACGAAGCGTATTATATTACAAAAATAAAATAACATTCCGGCCGCGTTCGTGTTTTTGTGAAATGTTGGTTTTGCTACAGTTGTCAAACGTGAAACTTTTTCTATTTAATAGAAAACACTATATTTTAACATACCACGAACTGTTTTTGAGTGATATGCCTAAAGGTTTATGCTGCAATACAGATAAAAAAATTGAGTAAAAAAAAAAAAAAGAAAAAAACCGCCCGTAGTGATCTCCTTTGCGACAAAGACAATGGCATCGACATGATATATATAAATTTTAAATATACGCTTGTGTAATTAAAAACAATATCATCAAATAACAATCAAACGTTCAAACGTGAAAATACCGCATAAAATTAAGTCCGATTGTCATTTTGCATACTTGTAAAGAATATTTGAATTTCCGTTTATTTAATATAAATATTTTGAGAAATAGTTAATAATAAACAATTATAAACGATTGCTTGTACATTAAATATATAAGCAGTTTACTAAATTTTAGTAAACAAATATTATGTACCGACAGACAAACAAATACTACTAAAACGTCTAATTTTATTTCGTAACGATGTCGTGTGTTCGCAAATAGAATAGGTAAATGAAAAATCGAATTAAGATGGAGTGTGCGTCTTGGCGGTCTTGTATTGTTTCATGCGATTCATCTCGATAAAATTCGAATCTTTTCGACAATTTTCGAATTTTCTTTGTAGACCATCTTTCTTATAATTTAATTTATATAGTAGGTACCTACTACCTATGTATAAATATATATTCTATCGGTGTACAACATAGTTAAAACTTTCCACGTAAACCTAATACGTGTTCGTTGCGATATATATATATACGATTAAAGCAATTAAGTAAATCGCGCAAGCAAGTCCGCAAAATTACTACGAAATCGTTAGCAAGTTTTTCCCATCTACCCGACACCGAAACCGCGAGAAGAAAATCACACGAAAGTTTCAAAACAATGCTCGATGGTTTTGAGGATTAAAGTTCATATTATAGCCTACCTATACGCGATGTTTGTAATTTTATTGATTTAGTCGCGTTTGATACTATGGATAAGTAATAGGCGAGTGCGCCTTTTTTTTCAATTAACAGCGCAACATTTTATTAACCCTTGAGCAATCACGCGAGGATCTTATTGACCCTCGCTCCACCCATCAAAAATAAAACTTATATATAACAAAACAAATGTAACAATACAGTTTTGTATTTATTTTGATTTTATTTTTTTATAATTCAATTTTTATCCGTATTTTATTTTCGTATCCATCCAGAGATGGAGACTACTTGCATGGTCGTTCGGGAGGTTTTCGGCGTTCCCACCGTCGGGCCGCAGCGTGGGGCGTTCTCGGGCGGCCCACCTACCTTTTGGCAACGGAGATTGCGTCAACAAACGCGTGTCGGTAGACATCCGGCTGCCTCCGTCGCGTGCTGATCATCTGCTTCGTCGGCGGCTGGGTGTCGAGATATGGCCAAATTTTGTTATTCACGAAAAATAGCCCGGGCGGTCTCCGGAGCCCCGGTGTCAGTCCTTGCTCGGTCGTCCTGACGGCGGTCAATCCGTAGGCAGACGGAACGGCGAATTATGTAGCGGGTGCATAGACCGCGCTACGGTGCATTGATATGCACCCGGGGCGTCTCCATAGCGCGCGGGGCCCTGATTACCCCCGGGTCTCTACCCGTTTGCACCGCGCTTAGGCGCGGATTAAAAATCGGGTTCGCTGCTGTACCGCGAAACTAATTGGACACGGTCGTTTAATGAGTAAAATTTAAATATTTAGTCAAATACTTACGTTGGCGGGACATGCGTCGAAACCCCGGCGTTTCGAAATATGTTAAACGAAACTTTAGAACCTCAGAATCGTTTTTCAAAGCAGTCATAGAATTTCTAGAGGAAAAAACTCAACCGTATGACATTCAATGATATTCGGTATTTTCGTGCGGCGACGTTTACGGAATTATGTTATGCATTATGAGTTATTGAATCGATGGCCGAATGCAAATAAATCCGAACGCGAAACATAAGCGCGTCGACATAACATATAATACGGGCATTATGTAACACGATATTCCCAACTTTCGAGTTCTGTAGGGAATATTTTCGCTGGGAAATTCAAATCGAAACGAATATAAATCTAGTATTTATATTTGCCCGGCAAAATATGTTAGTGATTTACCACACGTAATTCAGGTACACCGTTAATGTCTTTATTTATTCACCTGTTCACCTTGTTTCGGTTACGTGCGTTTTCTCTACTCAATAAGTTCATTTTGTTATGTTCTAAACAGGGCGACGCGATTTTTTTTATAGTAAAATAAGAGTTCTGTACAGATAACTACGCAGACGACATTGCAGATGGAATCTGAATAAGGAATACATATACTACGACGACGGCGGCGTCACAACCATCCTTTCCGATCTTGTCCTCCGAGTATACTTTCAACAAGTGTCAGATGGATTATTTTTTTCATTGTTATTATTTTATTATTATGTCAACTTTTCAAGAAATATGACTTCGTCGTATATTACAAATAATATATAAAATATTACGAACCGATAATATTTAATATATAAATATAATAAACGTAAAGAACGGTGGAAGGTTTATGTACAATATTTGGATTATTACACTCGTTTCAATCTGTTTATTCGAGTAGAACGTAAATAAAATGGAACATTTTTTTTTTTTTTGCAAGTATCTAAGTACTCTTTTATTTTAAAAACATACACATCGTAATAAAAACCAATAATATTTATATAAATTCTTCGCAACACTCAAAATCTAAAAATTAAAACCAATTTTAAGTTCTGTATTCGTTAAAATCTTTGCGTGTTCGTGTTTGCTATTTCGCTATTAAGGTCTTTGGATACTATGTTATCAATGGAGGCGTGAATGGGTATTCTACAAAGTGGTCGTTTCATGTAAAAACCGTCGCGGTACCCCCTTATGGCCCAGTCTAGTCGATTAAAAGATGTATCCTACTAATATAATTATTTAATTTTTGTAGAATACACGTTTAAAAAACTTTTTATTTCGGTATAAATCATGATATTTAAAGAGTTTCATATTTATATTGAACGGAGGAAAATAAGTTTAAGACCATCTTGAATCTACAGGCACATTTCAAAAATCATATTCTATAACAATATATTTTAGGTAACAGTGACATCAGTAACATGTAAAGAGGCAGGCGAAGCGAAGCAACTAATATACTACACTAAGTATTAGAAACTTGTATTTGTTCATAAATGCAATTTTATGTCATGAATTAAAATTTCAGAACACGGACGTCATTATCCACACTAACGATTGGGATTACCGACTCATATAATACTATTATATTATTATAATGTACTTTGTATTTTATTTAGTATTAATCTAAAACGACTATTTGTCAAAGTTTGTAAAAAAAAAGACATATTTCGCATGACGGGTGGGCCAATTCCGAGGGGAGATCGGTTATACATGTTTAAAAGTGATTTTCGTCAAAATTTAATATTAAAATATTGTTAGATATTTAAAAAAAAATACTACATTAAACTTAAATTTATCTTGTTTACCATTAAGTGCAGCTTATAATGGCCCTCCGAATAAATTTTCAGGCATTTATGTTTGTTCTAACAATTCCATTCACAGAGTACCTAGTGAATAAAAGTTACGTAAAAAACTTGCAAAATTAAAATGTTTATAAATAGCTCAAAAATGACTTAAATGTCACTAATCATTATTTTCGTACATTTTCTCGTTTTTTACCGGGTTTTCCCCAATTATTATGAAAACTGCTTGGAAAATCAAAAAATGACTCGCCTGAAGTACCATTGATTAAAATTTCCTTTTAGAAAAAGTACTACACTCAATACATCGGAGTAAGATTTCTAACAGAATTTGTATACACAGTGTGTATGAAATAAAAATAATTGTAAAACAAATACATGTAGCTCCGTTCCGCTCAGAATATATGCATTTATATACCAGAAAACTCTATAATAGTATACGGGTAGGTATTATAAATTAATCATCGCTTATAATATACGAGTAAATGCCCAACGATGTTTAGACGAACAAATCAAAAATACTCTAAAAGTTTTCTATGAGATATATTGACAAATGGTTTTCTATTTTACGCATGTTTATCGTTTAAAAGCTAGTGTTGTCTCGTATATATATATGTATGTTCGAAAGTAGTTTTTATTTTTCAAGGAAAAACTTATGCCTTTATAGAAAAGAAAAAACGAGAGACTATATATTATATAAGCCATTTTACTTTTGAGGATTTTATGTAAGTACTTGCATCCGCAAAATCCCAAGTTAAATTTCCGTTAAATCAATCGGTCTTTTATCATGAATAGTACAGAACAGTGATCGGCAAACTTTTCGGACAATTTGGTCATGTTAAAAAATGTAAAAGGTTTCGCGGGCCGGGTCGGACAAATGTACAAAGCCGTTAGTGCATTTAGTTAGTAGCGTTTACAAATGTTAAATTTATATTTGAACATGTTACATAAAAGTGTAGAGATTATAATTGTCTGATGAAAGAATAGTATTTTTTCAATTACCGCATTTGTATTACCCTTCTAAACACATGGTGGAACACCGTCAACAAAAAATAAATACAGTTCAATTATTTGTAAAGATAAAATATGAAGTATTCAATTAAAATTTCATAATTTTGGAAATAAACGCGCGGAACACCGTGCCAGTTGCCGACCACTGAAACATGTACTTACTATACGAGATACACGTATTTGTAAATTGAAAATTGGCTAATCCGTCAGTAAGATCGAAAACTTTAGTAAAAACATCAAAAATTGTTTATTTTCGCGTTAAAAAGATGTTTACGAAAACTAGTGCCTGTCAATTGCCAAATAGTCGATTTTGATTTATACCGCGAAGTCAAAATGTTCTTTCAAAGTTAAAACAACAACAAACTTCGAATATTGTCAATAGTAATACTGCACTGATGATTTATCACGCATATCAGTTATAAAAAAAAAAATAGCTGATTCTGCTAGTGGGTGTTCTACTGTTGTACGTGGGAAGTTGGGAAGATAGGATACACATAAAATTATTTAATTTATACCTGTTAAAAACTATAAAACATTACTAACGAAATACAATTTTGAACAAAATACAGTTACCGTAATATTTACGATTTTCGACAACATTTGATTTTTAAACGATTATAAACAATTACTAAAGCATTACGTTCAACTCTAATGTGTAGTATATGTTGTAATCAATATATGTATATTTTATGCTTTTAAACTTTTTAACCACTAAGAACTACTTATAATTAATAACGAATCTCGAAATAAATGTTCAAATATTTGTGTTCATATCATCATAATCAAACGATTTTATCCTCAGAATACCTACAAGATAAAATTACTTGAAAAAAACTCGTAATTATAAATTGTCTATAAATAGCTCAAAAATCGCCAAAACTACGTTTTTTTCCGTTTTTTATTTTCTCAATTATTATGAAAACTGCTTAGAAAATCATATAACATACTTACCCATTAATTTGTTCCAAAATGCAACAAAAAAGAACTTTTTTTTATTGGAGCGAGATTTCTTGTAGAAAAGTTGTTTACAGACACATAAAAAAAACCACATCTATTAAAAATTAATAGCTTCGTTATTATACTTAGAATCTAAAAAACTTGATTGAACTTTATTTTAATAAATAATAAACTAGAAATACACATATAAGTACAAAAAAACAACATTAAATAAACTTATGAGGTTATATAGAACTAATAAAACGCCGCGTGCCTCTACCAGTTCTTAACGCCACTTAATCCCTACCTAAACTTAAAAGTGGAATATCTCGTTAACGGGGTAACGAAAATCAAAAATGGTGGCACCAAAATTTAGTTAAAGTAATATTTCGTCGATTTACGGAATTTTTAACATGGGTTCTCTTTTGAAAAACCAAAGTCGGTATCGCCACAGGATAGTCCTTACATGTTATGTAAAATCAGAGTATTCGAAAATATTGGCTTTAACTACACTTAAAACTTAATTATCAACTTAAAAATCAAAATTTAAACATACACATAAATTAACCAAAAAAATTGGGTGAGCACGCTAAATAATTTGTTTAGACTATCTATGACTATCTAGACTATCTTACCTATCTTATGAAGAAGAATAGGATTATAAGAATAGGTTATAATAACATAATAATGTTATAAAAGTATAACTGTAAACCGAATTATACATTGCATTGGAAATCTATAGAGCCCAATGTACATGCGTTTTTTTTTTTAAATTCCTAAATAATCTGCACTTTACGAAAATATGAGCTTTAAAAACACTTTTAAAATCCCTAAAATTTGGCTCTAATTACGCCACTGATCTTGTAGTTAAAAACGAGTAAATATTTGAGAAAAAAATTTAGGCAGTAATAATAAAAAAATGTTTAGATTTTCTTTCAGAAAAAGTGCTATAATTGGAAATCTGAGTAAAATTACTGGTAGAAAAGTTGTTTACAGATTAAAATAAAAATAAAAATAATACTCATTGTAAAACCAATACATTCCTCGCTCTACTCAGAATCTAAAATGAGTAAATACTAAGTTAGTTTGGAGTCAAAGCCTTTGCGAGTTACTGGTACCATATAACAAAAATGAAGGTCACCCGGCACCCACAAATAAAGCTTAGCCAAAGGCAGTAAGCAACAAAATTTTAAAAATGTGTTAATGCTATTGAAAATTCGTTACATTTAGTCGTTTTTTTGATTTTCTTACCAAATTATTGTGAATGCAATAGATTTATTTAAAAACGTGAATAAACATTCGTATCAGCTGAAATTTTCACTAAATTAATATTCACAGAATGTATTACAACATACGGTGAAAATTGTATATACCTGTTGATTATAATTCTCGTATTAAACCTCTAGCTTGTATTTGGTATGAAACAAAAAAGATATCACAAGTACGTTCTGCATGTTTAAAAAACAAAAAACTGGGATATCCCAATAATTCAGTTTTAGTTAGGCAACTGTGCCAGTCAAATTAAAAAATCGGTGGTTTTTAACGTTTCTCATTTATATTGTTAATTCGTGCGTTTTATTTGTTAATTGCTAATTTAATCTAGTGAAGCCACAGCCAATGGAACCGGCTGGGATTGATTTCTCGGTCGATTCTCGGTGGTTTACCTAGAGGGCCCGAGAGGGACTGATTTACCCCCCGGTCTTTTTAGACGGTACAGGCCTTTTCGTGGCGCTAAATATTAGCAACGTCGCGGATTTTTTCGCGACGTGTAGCCAACTGTACAAATTCTCGTCGGGCGGCCCAGCGTCGGTATTTCCTCACCGAGGTTGTATCCGGCGAGAGATCGAGAGCGCAGCGTGGGACGTTCTCGGGCGATCCACTACCTTACGGAGATTGTGTTATTACGCGCGTGCCGGTAGACTCCTGACTCCTGTCTCCGGTGCGGACTGATCACGTGCTTCGTCGGTGGCTTCTGGGTGTCGAGACATGTCCAACTTTTGACATTTTCGAAAAGTAGTCCGGGTGGTCGGTGTATTGCGGTTGGATTCGGGCGCACTTACGAGTTCCGTTGGGTACTGGTTAAATAGCCAGGGGCTACCCACCCGACGATGGCTGAACGCGTAAACACCAAGCAGGTGGTTGGTGAATTGGGTAGCGGTTGCCGAGATCGCGCTTCGATGTATTGTCGTACATCCGGGGCTCGCCGTGAAACCCTCCGAGGCTCTTGAGTTGCTAACACCGTATCGCATAGCTAATACAAGGTCCCCGGTCGTAACCGTGCTCTGCACGGTGCTAAAGATCGGGTTCTCGCTGTCAATTCGTGTGTGAAATATCGATAAATACAATATTTTAATATACTACTTTGGACCAGGTCATGCATACATATACCTATATGTGAGCGCTGACGGTTATAATGACCGAGTAGAGAAGGCTGAGAAAAAACGAACAAAAAAAAAAAAAAAAAACACTCGATTTTAAAGTTTTTCAATACTTTGTTTAAATTGCAAACAATTGCAAAGTTAATCTGAAATTTATGGATCGTACTTATTTTTTTTAATTCGAAATATTATAAGACGAATATGCATAATTTAAAATTTTTTTATGCTCCCTAGAGTCACGAGTAATTGTGTTGAATTTTATTTATTTATTTATTTATTTATTTATTTATCGAATTGACTCTGCAGCAGGCGCAGATATAGCCGAGCACTTATCCTGACCGAGTATATTAAATTGAATAGCCGAGCTGCCGAGCCACCGTAAAAATGGTCATAACTGGCGAACGAATCGGCTCGCTTATCCACGCGTCACGTATCGCTAAAAGCTTTTAAACGACTTTTATACTTCGGTTAGTTAATCGATCGAACCAAAAACATTACTATACAGGTGTATAGTAAATTTGTTTTTGTACAAAAAATATATTTATTTTTATATTTTTATAATAATTCTGCGAAATAAATTGGAATTTTTTTTGTGTAAAACAAATGCATTAAGAATGTGCGTATACATTTTGTTCTCGTGCGCGCGCTATAAATTAGCAAACGAATGCAATTCAAGAACTGGCGCAGAAAATAAAATATTAGGTTGCCGTAACGTTTCATTAAAAGTCTAGAAATAAGTCGAAACGATAAAAACTTAATAGGTACCCACGCGAAGGTACAAGGTCGATCGATTTGTTCGGTGAAAAAATTTCATTTCCTTCAATTTTATAAAGTAATAATAATAATTACATAACGAGGTTAGATTTATATGGTGAATTCGTAACGCCCGATTTATTTTTATTTTTTTTTTTTAAATCAAATTAACTCCATAGTAATGAAAATAAAAGTCGTTCCAAATATTGATCTGTGGATGACGCATATTAATATTTTATTGTTATATTTTTCATAATTCACACGCCATAATAATATAATTATATTCATCCATTACGCCTATCACTATAACAGAGAAAACCGTTCTATGTAAATCGAAAGAAAACTCACCGCAAACTCAGTTCGTCCGGAACGTTACTTTCGAAAATAATATACTGTTTTGATGAATTCGTAAAACACATATAGTAGGTATATGCGCTATAAAAATTGTATTGTACATTTCGTTTGGATTAAGTGTGTATTAAGTGTGAACGAATAAACAATCATAAGAATAACGGCGTGGTTTAAATACTATTATTTCACCGTAGTTGCCATCGAAACCCACTGAATAAAAAAAAAAAAAAATACATGGATCTGAGTGCCGAGAAAAGATCCGGTCATTTTCTTAAGTGACAGAAAAAAAAATCATCTAAAAACAGATATGAATTTTATTCTCTACGTCTCCGATCTAAATGTTCAGTTATTATGACTTATAAACAACATTTAAAAAATCCAAAGTGTACATGTACTATTGTCTAATTAATGGTATACAATTAGCTAAAAAAAAAACATTTTAAAATAGTGCTAAAATAATGTTTTTAAAATATTCCGCGGCAGTAATTAATTTTAATTATTAAAAAAACAAATTAATTTAAAATCGACCAAGAAAACCGCTGAATTGACGTAAAACCATCCTCCTGTATAATATAAAGGTTTTAAAGAGAAAATGAAAATGATGAAAACACTTTGGCTTTGGCACACGGACGGAATCCTGAGAGAACACAGATTATATTATTATACAAGTGAAGTGCCCTTCGTCCACGCGGACGGTGTACAAAACGTGAAGTTAATTTATGTCTCACATAGAGAATAGTTAAGTATAGAATCCACACGGAACACGTGAACGTATATCTAAGAGCATTAACTTAATAATAAGGGTTACACAAACTTGTCGGAAAATAACACTCGGAATGCGTTAGATAAATAATCCATTCGATAATATCATACCCCTCCGATATCCGCTTCCAGGTAATAATAATATATTGAATCGCTTATTTTAGAAACCCACTAAATAGTGCTGAGAAAGATGACCATTATTTTTATCTGCATTATATAAAAAATAAAAATAATGAATAAAAAATCATCTAAGATTAAGATAACGTTGTCTAGGTGACACGGAAAAATAATATCGTATAACCGGATGGATTATACAGAGAAAGTTCATAAAAATATTATTTTAAGAAAATAGGTAATTCAGATTTAAAATATTATTAAACATTTAGTTTAGTTACAAAGAATAAATAAGTAAGTTAAATATGAAAAATCAATTTGCATAGTACAAAACATAACATGATTATAACGTTTATTTTTTTTTTTTGAATTGCCAAAGTTAAAAAAAAAAAAAACGTGGCAACAAAAAAATGTTCAACCAATTGGAGCTCCTTCGCAAAAATGTAAACTATTCCGAAACATCAAAGGTTCCCACCTTCACTCCTCCTTTTCTCTTTTAAATATAATTATTTTAAGTTGATAACCATTATTATTATTATTATTATTATTTTTTTTTTTGTTTTGGCGTTTCATTAAATCTAATTAAAACGAGTTTACATATAAAATTTGAAAGTGATTTTTTTGCATATTTCGATAATTTTTAAAATAAATGTTTTTTTACTAGTTTTCTGATTTTTTTTTGTATATTTTCTATTTTATAATTATTTAAACCATTAACAATGCTCAGATTTTTTTTCTCCCTATGATTTCTGGGTTCTTTCTAAACATTAGTTTAGAACACCTTTTATTCCTGATATGTGTCCGTCCGGCCGTACAGTTTATAATACATGGTTACGATTGTTGATTTTGTTGACGAGGTGATATGAAAAATGTATCCATGACATTATGATGAGTATGAAGTTCGTAGTATTATGATTATGTGAATTATTAATTTAAATATGCGGATTGAATATAAATAAAATTACTTTAAGAATTTTAAACATTTTCATTCGACTGTTTTTTCAGAAAAAAAAAAAAAATGTTATTTCTATAGGTTTCTATAAACATTTCTATGCCATAGGTTACCGAATTCCTTCAGAATCGTACGTATAATTAAAATGTAATGTGAAATTGATTCCGGTAAAATATTATATATATATACGCCCACTATAAGTACAATTTTAATGGAAGCCCCATTGTGTCAATCGCCGGTGACGCTTTCAGTCCGATTTATCTGTAATATTATTCAATTTGCATTCTTAATATATCGCAACGCGCGTTATTATCATCTCGGATGTATTATTTTCAGACGCGTGTACCGTCGTATTGTTAAAAATACAAATGGAATCGTAAAATAATATTTAAACGGTGGGAAAAAATCACAATAACATTATATAGTTATAGGGATTATGTTATTAAAATCGAACTCGAACAAAGCAACTGCGATCATATTTAAAATAAACTGTATCACCGTGATTTCAATATTATACTATTAATCCGGATTTCAATAAAAAAAAAAAAAAAAAAAAAAAAAGACGTCCTAGGATAATGAGGACGGGTGCAGCCACTGTTATAGATACTTTAATGTATACCTGTAAGCGACAATAAAACATTGCTTACGAAAAAAAAGTTTCCGAGTGGAGTTTAATTGATAAATATACTTTGTTAACAAATATATATGTCATATCATAGTAAAATAATTAAATAGGTTTTGTATATTTTCTTTAATAATATTTGTTCAATGTTACGATTTTCACAGTTTTCTTACGTTTTCCCGGTTTTTCCGTATTTTATCCCGGTTTTTCAAATTTGCTGCGAAAACTTTTGAGAAAATTGATAAATAACTTCTCTAAAGTATCTCTCCAGTGAAATTTCTTTTCAGAAACATTGTTGTCATTAATATTTGAAGCAAGGCTGCTTGTAAAAAAGTTGTCCACAGAAAAAATAATCGTAGGATTATACTTCGTTCATTTTCCCGTTTTCTTTCAGTTTTTCGTAGGTTGGAAGCTGGGAAGGTAGGATACACTATTGCTGACGAAAAACGATTCAGAGCGAAGTTCGATAAAACATATTTTGAAATGCCGTAAAAATTACGATTTTCATCAAAATTTAATCTTAAAACGCTTATGAAAAAAATAATGCATTAATTTCGAATTTGTTTTCTAGACTACTAAGTACACATTTAGCACTTTGACACAAGATCTTTGTTGTGTATATTAGTACCTTTTGTTAAACTTCAAAGCATTTCTCTTAAGAGGACGCTACACCCGCATCGGCAGCATCAACTATATCTTACCAACTACTAGGCGACATGCAATAATACTGCTTACGCAGAAATAGTAGAACTAGTTTAATTTTGATTTTAGAGTAAAAGTACTTAATATGAAATTTAGATGGAACAATATTTTTGAAGGATTTCAATAGGTGTTCTTTGAATTATGAACTGTTTAAAAAGTTATATTTACTTAAGAAACTAAAGTAAAGATTTTTACCTATACCTTTTATATCGAGCTGTAGCAAAGATAAACCATTGCTAACTAAAAAACGATCCTGATCGGAGTTCAGTCGATAGTGTTGCTTTGTCAACAATATATATAATATAATATTATGTAATATTAAGGTAAAATGATTACAACAATGTGCGTTTCCGTGAAAACAATGATTATTCAAAAAAAGATTGAAATAATAAAAACTTAATAATAGAAAAAAATAAATAAAAACGGTTGCCAATGACAACCGTGTTTGTAATCTTTTAATCTTTTTTTACCTCAGAGAGAACCAGGTTTTCCTCAGTGTCTCGAATATTAATGAGAATTTCGAAAAATGACCTCAAGTGGTACCACGTAGAGAACATTATTTTCATAAAAACTGCTAAACTTGATAATGGGAGAAATCGGAATTTCTGGAAAAAAATTTATCGTTTATTGGTTATCGTTAATTTTTATACCTAATTATTAAAGTGAATACTTAATTGGCGACAGCTGACTACCGAGTATTGAACCCTTACTCTCGCCTATTACAGTATCTATTCCAAACGCCTCGTGGTTTGCGTAGGTGCAATCACGTTGGCCGCTACGCCAAAACTTCGCGACAGCCTCGTAAATATATTTTATTTCAGCCAGTGCTATATAGCCAGGGGTAGGCACTGGGGGCACGTGCTCCCTTTCCGAAACCTTTTTTTCTTCGCAATGCTGCAATGCAGTTTACATAAATTCGTTATAATAATAAAAATTAGTATATAGTGGTATTATTTATGTATTACAAAATATATTTTAGATTCTGAATGTAATGTATTAGTTTTACGATGATGTTTTTTTTTTATTATTATTTATGTGAACATTTTTTTTTTATCATACATTTTTCTGTCTACACTGATTATTCAGTATAGCACCTTTTCTGAAAGGAATGTTCTGCGGGTGGTACTTTAGTGAAGTAATTTTTTAACATCCTCATTAATATTCGAGATAATAAGGAAAACCTGATTCTTTAGGTCAAAAAAGATCAAAAGATTAAAAATAAGGTTGTTATTGGCAACCGTTTTTATTTATTTATTATTATTTTAAATTTGTTTTAAACAACTGTTGTTTTCATGGAAATGCACATCACTGTAATCATTTCATCACAATATAATCTATATATATTGTTGACAAAGCAACGCCATCAACTGAACTCCGTTTAGAATCGGTTTTTCGTTAGCAATGGATTAGCATTGCTTACAGATGTACATTAAAGTTCCGTCTCTACACTACCTTCTCAACTTCCCGCCTAAAAAAATGGCTACACTCACGTGCGAAATATGTCCGTTCTTTCTTTTTTTTTTATATTACTATGTATAATATGTGAATTACTAATTACATAAAGGGGACATGTTCGATTTCGAATTATTAGCGGATTTGTATTCATCTACCTTGAGTACATATTATTTTGTGTAAAAACGGGATTAGCCTAATAAACCGTTATTGAAATATCAACAGCTAAATATCTTAATAAATTACTGAAAATACGGGGTTTTTGAATAGAGCCATTCTATTGGTTTTTGTTCAGATCTTATCATGGCTAGCCAATAATGAGTTTTCATCTCTCTGAATTTGCGTTTTCAAAAATATTATTCAGTATTTTTGATTTTAAAATATTCGTGAATAATTAAAAAAAAAAAAAAAAAATAAATATTTCCCCAATCAATCCATCCCGAGGTTCAGCTGTGAACCGAAAAGATTCCCATAATGTAATGACGATTCCCTCCACCCCCCCCTCCCGAAAATTTTCTCTGGCTACGGTACTGATTTTAGCATAAATTATTATTATTATTCTCTTATGATCCTCTGTATCAGCGGACACCGTGTAAACAACGCACGCGCACTAATAAACGTATCAAATAAAATACCCGGAATGGACGACAACGATGAGTTTAATAATTTCATCTTCCCGCCCAACCTATTTATGTGTCGTTTGTTTAAACGCCGGTCCGAATTAGATACGTCGTCGTACACCGTTTCCGGCGTCGAATAATTGATAATTATGTACGAAACACCCTATTTAAATGCCCGTGTAACGACGTCTGTTTTCAACAATCGTAGTGGTCAGGTAGGTTAGGTGTTAGGTTAGGATAGGCAGTGTCCCGGGTTCGATACCTAGCTTAGCCGCCGCGGCCGTTGCCGCCCACTGGTTCTGTAAGGATTATTCGGCCGCCCGAATTGCAAAAGTTTTTACGTTTTATTTTTTTTTTTTTTATTTTTATTTTATTAGTTATCTTCCATGCGAAATAATTGTATTATTTTAAAATACGGCTAATAATTTACTAAATTATAATATATACGTATATGTATTTTTGTATTTTATCGATCGATATTTTCAATACGATATGAAAAATAATATTCCTAACACAATATCACCGAAAATATTTCCTAAATATTATAAATGTACGTTGTAATTATACGATCGTGTCTGCCGAAACGCACGCAACATAAATTCAAAACGTTTCTGTAACATAAATTGCATTAATTTTGTATAACATTTGATTACATTTCAATTATTTTTAAATATTTCTGAAAATGTTGTTTTAACATGAATATCATACAATTTCATCGTAGCCGCTTCCATCTGTCCCTATCCTGAGCCCTGAAATAATGACTCTCCGCCTAGTATTCCAATTTTCATTTGATTCTCCCGGACTTTATTTAACCCCCTTTGTATTGAACTATCCAGTAATTTTCGCTATTTGATTTCCATTGTAAAACCTGTTCCATTATTACATCAGATCTCCATATGCGGTAAACAGCCCGTGTAATTATTTTACATCTGAGTACAACTTCTATATCTCGTTCCAAAATTGTTGTAAATATTTTATATTAAAATTTTACTGTTTTTTTTTTCTTTTTTTTTTTTTTATCTTTTTCGTCGATTTTTGATCGTTTTAGGAGGACGAATTAACGATGGTTAACGGTGCGATGCTTGGCGCGCCCAACCTCAGAAATCCTGGACCCAACGGGACCATGGCCAATGGCAGTAGAACGTTTCAGTGTCATCCGCAGGGACATTCTGAGGCGACTATCACGCTGACGTTAGTCGGTTTGGGCATAGTTGCCAACACGGTGCTCATGGGTCTGATCGTGTTCAACAAACACCTGAGAAGGTAATGCAATACGGTTATTCAATTATTATTATTCATATCATCGGGTAGTAATAAAATTGATTTTTAATGTGGATTGTAGCAATAAGTTATATAAAATTAGTTTTATTAAGATGTGGTTTTTCGCTCCCGTCACTCTGAAAACGATATTTTGGTCGAATTAAAAATTCTTCAATCTGTGTCCTAAAAGACTGCTTCTAACTCTAATTGTCACCTTTCATCACTCAATATTCCCGTATCATTGCTTCCCTTCAATTCACCCGATCTCATCAAACATTAAACTACTGGTTACATCTTCTAAAATATGTATTTTTTTTTATAAAATAGGGTTAACTATAATACTTGGCAGAAATTCTAATAAATTAGGGCTAGGGAAAACCATTAACATAAGTTAAATTTTTCCTTACAAATTATAAACGGTCTATCTCTGTGGCGTTAGATCTGATCCATTTATCCCTCAGATTTTCTTCAAAGTATTCCAAACCTAATCTGTTTCTATTTTTTTTCTTATTTGCAAGTGTTCTAAACATAGTCTACATCTTCTAACTTTTGCTGATGGTTTAAACATACAAACTCCATTGATTGCAGTAACAAAATGTAATGACTATTTCGTCAGGAATCTAAAATATTACCAGAATACTTCTATTAGTCTTCTCTAGACCTGGTAACATCTTCAGTTCATTTATTGGTGCATACAGATATAAATTAAATAACTCTATATATCTTACTTACCGAAATTCCCACTTATAAGAGTGTTTTACTCATCAACAGTATAAGTTTTTTTTTTTTTATGTGATCATCGAAATACTAAGTTTTTTTTTTTGTTTCAAACACACTACGAAAAATTACACTCGTTTTTTACGGCCGCCAATCTCTAAAAAAATATCGTCGATGAACAACTGATGTACAGCGCAGTCTGTTGTGTAGCTCGTGGAAGAACATAATAGCGTTTTACGGTTCAATTCCAACTCGTAGGTACGATTTACGAGTTTTTCTGATTTATTTCCGTTCTGCGAATTCAAAATGAAAATTTTTTAGCACAAAAAATAATATAAAACGCGTATAAATTTATTAACGTTTAAAACGATGAAATTTTATATTTCTCATTCTGAACGGTGGTGGCAGCATCAATATTAGTTAGTATTATATAATATCGCGTGGCTTGTGTTGTCGTAATTCTCTTTGTTTTTTTAAACGTGAAAACCATCTGCTAAATTAAAAATAATAAAACACAATTTTGTAGTCGAAATAATAAAAAGGACAAACAACTTTTATTGTAAATACATTGATGATCTTCAGCCACGAATTATGTGTATACATACGTTTTAAATTTAAATTCTTTTGAGCTATATACTCTTTAAATAATAAATTATAATATCAAAAAAAAAAAAAAAACATTTTAAATTATTGAAATACGCGAAGGAAAAACAATCCATATTTTCATTTCATATTTCGTTAAACAGATGTATTTAATAACATTTTAAAAACATTTTTTTTTTTAGATTTTGTATGAAGTGAGGAATGTATTGATTTTACTACGATACGTTATTTTTATTTTGTGTGTCTGTATTATAAACTGTCTACCAGATTGATCACCAGTTTCGAGAGTGGTGGTTTTTAGTACGAAATTGTGTCTAGTTGGTGTACATTGAGGGAGGAGGTCATTTGTTGATTGTCCTTATAGTTTTCTAAATAATGGACAATAGTTCACTAGAATAAAAAAAAAAAAACCTTTTAATAACGGGAGTGTTTACACAATAATGGTTTCTGTTCCTTTCGATTTTGTTTACTTTTAACCTTTTATTATTCAGTTAAAAATAATCGCAGAGGCCTGAAACAACCGAAATTTCCAAAAAATTCTTGCGTTTTTGAAGTATTTACAATAACTGTTTGAAATATTTTAGTTTTTATTTGATTATACGGGAACTAAATTGTTTTGGCAATGCAAAAATGCTCAAAAATTTGACAGGAGATTCATCATAAGTTATACACATTGATAAAAAAAAAAAAAAAAATAATCGTAATGTTGTTATTTTTCTTATAAGCGTTTAATGTTAATCGTAAAAATCACTGAACTTCGCGTACTAGCTATTTTTTGATTTATATGGACTTTTTGAATAGGAATAATTTGAGACAAGAAACACAAGCAATCATAAATATATCGAATAATTATAATTATAGTGATCAATTTGTCTCAGCGCACCCCAATAATAAATGTTTGTGGGAACTATAACATTTTTTCTCTCCCATGGACAAGAGGTAAAAAAGATTATCATTTATGTACTCATTTTTTCTCTTCAGCTACAGGTTGCACTATTATCAAGGGTTTTTCAATTTTAAATCTAATTCAATCTAACAATAATCTATTTTCTAGATTTAGTATTTCCGATATAAATTACTGTTCAACCGAATTTTATTTGACCTTTTAATACCTATCGATGTGCACTGCCCCCTACTTTTCAAATTTCAGTTAATTAACGGAAATATACAAACATTATCTCGATTAATCAATCATTCTACAACTATCTTAAAGCTGATTATGTTGAAATCAACTAATTGTTCAATTCTTTTAACTGCGGAAAAAACGTTAAGTAATATGAATATTATAACGTCTGCCACTATTTTTCAAGACGCTCTATTTACAGCCCTAATCAATTTTTTCCCCACATATTCACTTAACTCTAAATCCAAATTCCTTAGCTGTAGCTGTTCACCAAAAAGTTAAAATCACTTGTATGAAAAAAATTAAAAGCATGCCAATGTTACATTACGAATAATACTATTCTCAAATACACATATTTCTCTTATTATCGACTACAACTTAAACAAAAAATCAGAATTAGCATTTAGGGATTTTAATAATTAGTCTAAAAGTAGTTTTATTTCTAACCCAAAACATCTGAGAAGAAATGAGGGTGGTACTTTGGGAAGGTCATTTTAATTTTCCCGGAAGTTTATATAATAAATGTGGAAAATCGGGAAAACGGGAAAATGCATGAAATATATCATTTTCAATATATTTCAATATTACGGTCTTTCAAAACATGTGTAATACGTGTTAGATATAGTGCAATTTCCCCTCTATCTTCCCAACTTTTCACCTACAAAAGTAGCCCACCCATCGTACGAAGTATGTCCCTATATTTTTTAACTTACTTTCCATCTGTATACATGTATACTCCTTTTAGTCACGTTCATCCAATATACATACTCACAATGAATCAACTTCTGAATTTTCTTCACCAGTCAATTGATATATTCCACTTAATGATAAATCGGTTAGTCTACACCAGTGTTTCCCAACAAGGGGGAGGGGCGTGCTCACATTTCTGGGGAGGTGCAAGAAGTAAAATTTGTATTTATTAAATAATTTGTATTTTACAATAAAGGGAAAAAATAAAAGTCTAATAATGACCGGGGACTGGGTGTTGATGATAAAGATTACAAGAGACCGAACTAAGTAGAAGTGATATGGGGCAGTTGAAAATGTTGATAAGTTTGCTTATACACCTTGATGGTCTTTTTTTTTTGATTATCATGTTTGTTAAAAAGAGAAGGGGGCGAGAATTTTTTAAAAAGCTACAAAGGGGAGCGTAAAATAACAGAAGTTAGGAACCACTGGTCTATACTCATTAGTAAAACCAAAGTATTCTGGACCTGATAGAATTTTCTGTTTCTTTTTTATTAATGACTGACACTGATACAATCTTTTATAGTATACCCAATTTTTCTATTGTACTCAAAATATTTTTCTCAAGGTGTCTTTCCATCAATTTGTAAACATGGTCCCATTAAGCAGATTTTTAAGAAAGGCAATAAAAATAATACATATTAAAAACTTACGGCCTATGTCCAATTAGGTACAGCTTAGACAATTGTTAAAAAAATTAATTTGAAAGTGTGTTATGTCATCAATAAATAATGGTATAAAATAATGCACTTGACCATAGGCAACACTGTTTTAGGCCCGGTAAATTAACTATAACATGCTACGTCTCCTTCACAGAATTATATTCGTGAGGTTTGATGTGGCGTACACAGACTTCGAAAAGGGTTTTGATCGTGTTGACCATAACTTTCTAATTAATGCAACACGGCGTTTGGGTATTAGCCATCCCCTTTATCTTGGTCTACTCCTATTTAACTAACCGTAAATAGTTCATTAACATACAGGGTTACAAATCTTCGATATATTTAGTCCCATCAGGCACACTTCAAGGTGGACACTTATCCCAATGATTATTATTAATATTTATTAATGTTTCGATAATTTCAGTTCTTAAACATTATCAATTTTTACTATTTACCGACACTTTTTACTCCCCTATAGTTGGGTATCACTTCATTTGAAATCTATCACCTCCGAAATTCAGTGTTTAGATATTTTTGGTATGAAAATTATAAAAATAATGTCATAAAAATATACTATTAGTCCGCCTAAGGTGGAACTACCCGCTTTTCACCAATTCGTTTTCATTCAATACCGACACGGTCAAAACTAAAAAGCAATATTGGTGAAAAAAAAAATAGTCAAAAATCAACACGGGCAACCTTACCTTACACAAGTTTATTATGTGACACACTTATAGGTTTTATATACTTATATTATACAAATCTAAACACTATTCTTCTGATGAGGGTTCATAAAAAAAAATGTTTGTGGCCATGTACATGGATATCCTACGTTCCCGGATTACCATTTAAAAGATTTACTCGTGCCGGTGGAAAGTTTGTGGGTTTCTGTACAGTATGTTTTATTGAACGGGTATAATTTCGATTTTCCGTATTACGATTATAAGGGAACGTCCATCAAAAGTTCATGCGTATAGAAAATATTAAAACAGTATCGGTAAATATACTGTGTGAAAAAAATCCATGTACTTCATGTTCCTACGGGATTTGAGAATCAATTCCCTAGAGCTGAACCTGCCTACCCGCCTATAAGTATAATATACGTGTAAGTATAGTACACATAACACACTATATAATGACCCCAAGACCGAAGACCAGTACTGCGGCGGCAGCGGTATTATTTTGTCTCCCGAGAAAACGGAATAAACAGAAAATCCATTATTTAACGGGTCTAAATCAAAACGGAAGTAGCAGGTATGAACATTTTTGTTTCTCTTGTATGAACACTGCAGCATGTTGGATACTTTGCTATTCGAGTATACCGATAAGTACAAACAAAAAATATCCTCTATGGTGCATCAACTGGATCCAAAATGAAAGAAAAAAGCTTTCTTATCGTTTTTTGATTATACCATGATTTCTGTTGGACAAATTGTTTACAGACAGAAAAAAAGTCGTCCTGAAATAATAAGTACGGATGCAGCCACTGTTTTAGGTAATTTAGTGTACACCCGTAAGCAACGATAAACCATTGCTTACGAAAATACGATTCTGAGTGGGGTTCAGTTGATAGTGTCAATGTGATGCTTTGTCAATAATATATATGCCATATTATAGTAAAATAATTAAATAGGCTCTATATGATTTCTTTAATAATATTTGTTTAATGTTGTGCCGATTTCCCCGGTTTTCCTACGTTTTTCTCGGGTTTTCCATGTTTTTTTCCAGTTTTTCACATTCGCTGAGAAAACTCCGGTGAAAATCAAAACCGACCTCTTTAAAATACCTTCCCAGTGAAATTTCCTTTTAGAAAAATTCCTATCATTAAAAGTTTGAGCAAAATTGCTGGTAGAAAAGTTGTATACAAATAAAAAAAAAATCATAATATTATACAAATATACTTTGTACATTTTCCCGCTTTTATTTTCGATTTTTCGCATGTGTTGAGAAAATCTATAAAATAACCTCTTGAAGAAAAAAATTCCAAAAATGACTAAATCATAAAAAAAAAAAAAACAAACATCTTTGTAAAACCATAAGCTTCATCGTTCCACTCAGAATCTAAAACAATTTTAATTTTGTTTTAAACAAAATCCACACGATAGTTAAACAAATAAATTTATCGCTCCGCTCAGAATCTAAAATAACAGCGTACAACACGAAAACGTGTAATCGGACCGTATGTCGTGTACTCCGTCGACATAAATCCGTATAAGTCCACAAATATCATATCTGTAATAATGTTCAAAATTCAATTATTCAAATTTCAAGAATAACATATTTTCTAAAATAATATATTATCTTATTTGTGAGTAAGAAAGTCGTTGTTTGATTTTCCGTATAGTTTTCCTAATAATTACAGAAAACCGGAGAAAAACATAGAAAATAAAGAAAAGTATACGGCTTTTGCGTTTTTTGTTATTATTCGGTTAAAAATTATTGTGGAGAACTGTAGTTTTCATAAAACACCTATATTCGTCTTTTGTAGGTGTGTTCAAAATTTTCAAAACATTCTAACTATTCTAGATATTTGATATGTTCGTGTTTTTTTATGTATTTATATTTGTTCTTAAAATTATATGGCTTAAGAAAAATGCTTGAAAATTTAACACAGGAAAAAAAAAATTTGAATTCGGTGAATTAATTTTATTTTTACATAAGCGTTTTAAGTTCAATATTTTAACGAAAATGGTAAAAATTACGGCATTTCGAAATTTATCTTACCGAACTTTGTTCCAAATCATTTTCCATTAACAATGGTAATCTACCTTCTCAACTTCTAACCTACAACAATTGTTGCTTCCGTCTACAGTATCAGCTCTAATTTTTATTCTAGGTTTTTTAGGAGAGTGTTTAATATCGTGTTTGTTTATTTATTCATGCATTAATTCAAACTTCTGATAATAATTTTTATCCTTAATTGGCGTTTCTTTCCTCCCGTGTCATCAATTCCCTCCCATTCACACGATCTCACCTAATGCGATATTGTTGTCTATTGTCTTATAAAGTTATTCCACGTTTATAAAGGTGCATCGGTGAGGTCATTGTTTTATGTTAGTGCGCATCGCACTCACATTTTATTTTGATTAAGGCATTTATTGTGTTTACAGTGTTGCATAATATGCAGGCGCGTATTGTTTTATTATATGGTCTGTGTTAATTTTGTTTCTGTCGCGTGTGACTATCATATTATTATAGTCGAACCTATTAGAATATAAATTTACTGTGGATTAGCGTTCAACGGGCACGCGAATCAAGTATTCGCCGTACTCGTATTGGTAAGGATCTCGTATCACCCGAATAATCGCAAACCACGTTCGATTCACCTATTTGTTACATTACGAGGACACAAATAACCGCGTAACCATTTATTGGTTTGTGCCCGTCCGGTTTATCGCAATACGACCCGAATAGTCGATGAAACAATGGCGACGAAACATCGTTCAGTCAATATTCCGCATAGCTCAAATAATCGTGTTGGTGTATTTTGTCTATGTTTGGCGCTCAGACACTGATTTTTACAACTGTAAGTGAGCAGCTGCTGGCCAGTTCGTCATTCTGCGTAGGCACGCAAGGAGCTATTTGTAATTAGTCTATTTCCTCCTATCGTTACATCATATTTATAACCTGTTTAGCGTACTAATATTATTGACGTGCGTATATTTATATTATTTTCAATGTCCAAAATACGTATGTTTATTGTTTTGTCGTCGATCTGTATAATCTACGATTTTTTTTTCTAAACTCGGAGCGTATCAAGGGATCTTTCGGTTTAATTATGTTTCTTTTATTTTTTTTTTTCTGTCTATGAATTCACTGTTCGAAAAGAAAACGTGCTCCGATGTATCAAATATTTCTTTTCTGAAAGACAATTTTATCTAGTACGTATATATTCAAAAGGTAATTTTTTGATTTTTTAATTAGTTTTCATAATCATTGGAAAATAACGGGAAAGAATATAAAATTAAAACTGACGAATTTACGCGGTGACGTTACGATTCCATTATTTACAATTTGTACGCTATATATGTTTTCTACCAGAAATATTGCTGCAATTGAAATATGACGAGAGATCAATTTTGTTGCTTTTAATATACAGCCATTGATATAGAAAGTCATTTTTTAATTTCTTACACATTTTTCATAATAATTGAGAAATAATAAAAATACGAAAAAAACGGTTTTTTTTTTCCAATTGCGGTGCAACGATTTCATAATTTAAAATGTATATGGGTTTGTTTTCTACAAAAATATTGCTTCAATACAAAAATAAACAAGGGTCCTATTTTTTTCAAGTTTTAATCTTATTAGTGAGTAAAAAAGTCATATGTTGATTTTTTATGTAGTTATTTTAATCAATGAGAAAATCCAGAAATATATTAGTAAAACTAAAAATTAACGCAATAGCGATATTATCACAATCGTAGGGGCGTTTAACGCTCACCGAATACTTATTTTATGCGTGGTTAAATTTTCAAAATATTCTAGCCATTTAAAGCTTTTATAGGCATTTTACATTTTTTAGTTTTTCTTTGATTTTTTATGGACAAAATTTTGGCTGAACAAAATTAACTGCAAATTAACACGGATCCATTATAAGTTCTATTTAGTAGTCAATTTTAGTTATTTTTTTATATGGATCTTAAGTTCAAATTTTGGTGAAAATCATGAAATTCACAGACGTTTTCCAACATGTAGGTATAACCTTTGTACTTTTTTCTTTGTTTTTAAATGTGTTAGCACTGATTTATCATTGTATACCGATCTGAATTAAATAATTCTATGTTTCTTATATTTAAAACTTTTTTTTTTTATAACTATGACGTGTATGTACTTGGATATACCGTACTCGTATAATATTTTAAGTTGGTACTATTGGCGTTTAGTCTCTTTAAATACCGTTTATTGTGTTTTAGAGCTAACACATTACAAAGTGATGTTTAATGCAGTTTTTAATAATATTTATTTATTCTACCGATATTGTTGGGTAGGCTTACCCCGGTTTCGAAAACATAAGCTGAATAATAAATTTACTTGAAAGAAAGACGCAAAGTTGTCACCTTAGTTTTGAATCCGAAAATCCAAAACGATTTTCAAACTTATCTTGATTGATGTCGCTGTAAACGACCACTCAACAATGAGTTTATTGGAGCCAACCAGGTATTACTCCGTTATTGCTACATAAATCCGTTTAGTACGTATACATTTCACGGTATTTTCACTATCGTACTATTGTAGTGGAATAAAAATATTAAATTAAGAGGTGGGGAATGGGGAAGAGCAATATAACAGATTAATAATAGTAAGGTATTAGGGCGGAGAGAACGTATTATAAAAGTGAGTGTGATCGGGATAGGGAGAATTTGAGAAGCATAACGAAGATGAAAGGGAGAGAGTCAAGGAAAGTTAAGACGGTTCACAGGATAATTTTGGTGTAGATATAAATATTATTTTATCGTGTGTAAATTCATTACCTTTTACACAGCGGTAAGAATGAAATAGTGTTCTGAATAGAATGGTGAGCGGTGAGGGAGCGCGCGTGCGACGGTCAAAGATTCCACAACCGCGCGGTGGTGTCCAACTAAATATGCCGTTATGACGCGACGCTACGTACTGCATATATATATTTATATATATTATTTTTCCACGGTGTGCAATGAAATACAGTCGCGCATTATCGATCGTTATTGTGTATGGTCCAAAAACCGTCCTATTCAGTGTGGGCGTGTGTTTAAACAAACGTATGAATGAGCGTTTCCTGACCTACGGAGAATCTAAATACTGTTCTACTACGGGAGTAAAGTAACTTTCACTTACATCGTTGATCTGCAAAACAGCTTGAAGTTCGCCTGTTGGTCCTTGACCGTAGTGCGGTAGGCAAGATAAAAATTACCTGTATATGGATTGCTGTTCGGGTGTGCGAGATTGAATGTGGATAGGTATGGGTATCGATAAATCGTCGCGATATGTACACTAATGCAAATTAACCAAAGTAAACGTGAGTGCTCAGTATACGGTACAAAGAACGCGTGGATTGTTTTTTTTTTCGTTGACCACTTTTCCAGGCGTATAGACAAACTATTATAATCAAAGGCAAATTGGTCGAAAATTAAAGCATAAAGCGTCTGTTAGCGTTCCAATAATGCACTGATATGACCACAAGTTCGTGTCTTTTCGGAAGAAAACTATAAAAATGAGCACGTCTAAATATGTAGCAAAACAGAGTACACACGCAACAGATAGGTATGTAGGAGTTATGGATTATCAGATACAATGGTCCTCCTTAGGTTCTGCAGCCACTACACAGATATGGATAGGCATACCAAATATAGCAGTCCGCCTTAGGTTCTGCAACAACTATATTTGGGGGCTAGAGTTTGAAAGGGTTGTATAGGTAAGGGAAGAAGGATGAGAGAGAAGACGAGAAGTAGTATGAGGAATGGGATGAACAAAAATGATACGTACGGCGTCTTATATAGGCCTTCTGGATCCCCCATTCTATTACAAAAATTAAATTAAACTATATCTCCAGAATTTCTGTGTCGCATTGAAAGACTAACCCGTTAATTGCACTCTCGTAGAAAAATTCAACTTTACTGCGTCCTTTTTTTTTTATTAAAAACGAGTGCATGAGCGCATTTACATCGGTATGTTCAACAGCGTTTATTTCGTTAGGGAGTGTTTAGGTTTAAAACGTTCAAAACCATAATATCATTACCCTCCCGTCCTTACTGAACTTTTAAAAGGCGCAGCAGGTGACCGCCTCGTTCTGTAGTAATAGCGAACCGAAAAAAATATATCGTTCCGGTAATTGACATTTTTAACGACCTCGTTCGTCGCGTTCAAATTCTCCAGGTCCGCCCAAAACTCGATTTATTTACACAATATAGACTTCTAATTTGTCCTATATAATATTGTCGACGTTTTCGCGCTTTATCAAGTAGAATCGAATCTGTGACCGGTACCTATTACATGTTTTGCGATTAGGAACTTTTTATAAGAGCGTTCGGATATTCCGTGTGCGGTTAGATATTTTCGATTTTGAGGATTTACAAATCAACAAGGAAGGCTACTGGGTAAGAATGCAGAGCATGGCTGTCAAAATCGAAAAATTCGTGCCAAAAATATTGATGTGTTCACACGCTTTCACGCGATATTATAAGGTGCGTGTGTTTAAAGTCGTCCCGATATCTCTTAAGACAAGATTTAGGTCTGAATATTTGCAAAAGTATAGACAAAATAATGTCTCCAAAAGTATAAGCCTTATTCTTATACGTTTTTAAGTCTATTTAGGGCACTCGATGCTACAACTATTTACCACCGTCTTTCCGTATTTTTACTCGTTTCCAGCTCTGTTTCTTGCGCAACATTTTCAAAGTCTTCTTTCAGTGTGTACATCCATCTTTACCTGGGGTGGACTCCGGGTCTTCTGCCGCTGATTTTACCGATCATACTTGTTTGTAGATACCATTATCTTTGCACGCGTGTGTTATCCTCTCCTGCTCGCTTCTAATCAGATCGTTTGTTTGGTTTTTGAAACAGCCGATAGATTTCCTCGTTCGTCCTTGTTCGGTATTCTCTGTTTTCAATAAAATTTGACCGTAAATGCAACGATGTACCCAAATCTAAGCCTTTAATGTTTGAATGTTTATATATACTGTACAGATACATATTATATTATATTATATTCCAATATATGTATCCACGCTAGGTGCCGAATAAACCCGAATGACGATAATAACAATTGACGCAGCAGTTACTCGCGTATGATACGAGAATAGATAAACGCGGTACGCGGGGAAGTACTGCTAATGGACACTTTTTCGACAGCCGAGAAAATATAATACTTGTGACTTTTTCGACTCCGCGTATACCTACTATATAATAGTAATAGTCTGCTGCTGTAGCAGTTTTCTGTTGTGCGACAACGACGACGAGACCGTTATTCGGCACTTCTAGAGCTCCCCGTTTTATTCGCATGTCATAGGATATTATTATTATACATATACGAGACCGTGGTGCGGTGTCACCGACAAAAGCGTATCGAAATACACGGCCGCCGCCGGACACAATGAAACCGCGGCCCGGTGCTTAAAATTCGATTTATCATATTAGGTATTATTGTAGTCGGCAAACGCAGTCGTCATTTATCACTATTTCCGTTTGCCGCCCACACACACACGCGCTATATAATGATAATGATATTATGACTATTAGCTATACTATTATAGAGTCCGATGCATACGGATAGATTCCCGTATACATTTTATTCTTCTTCTCGGAGAAAATACGCGAGCACGTGCGGCTGTTAGGCTGCTAGGTCCTATTATGCAATTAGATGCACAGTAACGTCCTTACTGCTCTATAATCCTTATCACCGCTGAATAGCCAAGTTCAACGGCGTAAGTCGACGAATCCGGTACCATTCGAACCTTTTCTGTGTAAACCGTTTCGGATACCGCGGACTTCTATAAAATTTGTCCACGATAAAATTATGTTCCCCGTCCGTTTTCACCGCAGATATAATATAAAACGACAAATAGACATAGTCAGTTAAAAAATACGCACTTTCGGGGCAGAAAATAGTACTTGTAAACGAATAAATACTCTATAAATGGCATAAGTCATTTCAATTCTAATTTTAAATCTTATTGTACGATTTTCGCCACTGTAATTGTAGACTCGACCCTGTATGTATTTATATATTTATATATTCAAATATAAGCATTAACGTGCTAATTGCCGTTATTTTTTTTTACGTTTTAAACAATAATTTTTACTTTTCCCGTATTAATTGTTAATAATTTTATAATATATACATATGGATATGGAGACTTACCTGCATATATATATATATAAATATGTCTAACAAAATCACAAATGCATTTAGGTTACGTATAACAAACTGTTCAAGACAGTAGTTCGTACAGACTAAACATATGATATTTTCTCTAATTCCAATACATTTTTGAAAATTAAGTAAAATATTCATAGTTGAGAATAAATTGACATAATGATAATAATAATAATAATAGATACCCCTGGAATATAAATTGTTTTCTAACGTAATATTATCTTAGAAAAATAGTATATTACAAGTAAATACAGACGATAATAATGAATAATAGTAATAATAGCCACTAGTAAAATAATTTAACTACTATCTTTCCTTACTCCTCGGATCTAATTTTCAAATGGGTATAATTCATAAACGGGAAATCTGACATGAGTGTTGTGCGTATAAAAATGTTTAGACAAAATAATATATTCTCCATTCGAATATGTATTTAAAAAATGGGTTCCTATTTGAAAAACAAAAATACATACTCATTTAATGTGTACGGAATAGGGGTGATATATTAAAAATGCTTTCAATGTAAAGCTTAGATGGTTCCACAATGAATAATAAAAAAAAAAAAAACAGAAATAAATTCACTAAAAATCCTTCGAGAAAATGTTTGGTTCAGGTTAAAAAAAAAATCACCATATATAGGAAATTCTTAAATCTTGTAGATACACCATATGGCCTGTATAATGCATATTGCATAGGCTCGCTTTAGTGTAAATTATTCAGCTTTACACTGACCGGCCAATCCGTAACGGTGGAGTTTTTTTTTTTTATATATTCAAAATTCGTACACTTACATAAAGCAGATATTAAAAACTTGCACAGGACGAACGCGGCGTCCTAAAACGGGTCGATAGCGGACACGCGGCGCACATAATGCGAAAATCATTTTAATATCATTGCACGAAATGTTGTACCCGTAAAGTATTATAATTACCGTGGTAAACACTGGTGTTGTTGTTGGTGTTGTTCACTCGTTACAAAAAAAAGTTGTAAATATGCCGAAAAATCGAGCGAAGGCGTTAAAAAAAAAAAAAATCTATACGTTCGAAACAATAGTAAGTATCGCGTTTTAAAATTGCATAAAAGCGATTTCCTTTTGTTAAACTCATCGACCGGTCGCCGCGAATATATTTATAAATATTATTATCGGTTTTCCATCAATCATCGACGGTTCTTTTTTTTTTCGCTTTCAAAGATTAAAGTTTTGATTATGTCGGAGGACGCTGCAGCGGTTTTACGCCACCAACACCGCGCGTAATAATATTACTACAAGAGAGCGTAGTAGAATTGTTATTATTATTATCATGCGCTGTTAGTCTTTACGGGGGAAAAAAAATGAACCCTTTTCAATGCGTTTAATCTATATTTCCCCCTCCGGCGGTGTTTCGAGTACACTACAAATTATATCGACTACATTACGTTATTGTCTTAATTATACGAATCTGACGAAAAGCTTTTATGAATATTATACAGCTAACTGTATGGCTGTATAATAGGTATATTATATACTAGCCGTGGGGACATACTCGAATATTTCCATTAAGAAGCGATGGGGTCGAGACGTTTGTTTTGTACAGAGCTGAAGGGGATGGCTTTGTCTCTGCGGAACACACAATATGGTTTTTCTTGAGCCTTGACGCACGACGCACAGCCCGTGGTTGATTAATTCATCCTCTTGTAATGGATCTATCATAATTGACAGGCCAATGGAGAGAGAGAGAGAGAGTAAATGTAGTTAGGTTAGGTTAAATATAATTTAATTATGTATATAATATAATGTTATTAATGCCAGTGAGCAGCTCTGACAACCGGAACTATTTTGGATCAGTTGTGAAAATAAAAATATGTACTTGCATTGTATACTATGGCGGTAACGAGTTGACTAAAGTGAAAATTCAAATCTGTAATGATAGAGCTCTGCTGCCCGTGTGTGTATTTTTTTTTTTTTTTTTAACCGAAAACTAATGAAATGATTTCATTTTATTATTATTATTTGTATTTTAACGCAAAGTTTGCGTTTCTTTATTTAAGATTACGAGCGTAGCGAGGAGTGTATTTCTTTTACTAACAACGTGTACTTCTTTTTATTTGTCTGTAAATAACTTTTCTACCAGAAATCTTGCTCCAATCAAAATACAATTCGGATTTAGTTACGGTCATTTTTTGAATTTCTTTGTAGTCCTCCTAATAATTGGGAAAAAGCAAGAAAAATCGTTGGAAATAAGGTAATTTTAGAGTATATATGTATATAAAATATGACAATTAGAACGGCCGAGTACAGAACTGGCGATGGCAATGGCATGATGGTGTAGAGAGGGTAATTTGGCGGACGCTGCTCTTGCCGTCCAAAAAAAATTGCATTGAATAGAACGGTAGTGCACCTATTAACAGTGCACTATGAAGCGGCGTGACGTGAATCGGATCGAATCTTCATTCAATTTATTACCCGTAAAATTCACAAATAAACATAATATGTTTCGGTGTAGTTTGTTTTAAAGAATAGCTTAACTCAATCATAATCGTTTTTCGTTATCAATGGTTTATCTAAAGATATAAATTAAATAGTTCTATGTACACCCATCAGGGTATCTTTTGTTTAATTGCCTTTTTTTTTCCACTACTACTAAAAATAATTATTACTCGAGAGAAGGATTTTCGAACACAATTTGTTCCAAAAAAAAAAAAAAAGAAAAAGAATACCTACCTCGATTGTTCAAGTTAGTTGTATAAAATATACGTAATAAAATTATGTCTGTGTTTTTGAAGAAAAAAAACAATAAAAGGAAATGTTCGGGTCCCCGAAACAAAAGGTTAGCTTTTATATATATACAAAAGCATTTTGTTCGACGACAACTGTGAAATTGTTCACTTGTCTGAAATAATATAAGTAATAACCCCTGCAGGTTAGTTAGATTGCTTCAACGTCGGAGTGGTAGGTACCTTAAAATGTATTTTTTTGACGTTAACAATTGTGTAAACATAATGCAAAACCCTCCGGCCGACGTTTAAATTTGGGAGTTGGTAGTTGGGTAGGAAGTCGATTAGTACGTTTCATTTTACAGAATGATTTTTAAGGAATCTCCGTTGAATTCATTGCGTCCACTCGGGAAATAGTAACGGTTTCGAGACGACCGAGATCCTGTTGCAGAACGAATAACATACATAGAAGTGTTTCCGAACAATACTATTATTGAACATTAAATTGTGATTAAATTTTATATCGTCCTTGTATACAATTTTAGTCATATGCAAGGACGGGGGATGTTTAACGCACACTGGACATTTGTCCAGGGCTTCACGTTCTGTAAGGACTTGAGTCAATAACAGATCCTCAAACGGAACATTTATTTAGTGTTAACCACAGGCACGTTTTTAGCCACGGCGTAAACTATATAGTTAGTAATTATGGTCAGATTTTAAATCCGCATAACCTAACTGAGACTAAATTTTAAATGTAATTATTATTATTATTTTTATAAAGTGATGGGCATTTTTTTATTGTCGTCTTAATAGAAGAACTTTTTTAAGAGTATAAAAAGCTGTACTTTTTGTTTTTAGTACACATACCTATCGATATTGATCTATTGAATATATGAGAATTTTGAAAACTGATTTTTTTTATATTTTTCGTAAGTTCTACAACGTTCTATTTTGACTGTTTAGACCGACAGTAGTCTAAGATTTGAATGAACATTACTACATCACTCGTCAAATCTATTCGAAATCGACTTTCCCAAATTTTTGTTGTTTACTTCTTCACAAATTAAATTATAGATAATATAATATCGGATTAAACGTGGTAAGTAGAGAAATAGGTATCATTGTACATACATGTTTATAAGTATGCTTCTGCACTATCCATCAGTAAAAAAATGTTATTTCTTTTCGCCCACCGGATATAATATTAACGGCACTTTCGAGTTAAAACGAAATTAATTTATTTTCGAAAATTCCAAAAAACTAACGTAAAATCCATTATTATTGTAATAACATTAGATTCGGAGCACAGCAAAATTTTTAATTTACCAATTTTTTACTTAATTTGAAATGTAATTGGTATTCTGTGGAAAAAGCGTTAGACTTAACAGAAATACTTGGAAACTCAAAAGAAGGTTCGTTA
This sequence comes from Cinara cedri, assembly GCA_902439185.1. NCBI lineage: Eukaryota > Metazoa > Arthropoda > Insecta > Hemiptera > Aphididae > Cinara > Cinara cedri. Next base: position 995,576 of record CABPRJ010000010.1, on the reverse strand, counting down.
TAAATCTGTAAATAAGTCATGGTCGAAAAAGAATCGAGTGTAATGTGGTTTTTTTTTTCTTAAAGAAAAAGAAGAGAGTTTTATTAAAAAATGTTGACGAACATCGTAAATATTACTGCCTTTCAAAACATGTATAATCGAATATTCATAAAAACGGTTTATCTTTGCTTACAGACGCGAATTAAATAACTGTATGTATCCTACCTATCCAACAACAGCTTGCCTACAACAGTGGCACACCCATTTCCAAGATCAGGTCTTTTTTTTGTTCGACACTGGTTCTCTTGAGCCATGGAATTATTTTCATCTATATTATCATATCTGTGTACATTCAACTCGTTTGAAACAATTACGATCAGACCAGTCATAAGTGTATGTCACTCAAGTTCATTGGGACTCAGTTAGTTTACTGACTGTCAAAACCACTATAATCCGATAAAACTGTTTTATGACACTGTATGCATTGTGCGTGATATATTCTCCGACAATTTTAGTACAATATACAATCATTTCTATGCGTTCTGTATAATATGTATATTGGTACACACAATGATGAATTATGTTAAACTTCAGAGTGTAAAATAGTCAAGCGTCACAACAGTATTTGCTCGTAATACCTATAAATTGCTCACCTGTACCAATCACGTTCGGCAGATTTGATCGAAAATTAGGATTTTCATCGTACTCGTTATCGTATTTACATCTCGTTTTTTATTGTTAAATAAAATTACCGCTTTTATTCTGTTTACATTCTCGTACTTTTAAATTAATTTTTTTGTTTTGTCCGTAATTCCCGCGTCACAACGATGGAAATAATAATTTAGTAATCGATTTATTTTTAAAAATCGTGTGCAATATCAATGCCGTTCCCAAATAATGTCATAAATACAAACGGTAACTTCCGATTTTTGTTTCTTTATCGATGACAAAAATAAATTATAAAGTTATTTCGAATTTTTATTTGGAAACATCAACTACACTGGAAGATGAAGTATACATTACCATCAGTATATGTCACTCCGCGATCGTCGGCGGTTGTACTATACAAAATCTATTGCCCGAGAAAGCGATGTTTGCGATATTTTTCACCGCATATCATTAAGAATATCAGAAAATGTACCGTATTTATACTTTGTATAGATTTTTTTTTTTTTTTCAATTCCGTCATAACACAAACTACAAAAGAACGTCCGGGAAGACATTCGCCATAAAACGTCAATGATATAACCATTTAGTGTGTATATGGCGGCGATAAAAAAAAAAAAAAAAACCCCAAAAGGAATTACCGGCCCGTCACTATATGAAAACGGATAGGTTTCGACCCGCCACTTTTATACGAAGAGAGAAAAAAAAAACATTTATTAAACTCTATATTATAGTACTTCCCCGTCCTATGCCAACCTAAAAACCCGTCACCGTATTCTCTAAATATACGAACGGAGACGTTCACATATTCGACAGGGAAAAATTTTTTATCATCGTCGCCATTAGACATTACACTTTTTATTGCAATCCTTCGGTTTTGACGGTTTTAACGGTCTAGTGCTCTAATAGGTACGATCATCTAATAGCGTAGCCAGCAGGACGTAAGTGTTTTAAATGTTAAATATGTCCGCATTTTCGTCGAAAAATCGTGTGCACTGTATACTACGGCGAAACTTTGCCTGTTTTGGACATGTTTAAATTGAAAACGACCCCGACGAGTGGACAAAATGTCGGTTACGCAGATTGACGCCGGTGCACTGTGTATATAATATGCTTCACTAAGCCAAAGTCTATATATAAAAAAAAAAAAAAATTGTATTCAATTGTCGATTGTTACTGCAGGTGGTCGCAGGGTCTGCTGTTCCACCAGGCCATGGTGGACTGCGCGAGAGCCGCCATACTGATACCGTTGGCGCACAGTCTTCTGTACTGCGTGCCGGTGAAAAAGTGTAGCCTCGTGGAGACCGCGTTTCTGCTGTTGGTCACCGTGTCCACGATAAACATGCTGACCATTGTGCTGAACGATTCGCCGGTGTTCCCGGAGGACGACGAAGAAGACGGTTACCAGGTAGGTCGTCGGGTATCTTTACTGTAAACGAACGCGAGTGACAAACGTGCCATGTCCGCTGTTTAATCGCGGACAAAAAAAAGAAAAGACCTTGCACGTTCCTTAATTAAAAATGACACGACACCGACAGTTACCGCGTTTCCCCGGAATCAGGAAAGGTACCCGATAAACCCAACTTAACCGTACGCCGGGACAGCCATATAATGAACAAACGTTAAACAGGTGTCGTCGGTGCCGCTGCTGCTGGACTCGCCGCAGTGCGTGGTGTTCGGCACGTTCATGATATGGTTCGCGGCCATCACAATCAACTTGGGCCCGACGTTCATGAGCGGTGCCCTGGCCGCTGGCTCCGAGGTGACCCGTGACCGGCCGGGATGTCCTCTCGTACACGGCCCGTTTCGGCACTACATACTCAACGCCCTCTGGATAATCATCAACCTGCTGTGCGTCATGCTCACGCTGTTCCACCTGCGCAAGCTGCACCGGGACCTGACCAAGGCCAACGTGGAAGCCGTCCGTGTGGCGGGACTGGTCACCACGCTGGTGAACGTCACCGGCAACAATTACTCGGACCCGCGGCACGCCCCCAGAGTGAGTGTTCCCGATATCCTAACGCTAATATCATATGTGAAAGGTACAGCGAAAAAAACCTAAAAGAACATTTTTTTTTTTTTCAAACTGAGAAAAATATGTTTTTAATTTCAATACGTAACGATATTTTTTTTTTCACTAAGTGAAAAGTTCGGATTAAATTAAATTACATCGAAATGTCTGGTTATCAGTCAACTTGCCTGTTTTTTTTTTCCTGTAGGCCTTAACTTCTAGCACCCATTACTTTCGACTAGTCCGGTTTTTTCGCCCGTTCAATTGCATAGAAGATAGAGTACATTAATAGAAATTGTTTGATATCAATTAATTACCACTGTGGAAAAAAAAGTGACTTTTCTGGGTTTTTTCCTGTACCCTTTAGGTGTAGTTTGTTTCATCACTGTCCGGAAAAATGCCTTTTTACAGTACGCCGTCTATTGAAACACTGTCTAATTTTCTAATTCTCGTCCGCAGAGAAGTTTGGGCGCGGTGGAAGAGCATCAGAGAATGCGCAATTACTTGTTGCGCATCGAGAGGGAAGGCGTTCAAAAGGTCAAGATGTTCGTGGTCATTACCGCCGCGTACGTCATTTTCTGGGGACCATTGTTTTTCGTCACACTGGTACAGCACCCGCTGTCCAACAACCATTCCGACTACGAGGTGAGTGTATTATAATTAAACGAAGGGTTAAAACATCAAAACCGGTAAAACCTCCGGAGTCCTTCGATATCGAGGAGTAAATGGGTTATTTGGAATGTATAAGTGTTATCATTAGAAAACTTCCGAAAACTCTGGTAGGTTTTGGGAACACTCCTTATGACCCTACGCGTTTCAGTACACTAAACTATTTGCTACTGGTGTATTGAAAAATACATGAAATTAAGCAGTTGATTAACGATCGATATTGTGCTTATTTTTCAATTGAAAATTCTGGTTTTTAATGTACGAGTTAGTCGTAGTTAGTTTACATTTTTGAAGCTGGGTCACACCTATTGCGTATTATTTTCCGAACAAACTAATATACTCGGATTACACATTACAACTTGAGTGCTATAAATATTTTAAAACAATTAAACACCAGAAATAAGTCACACAGTATACGTCAAATATTTTAAGTTGTCAGGCCCAAGAGTCGAAAATCCCATAAAGGATGCCTATTCTTATTGCGACGGATTAAAAATCCAAATTAGTAACACTAATTTCTCTAATGAACAAAAAATAATGACTAATCAACAAACACTACATCACATTGTAGTTCAGCTTTAAATTCAAAAAGAAATGATATTTCTGGATCTACAGAGAATACAAGCAATACATGCTTTATAACGTTTGACCTTCAACAATGTTTTCCTATTCCATTCTTGAAATTAACTTGCGCGAGATTTCTTTCAAATGATAGTTTCGCATCAATAAACCGAGTAAACCCTCGTGTATCGGTTTCGGGTACTACATTATGATATACAATAATGTACAATAGTGTATTGTTGATGCGAAATCTCGTAATTATTTTTTCGTGTCTATTAACAAATTGTTTACCAGAAATCTTGCTTTAACGTAAAACTTTCTTATAGAATTTTTGATCTAGTTAATGCATTGAGGCGGTGATTTTTTGATTCTCCTGGTAGTTTTATTTGATAAAGTTAATAACAGCTTTATGGCCATAGTTTTGTAACATTAATTAAAATCTATTTACGAGGTTTTTCTAAGTTTCAAATTTCGTAAGTCAGATTTCTACATCGAAAAATTTAAATTTTTTTTTTTTAACAGTATCAATTTTAGATTATAATTTTCTTTTTCTTTTTCGTCTTCATCCCAACTATTTAGGATTGTCCACTAACTTTCACTTGGTCCGATGTTTTATAGATGATAATAATATCGGTAAATATACATTTTTTGAACATTTATCTTAATTTTAAAAAACTACTATCAATACTGTTTTTACAAGTGCAATAAATTATTGAAAATTTAAAATGAGATGAAATCATAATCAAACGATGTCTTACAGTAAATATAACTGAAGTTTAAGTAATGATAAATTTAAGTCGTAAAAAGTGATAATAAAAAAAAAAAAAATCAAATTTGTACATTTTTAAGTCTACCACTTTTCAATTCGTCTGTAATATTGTACAATATTAACTTACGAAATGTTTGCCACTTAAGTGATGACGTTATAATCAGGTCAATTTGCAATACGTGCATTTACACGGTATCCGCGCTGACGTTGCAGGTTACGTTGCACGTGGCCAACGGACATTCGTTCGTCAACGCCATGCTGTTCCTGGTGCTGCACCGAGGCCTCAGACAGGCGGCCGCGGACGCCTGCTGCACGAGCATGTCGACGATGGCCAGGTGGCTGACGGCCGGCTGGTCGCCGGAGCCGTACACGCTGGACGCCGGGTTTCCGGGTGCATCCCCAGAGCCCGTGCTCGCCGCACCGCCGCCACCGCCGCCCACCAGCATGCCGGCCTACACGATCCGGCACTCTTCGATGAGGGTAAGCCTTTTATAAACGTTATAAGCGACGTAAAGCGCATGTGGAATAAAGAGCTGATACTGTCGATGGGTATGTCGCTGTTACAGGTGGGAAATTGGGACGGTAGGATATAATTTAATAGCGTTATTGGATTTATGTCCAGGCAAAGTTTTGGTAAACACGTTTTGATATGTCGTCATACGAAAATGCGTATAAAAACGTACAATACCATAGAATTTGTTTGCCACTAATATTACTCGATGAACCTCGAGCAAAATGTTCAAACATCTCCGGTTAGCCGAAACAATTTCTTAGCAATAAATCACAAACAATCGCTAAATAGCTAAGTGGTTAAATTATTACTAAATGGCCTAATCTAAATGCAGACGATCTAAATAGTTCAAGTAATATATTTATGTTATCTATACCTTTTTTGCCGAAAAAAATATTACGTCACATAGTGACTTAAGATAATTTAATATTTAAACATTAAGACGTTTAAACCGAAAAACAAAGGGGGAAAAGTACACAATAATAATAAACGAAAAATTTCGAAAATTGACTTGAGCCCTTTTTTAGCTTAAAACCAAACACATATAGTTGTATAACTACTCGTGGTAGTTAGATACTACTTTTTTTTTACGTCTCTCCGTCTAATATGATTTCTATGTGGTCGTCGGTCGTCGATACCGAGTAGTCGTTCATTTGCGGTCATAACCGCATGGGTCATAGTCACAGTCGGCAGTCGTCAGGATAGCCTCCTCCAAAGACCGAAAGATTCGTCCACGAACAGTCAGAATTGAGTGGAAAATCGTGTTTACGGCTGAGACAAGACCCAGTGAGGACGTCGTTTACGCCCCCCGCATGGTCGCCCAATGCGGCTGCATACAGGGTGATTATTTTATCGCGAACCCATGGCGATGGTTGTTATATCAGATCGCAAACCGAGAATTTTTTTTTATTGTTGTAACCACATACATCGAATCGAATCGCTAACGGTTATTTACAAATTTTTCAAAGTTTTCAAAATTAACTTTTATAAATTGGGTGGTATCTGTATAATTAAATCGATGAATAAATTGCGAAGTTAAAATACAGATGTACGTATATGACATAATTTGCCTACACGAATATGACGATACTGTACGGATTTCGTTTTTACTAATTTGTTTGGGGAACGAAATCGACAATAAAAAAAATCATCCCATGTATATATTGTGTAATACATGTATCATACATAGATAGACGTATGAACGGGTGATCCATTTATTATGAGAAGCAGGAAGAAAAAGTTATCGTCTGAAAACGGATATGCAATTTACTATCATCCCCTTTTCATCCAATAAAAATAATTTTAAAACGTTATAAATCGTAAACGGTGCGTTCGATATTTGTACAGTATTACGCATATAAAAATTGTTAGAAAAAATATTCCCTTGCGTGGAGGTGCTTATTCTAAAGCCAAAAGTCGAATATTCGTTTGAGGTATACAAAAATGAGTAAGAGTAAAAAATATAAAACTTAAATGATTCCATTATAATGACTTCGCATATTATCAAGATCACTTAAAATCCTCCGAGAACAATGCTAATTCCTGACGATAAACCAGGTGTCTGATACCGATTATCTAGATATTATATCGTAATTAGATAAATCAAATATAAATCACCTGAGCCGTTATCCATGTTAAATAATCGAAAAATGTGCGTAAATATTTTCAAATCGTAATTTATAATTTTATTTGAAATGCAGCGGGTGAAACGTTTAATATTAATACGATAATACGGTTTAATAAATAATTTATTAAGTTACATAAATCACATGCATACGTTTTTTTTTTTATATTACTCTCGGTTTTATGATGAGTAATGAACAAAATATAATTTTTTTTTTTTTTTTTTGTACTCGGATAAACAGTCCCCGCTCGTTTATATATTTTATCTGTGGTTAGTTAAATTGTCACGCATCTTTTATCTTCGTCCAAGTAGACAAATTATCTTTCCGGCAATTATTTCCTATCCTTATCTAGATATTTTTAAAACGCATCGTTATACAACATCGACAACAACGAATGGATCATCCTGTACAACAGGGAGCTTCCCTCCGCCGCCGCGCCGGCCGGAATCGCGCCCACCGCGTTTGATGGATAGACTGGTGGCAACTCGGAAGCGCCGGCGGCGGCGGCGGCGGTTACCCACGGGTTACATTATACAAGAGTAGAGATCCGCCGTTTCGTATACCTATAGAATATCGTCTTCCGCAACGTTTTCGCTCCGCCGGGCGTCGTAATAATGAAATGCATAACGATGTACAATACCGGCAATGCGGTTTTTTTTTTTTTTTTTAATTTTTTTTTTCCCTAGTCGGTTCGATACTATATCAACTGTCCGATCGTCCGCGAAACTGTATCGTTATTCCGCTATCGACTCATTTGCGCAAATTTACGCGAAAAGCATACGCGCATTGATTGAGATGGTATCACTGTACATTTTTTCACGACACGCGATATTATCATGACGACCGGTGACGTTTAAAACATTCGAAAAACTATTAGCCGGTACCCCGGTGCCGATGGTGGGCTGGGGGGAGGCGAACGTTTATTCCCGGACGTGGACATTTCCAGTGACGCATTCTACGCGTATTTTACGGCGCAGATTACCGTCTCACGCGCAATGTCACAGCGAGTATAAGTACCTCTTGGCGAAAATTTGAATTTGTGCAATTATGACATAAAAAAAAAAAAGGGTCTTCTGTCGGGCCGATTTTCTTTTTTTTTTTTACCAATACCTAGTTTCAGCCATTTATATAACACTTGTCAAATTGAACTATCTAATCGTCTTATCGTGTTATTAAACGATAGAAAGAATAGTCCATCCTGCATTTTCAATGAAACTGGTTTTTACAACGCAGTGCGGCCTAAATACAATTGATCTACTTACAACAGACATAACATTAGTCTGCCGACCGCGGTACGTCATAGTATAATAAAACAAATAGTGAATGATGACTTTTGTAACTTACTTTTGAAAGTTTTACTTTTTATTGTTATAACTTCTCGATTTTATTGTTTCAAATTATCATTTATAGTCACTAACAATAGATCGGTTGTATTATGTTAATGTTTTGTTTCTTATGTATTCTTACTATATTTAACATTTTAAATTTAGGCATTACTAAGTTATAATTTTCCGTTCGTTCTTGTTAAAAAATAATTTAAATTCACCTCCGGGTCTTTTTGAGCTTCATTTATTACAAAATATGATAGTCAATAGAGTAATATTTCATCTTAATGAAAATAATTTTGTCCATATCAACCCTGTTTTGTGTAAATAGTTTCTCATTGCAGCATTATGTTACGATTATGTGTACCTATTTGGTGACAGTTTCAGATTTCTATGATTATCCTCAACTGAGTTACAACAAAAAACAAAATCGAAATAACAGGAGTCGTTATCGCAAAAATATTTCCGTTTTTCCGCCGTTTTTTTTTTCTGATTTTTACAAATTATTAAGAAAACTACGCGAAAAATAAAAATACCCTTCTCAATGTACCAAATAAACAAAATTGTCAACCAAAATTATTCCTGTAGTTGATGATTGGATCAAAATTACTAGGTGGGAAATTTTTTACAGACAAAAAATAAAAACAAGTTGATACTGGGGATAGAAGCGGCCACTGTTGTAAGTGAAAAGTTGGAAAGATAGGGTATATAAGGTTATTTCATTTATATCCGTGAGCAATGATAAACCAATGCTTAACGAAAAACGATTCCGAATGCATGATCAAATCATTTTTCTGGTAGAAAACGTTGTTCGTGTTTTTATAAAATAATGAAATCGTGAAATTGTACGTTTTCCTACGTTTTTTCCAACTTAAGTGCTTTTATTTAAAAAAATTCGTTGAAAATCAAAAAAATGAGTCCTTTAAAGTACAATCTAGAAAACTTGAGCTTCTTCTCGAAAAGCTGCTAAATGTTAAAATCCATGCAAGTTTACTAGGAAAAAACGTGTCCACAGACTAGAAGAAAGAAAAAAATAAACATCTTTGTAAAACCAATAGATCCCTCGCTACGCTTGGAATCAAAAATTATTTTTGCCAATTATTATTTATGTGACAGCGAAGTAAATTATAAGCAGGGCTTGGAGTTTATAACATTAAAAATAGCTGAAATATGCGTCATAATATGACATAAAAATCTTAAAATGTTCTATAATATGCCATAAAAAATGCAACGAGAAATGGCAAAAAAGAAAATGTATTTATATTTTTAAATTTTAATTTACAACCGATAAGAAGTCATAAATGTAGACTGTTTAATGGACCTACTGACGCCGGGCTACTTAAAAATAGATTATAATATGAAACGAAAACGTATTTCTCTAATGAATTCACATAAATTTAAACATTTTTTCTACTCATTGTGAAAAATACAAAATAAATCGTTATACAGCGCGTCTCAAAAGTCTTTGTTTAATTTCAAAAATTTATATTTATTTTAAAGTAAAGATATAAAGGTGGAATAAAGTAAATATATTCTCAGAACAATGAAGTTTTAATTAGTTTTGGTTAAAAATATTCAATGTGACCCCCACAGGTCACCCGACACACGTCCGTACGGTACCTATTACAAATTCCTCCCAAACGAGATCGATCTGAGCGTTTCTGTGCACACAAAACAACCAATATTTCCTGGAACATTTGATACCAACGTAGAATGTTTTGAGCAGCTGAGGCTTTACTTCCACGAACTTTCCGAAAATCACGTTGAACAGCTATTGTCGACTTGTACCGACCGAAACAGATGACTCAAAACGCTTTTTGTGGTGGAATAAACTGACGATAGTTCATTAATCATTATGGAATTTATCAGTAGCGTTACTTAAAATAAACTTGACTATCTTATCATCCCATTAGAATATTATAGGTTGTCAACCTGCGATTAACGATTACTGAACTATATCAATTCGTAATCGGATGAAGATTTGAAACACGTTGTATTTATACGTATTAGCCAAAAATAACACCAAAAGTTGAAAAAAATCTAAAATACTTAAAATATACAAAAAATAGATACATACAAATTTGACATCTGGAGTCTCTACTGCATAAAACAAATGTAAAACTTTTTATCCGTGTCCTATAATAATTAGAAAACGCTATGAAAACCGAGCTCCGATTATAAGAAATAGATAGATAAATACGTATATTCGTCCTCCCCGCCATTGTACAATAAATACGTACTCTGATATTGAAATAGTTAAAAACTATATTTAAACATTGAAAAAAACAAGGAATACTGCGTATTACCTGCCACAATCATATCAAAAATCGATTATGAACAAAGTTCAATAAACCGATACGGTTAAATACAAGCGTTTATTCCTTTGTAACGCGCAAGGTACCCCAAATATCGATAAAAACAATACCTATATAGGTATTGTATTTTATTGTCAGTAGAAAATCGTTTATTTTTTTTTTTTTTTTTTTTTAAATAAAGTAGATAGGCACAATGGTACTATCGAACGAAAAATTTGGGTTTTTTGTGGTATGGAGATGTGAACAAAGAGTAACATATTCGCTAATCAAAAAAGTGTTTATCCAAGAAAAAAAACAAAACAATAATTTTTTTTAGAATCGTATTAAACACAGAGTGTTGACATTCCGCGTCTTTTAAGATATTGCGTGAAAACATCATAGCATTTTTAACAAGCGAGATAATATTTTTTGAGAAAAATAAAAAACCACGTCCCATAATAAAACTTCACTATAATACACACTTCAGAATCTAAAATAATGGAAGGCCGAAGAACTAATGGGTGTGCCACTGTTTTGGAATGGAAGGGACGATATTGCAATATGAATTTATTTATTTTATACCTATACACAACGATAAAAATAATGGTTAACGAAAAAAGATACTGAGCAGAGTATTTTCTGCCTTGTCAACAAAAACTGTTCAAAAAAATTGTTAGTTTTGTCCATTTATTAGGAAAACTACTACAAAAAAAAAAAGAAAAAAAAAAGACCTTCTAAACGCACTAACTATTTAGATGAAAAAATCTACAATAAAAGTCTCGTGATGTTTTTGATTGGTACAAGGTTTCCGATGCAAAAGTCGTTCGAACACACACACGCGCACACACACACACACGCACACACACACACACACACAAAAAAAAAACCTCACCGTAATAAAACCGATGAATCTAGAATCCGGGACCAATCGCGGACGGCGTTGATGGCTTCGTCATCATTGGACAAAACTTATTAATATTCTCTCGACGTGTATAAATATTAATTTTATAGTCGTACCGCGTATAATAGTCGTTTACCGGTCGTATCCAATTTGTCCGTGCGTGAATAACAAAACACGTACCCGGTATCCGTAATCGTACGAAATTCGGAGACCGACTATACATGTTCATATAACGCACAGGTATAAAATAATATTATGTTAATATTTTAAAAAATTCGATTGTCCCGACGAAAAAAACTCGCCCGCGCCCGTAGTTATGAGTGCGTTTTGCATAATGTAATAATATAATGGAATGAGTATAATCCGCAGCCGGCGGACGAGTATGCGGATTTCGTGTCCGGTGAATTCCTCCGTACGCGAATAACGGAATAAATAATCACAATTGTATTACTCGTGTTTTTTTTTTTTTTTTTTTTTTTTTTTTTATTTTGTTTTACATATTTTTGTTTCCATCTAGGGTACGCTTCTTAGCAGACAGGTAATGTTCGAAGACGTCGTTGTGGTCGTCGACGTACAAAAATTCCAAACACGTCATTAGGATAGCAAAGAAAACAGAAAAAATACATAAAATCAGCAACAGAGCTCTGTCGCTATAAAATCGAATTTTCTCCCTGCTAACTTGTTGCTATAATATTTAATATAATATACAGTATGATCCACTAAGCGTGCTCATCCCATTTTTTTTTTTTTCGGTTAAATTTTACATGTATTTAAATTCTGATTTTCGGAATTTGTAAGTGTAGTTAGTGCCGATATTTTCGTATACTTTGATTTTTCACAAAGTTTAGAAAATATATATCCTGTGGCGATACGAACTTTAGTTTTCAAGTGAAAATCTATATTACAAATTCCATAAATAGACGGAGTATTACATTAAATAAGCTACGGTGTTAACATTTTTGATTTTCGTTAACCCGTTGACGAGATATGTCACTTTTAAGTTTTGGCAGGAGGAGAGTAGTGGGGCACTAATAAACGTCGCGCGCAGTGTCGGTACTCCAATGGGAATTATGAATGATTGGAGAGAGGGTTGAGAGTTGAAATCTCCAAAAGGTTTCTTTACCGTATACACACACACACACACACACGCACAATTTCATTTTCTGGACTCATTTAGGGGGTATGTAGTGGTGTAAAAAGTTAAAAAAACCACCCTTTTTTCGCAACGACATAGTGAAATTCAATCGAAACTGTATCACTTCAATCTGCATATAAAAACGATTATAATTCCCGTATTTGAGGGAACATCTAAAAGTTTCCGAAACTATGGAGGGAAAGACGTACACACAGGGTGATCGACATAACGCGAGACACTCATTATATCGGAAAGTATTAATTAAATAAATTTACGGGAAGAACCGGAAATAATATTATAGGTGATACGGCACATATAATATGGCGCGCCGATTTCATTGTTTTTAATTTTGGAAAACTTTGTTTTCTACTAAATATACTAAATATATTGCTTCAATCAAAAAATACTAAGCGAGTGCAGTATTTTTCGTTGCATTTTGTATCTAGTTGCACAAAAAGTAAATCGTTTTTTTAATATTCTTAAGTAATTTTTATAATAATCGGAAAATCCGAAAAATGAAAAACCAAATAATTTATAGCATAGGTACACGATTTCATTATTTAATTTTTTTACAAACCGTGTTTTCCAACTGAAATATTGCTTTAATTAAAAAAATTCCTAGAGACTTTTCATGTTACATTTTGAAGGTTCCTCGTGAAGTTTGTCGTTTTTCAAGTAGTTTTCATAATAATTGGGGAAAACGTAAAATAAAACTCGAAAAAATCACGGCGTTACGATTTCATTATTTAAAATTTGTACGCTTTATATTTTCTACCAGACATATTGCTCTAATAAAAAAAAACGATAGAGATCTTTTTCATTGTATTTTTATTCGTACAGAATTCATTTTTTGTTTTCCTTGTAGTTTTTTTTTAATCATCGAGCAAAATTGAAACAAAACGTAGATAAAACGGGGAAATGTACTAAAATTATTATTTTATTATTTTCAATTTCGTCTTTTTGTTTTAACTCAGTTAAAAATATTCGTAGAGACTTGAAATTTCGACAGAAACTCATATTTACTTTTTCTTAGCGTGGTAAAGTTTTGAAAATATTGAACTATTTACAGATATTTTATTTTTGCGAATTTTGTGCATAGTTTTTGTATGGTAGAAACTCTGTCGATAAAATTAAACATAAATGCTTGAAAATTGAACAGGTCATTCATTATAAATTATACTTATACTTATTGTTAAAAAAAAAAAATTGAATGTAATGTATTACATGAAGTATTTTTTTCTTTTTATTAGAATTTTAACTAAAATCGTAAATAATAATATTACAGCCTTTATAACATGTATAACAGAACTTCGTTTTAAATTTTTTTTCGTTAGCAAACGTTTATTATCTTACAGATATATAAATTAAATAACTTTATGTAACCTACCTTCCTAACTTCTCGGCTACAACAATGACACACCCGTACCCAGTTTAACTTTTATTTTTGTTCCTTAACACGCTCGGTATGCTTTTCAAGTATTTCTTTTACAATAAAATATACCACTTACTACTCGCTCGAGTACAACGTCCTACAACAATCAAAATAAAACAAATCCTTCGGTCCTTCGTGTCTTCGCAAAAATGCAATTGATAATGTACACCATCGCCTTTTTACCGTGGGTAAAGTCTTTCATCACTCGTTTTTGTACAAGAAAAAGCACTTTAATCCGAGTTCAGGCGAAAAGTTTTATACGAATACAAAATTATTTTTGACGATATATATATATATATATATAGACAAAAAGAGAGACACGACAGTGATCAAAATCAAAGGTATTCGAGCATTCCGTCACAAAATAAATGAACAGTCATTCGTGTTATCCGCCGATAGACAATAATGAGGGTCAGATAAAAGTGTTTCAAAGCATTTTTGATCAATAATAAAAATTGCATTTCTCTATATTTAATGTTTCTATTCCAATAATAAACATCACGATCAGAATTTTTCTCTTTTTCTGCGATCACGTTTTGAACGTGCGGACGTACGTGGACTTATGGCGAATAAAACAATACCGTTTTTTTAGGGGTGTAAATGTTTTTTTTCTTTTTATCATGAAAACGTACGTGCTTTCGGCTAAATGAAGGAAAAAGTTACAACTTCTAATACGAGTGTAGTCGTATTTCGTAGGCGTAACGAGTTATTTTTGAACGGACTATTTTTTGCTTTGAATACTATTCTAACAGAGATTATTGATCGGCAAAACACAGCTCCGTCGATACAAATAAATTTAACTGTCGTTTATCTTATCCCCCCCTATCTCGGTGAAACGTTTTAATTTTCACTCCAACTTATCAGCTTTTTAAACAGTTTTTTTGGTCGGATTTATATAATACCTATCTCGCAAGAGATTTTACATTAGGCTGAATATGATGAAACTCGGTGCAGTCATTTTGGATATGATGCCATATTACATTTGTTTTCAATCATTTGTTTTTTTTTTTTTTTACTTAAAAATAATATTTAGTGGCTGAGGCCTGAGATACACCATTCAAAAGGAGAAAACGAGTAAAATTAGGGCAACAATCGAATGAAAGCTAACGGAAAAAAAAACTCAGAGAAAGGCCGGATAACTGTTGGTGAACAGAATACAGTAAGATATTTAGAAAATTTGGAAGTGAAATAATCTAGAAGAAAAAGATCCAGGGCCGTAATTATTGAAAGATAAACAAGCTTTGAAGTATTATTTTGAAAACATGTTACTACAATGTATTAAATCATAATTGACACAAAAAATTAAGATGGTTAACAATGAAAACCAAAATGGATGTTAGCCATGATTATTCAATTTTGCGATTTCAGTATTTGTTTGATGACACAAATTCTTTAGATTATACAGACCTTCAGTCTCTAATTTCTTTGCCCCTTCAAACCAATATTACTACTGTGTTCTACACATTTGGAAACAAGAACACAAGAGTATCGTTACTAACAGTAATGAAGTGTTATAGTTTACCGACACAGTGTACATTAATTATCAATTATAGCAATCATTATGATCCAGACATATTTCCATTTTCCGAACATATTCATTTTATTAAAAATTTAGTATTCACTGTCCATTACCTACACTGAATCACCAGGAAGATTCATTTATAGTTCAAAAAAAGACGGATATACTTTGCACGTGAGTGGACCATTATTGTAAGTTGGGAAGGTAGTAGAGGGGAAATTTAATGTATATTTGTATTCAACGATTAATCATTGCTAACGAAAAAACGATTCTGAGCGGAATCCGGTTAATAGTGTTGCTTTGTCAGCAATATATGAGTCAAATTATGGTTAAATAATTTCATATGCATTATATGATTTTCTTTAAAAATATTTGATTAAAATTGTACCTATTTTTCCAGTGTTACCATGCTTTTTTTTTTTTGTTATTCCCATTTATTATGAAAAGTTGTTCACAGGAAAAAAAAAAGCCGTAATATTTTTTTATTAATACCTACATTTCGTAATTTCATACATTTTTCTGTTTTTGATCCGTTTTTTCGCGGTTTCTCTCATTTATTTGGTTCAGTCCTGGAAAAATCAAAAAGAATATGGCAACAAACAATTAGCAAAGTGGCCGCAAAAAGCTAAATACTCCACTATATTTGATTAAAATTGTACCTATTTTTCCAGTGTTACCATGCTTTTTTTTTTTTTTTTGTTGTGTTCTTCTGTAAATAACTTTTCTATCAGAAATCTTGCTCCAGCCAAAAACTTTATGGGAACTTGTTTATAGTATTTTTCATTTAATTAATGCGTTTTTGAAGATAATTTTTGATATTTTTTTTTTCCGTTGTAATTTTCTAAATTACAACAGTTTTCTGGTCATAGCGTTGTAAAATTTGTTAAAATCGACTCCCGGGGTTCTTACAGGGTACTAACCGACAATATAACAGATGATGTGACTCTGAAAAATATAATGTCCTGTTTTTCATAATGTACTCGTATTATAGCAGATAAATAGTTACAGGACTTATATACCGTGCACTACGGCTGCTGCAGCATAAATTGCAACTATTTCGGACTTTTAATTATTTCTGAAGACGGGCAATATTTTCCGCTAAGCGTGACGATAATGGCTGAGCCCAGTATTTGCGGGTAGGTATTTCTAACAGTATATATACTACGTGTGCACATCATTCGCTGTAGAGGACGGAATGTGACTGAAAATTATACTGATTAAATGGACGCCCTTATTTAAACTGCCAGATCCCTTTGCAGAGTCCCTTCGAAACTAATTACCGTTACAAAAACAAAAATCTATTTATTTATTCGATACCTATCTGCGTTAAGTAAAATACCGGGTACATATTACGTATAATTGGGATTTTGTGTGTTTATAAAAACCGTTTTACGAATACGTAATAATCTCTTTGCGAATTCAAAATTAATGGCATGCGGATGTACCTTGTGTACCGTGTCGTTTGAAAATTAAACGTCGGGATTATTATCTGCAGCCAGAAGACCGGTTAAAAAATACGCGTTGATAATATTTTCAATCAATAGTCATGACAAATTATCACAAAATAAAGTTTCGTAGTGCACGAAAAAGATAAATTTCAAAATAATCATTTGAACAGTTAAACTATATAAAAAGATATCGGTCGACGGTCGACCAACTTGATAAAATGGCCACCTGTATATATCACGAGTATATTATTTGTGTGCTTCTATAATGTAGGTATCGAAAGGATTATATTATGCCTGCATATTATTAGGGTCTTAAATGCAAATTACAATTATTTTTTTATAGTCTAAGACTATATTACGGTGTCTATATACCTATACAGATATCTAAGAAATTCCCGGCTTTCATCTTACCTAAGGCAAATGATTATAATAATAAAACAAATGTTAAAAAACCGACATATTTCGTACCATAGATGGGCTAATGTTGTAAGTTAGGAACGTAAGGTACACATATAGAGTAGTTTATTTTATACCTGTACCCAATAATAAATCAGTCCAAAAGGAAAATGACTATAAATAAGCAAGTTGGTTCAACATGTTTCGACAAATTTATATTGATCATTATTTTGTAACTAATACATTTTGGAAAAATAAACTATAATTAGTTTTGTTTTTGTCAAATTTTAACACAAAATGCTGATAAAAATAAATTGCATTTTAGACGTACCGCCATAGTATACGTATATTGAAAAATATTCAATGATTTTTCAATTATTTTGAACAAATTATTTATAATCTATTTACTTAGGTAGTATAATAGATCTATACATTATATTATGTCATTAAAGAATTATTTTAGGTAGGTAATTTTCGTATTAAAAATTTATATTAATTTTAAGTAAACTTTTAAGGGGAATTCATACCGATCGAAGTGAATACATTTTGGGGCATGACGTGCTGTAGTATCCCATGAACGTGGAAATGTTTTGCGTTCGATTGTGTTGGTGTTACTACGGAAACCGCAGCGTCACATATTAATCGCATTATAATAATAGAATAAAATACAATTAAAGTGACTTTCCAATTTCCGACTTACCCCAGCCCGAAACCATGATATTAACCAGTTGACAGAAGACAAAAGACAATTTGTTTTCTTCAGGTGTGCGTCGGACCTTAGGAAATGCCTCCCGCCCCCGGTTAAACACCATGACCATTTATTATCGTTATAATACCATTTATTACGATAATAATATTATCGTGTTGTTATTTTTTTTTTTTTTTTTCAGACCAGGTCGATGAATCGGTTCCCGGTGCACCGGGAAGTGCTGCACAATGAATACCACTCGTCGCACCCTAACCTACACGACATGTCGGTCTTCAACATGGGCCGGTTGTACAACAGTCACGAGTATCTGCCAAACGACTACCGGCGCTACAATCACAGCTACTACCACCACCGGCCCGAAACGCCACCGTGCTCGTCACCCGAATGATTCATACCTATCTCTTCCCGCCGCGTGCCAGTCGTCCCCTCATTTATTATATTATTATAACAATATTATTCCATGTGTGTTCCTGTTATTTCGTTGCCGTGGGGCTCACCCGCCAACGCAGTAAAATAATTTAACTTCTTCCGCGTGTCTATCTCTCTATATATACATATTAATTATTATTATTACGTAGAAAAGGCCCGGGGTATCGTCGGCAGGGTCGGGAGGGACAGGATACATTCACGTTTCACTGGGTGTTATAAAAAACGGCTGAAAAATCGAGATCAAACGTCCAACCCGATACTGTTCCGAGGAAGTTTATGGCCCAAGTGTAAACCTAAAACCTATAGCGGTATGAAAAACCACGTCGAATGTAAATAAGTGTAGGAGCGAAAAGCAACCGTGACGTCGAGCAGGTCACATTTTGAAGTAGAAAAGTATAGGTAATTTTGTCTATCGTGATTCAAGGTCAACAATTCGTTTCCATTACGTTAGTACCGATACTAATTTAATATTTGAATAACTAGTCATTTCTTCTTTTTTTTTTTTTTAGTTTTGTTACTTATAACCTGAAGAGAAGTGACATTTTCTCCCGTAGGGGATTAGGTATATACAGGGATTGCCCATTACCAGAGGACGAGGTGGTAAGAAGTTACACCGTATACATTAGATAAATAGACCCGGAATAATCATTAAACCATTATGTCATATGATATGAACAGTATTTTCGATTATAACACTAACTATAAAAAAAAATATTATATATTATACCAACTTCTTGTAGGATATCAGTAAATCCACTGTTTTGTTTTAGTGATGTGACGTATCGTGAATGAAATAATTAATGTTAGTCGTGTCAAATCGACTCGATTATCTATTGTCGAGTCGATGATTTCCAGTATTGGGGGAAAAAAACCATACTAATATTCTTTCCGTAAAAAAAAAAAAAATAATAATAATAATAATAAAAACCGCACGTACATTATTAAATTGGCTTTTAAGTATCGCATGTAAAACGGCCGTCACGACGAATGATAGAAAATATCGCGATAGACTATACGATATTATCGCATCGAGACAATATTTATTGTACCTTCCGTCGTCGTCGTCACATTAATCTTCACCACTGCCGTTTTGTCGAGTGTCAATTTTTTTTCTCGATATACCTATGCAGCCATCGTCATCGCTTCGCCCGAACGATTCCCTTCACTCGACCCGACTCGACGTCGTCGTTGCAGCCGCTACGACTGTTCTATAAAATAGTAAGGTCACGTCACCAGCTCCCGATAGAGAACCTATATTAAATACTCGTAGACAGGGATGGGCAAGATACTTTACAAACGACTACCTAAATACTATTGATACTATTTTTAGTCCCTAGATACATGACACTAGATGACTATTCGATACTTGCATTTTGTGTATTTAATTACTAGATACGCTCGATGCATTAAAAATTAAAATATTAATTACATTTTTCACGTAGACGTGTGGTATCTTAAAAGATGCGGTGATTATTTATTTTAGACATTTTCCCGATTTCCAGACGGCTGTAATCAATTCGCACCAAAATGTATAGAGCATGCGTAGTGTACGCCAACATTTTTGAATTGCGTTTGTAACTTGCACCAAAATAAAGAAATGCAATTTTCCCCGTTTAATATATGAATATGTTTAAAATATGAATTGTAATTTAAATCGATTATTATATTGGTAGCGCATACGCGTTTAGAAAGTAGAGTATAAGATATTGATACCTACCTATATGAAATAAGTTAACATCAAAATATTCCATTTCGGATTCTGAGCGGTTATTCCACTAACTTATTCAGTATTCACGCCGTTCTACGGTACGCCGGTATTGACTTTAAGGCTATTTAATATCAATCATGTATGAAACATATACATAGATACGTACTCATTTTAGTGTAAATTACAAACTCACTTTCGTTAAACCATTTTTGAATTTTAATATATTTTTTAAAATGTCAGACGGAAAAACGACCCGGCTTGACCCCTTTGTTTCGGGTGCCTATCGGTGAGATACTTTAAAATGTGTATCTAGATGATCGATACTCTCCAGAACTGTATCGCAGTAAAAAAAAATACAAAATACAACTGTATCTAATTTACTGTTCAACCCTGCGTATAGGTGTTAAGCAGTTATAGAAAATAGCGCAAGATACTATCACCGAGTCCGCTCTATTCGTATCCTTTTTTCGTATCCGTTTATTGTTTTCGTATCGTCGACGACGACGAGCGATCTTCCGGTTTCCCCTTGTCGTCGCCCTACTCGCCCACCGTGCGTATACTTACCTATTTATTTTTATTCGTGTTGCTATAATAGCCCTCCTACTCTATCCCCGCGATCCCCACCGCCGCCGACGACACTTTGGCCTACTTTTCGACAACCATCGCCGTCGTCACCCCCGGAAACCGCTCACCGCGGGCACTCACGCCCGTTTTTTGAATTTAAATATATATACGTTTTTGTGTGCTAGCACGTTCTCGTAATTATTATTTATTATTTTTTATTATTATTATTATTATGATACGTATAATAATAAAATATAAGATATCATTATAATAGTATTATATTTTATATATTATTATCATCATCGTTTATATTATAATTATTAATATTATCATCATCGTTGTACACGTCTTCTTGTATCTCGGTGTCGATTTACATTATGCTATGTGAAACAGCCACATATATAAAACAACTATAGATAACCGACTCTATGAGTAATTAATCTGAAGGTTGGCATTCATATTATACCAAAAGCCAAATTTTACGAGTTGAAATATTTGTTAAATTATTTTAATACAACTGTTAATATGAAAATAATTGAAATCAATCACAAATTGTATCTATACCATCGCACATGGCCATAAAAGAATATTGCTTGTGTTCAAATCAATACGACGTGTCCTCTTTTACTTGCAGTGCCAATAGCTGTTTATACCTCTTCAGGTACTCTATCGAAGAGTCGTGTATCATCTATAGTATTGTTTTACATTGCGGAAACTACAAAGTAAAACGTCTATTATTATCTATACATACTATACAAATATTATATATTTTAACTGTGTACAGTACACTTGAATGATATATCTATCTGAAATCCATATATATTTATATATTATTATATTCCGTTGTACAACTTTAATAATAATAATAATAATGTAGTACAATCAAATATATATAACAAAATGTATAGGCTAGTAACCCGGTGGTTTGTCTGCAACGGCCCGTTCGAAACCAGCTCCTCTCTTCGCAACTATAGAGAAACGCAAAGAAATCGATATGCACGTCAAAACTTATGTATGTATATATGTGTGTGTGTGTGTGTGTGTGTGTGTGTGTGTGTGTGCACGCGTATGTGTGTGTGTGTGTGGTTTATGTGTGTATGTGTAAATGAGTGTCGGTCAAAAGTTTTCGAGAACTTTGCTGGCGCTCACGTAACAATATATACGAGTATATGCGTATGAAGCGAAAAGACCAATTCTCTTTGGGTAACAAATAAATTTGCTGACGCTGAAAAATCATCCTTGTTTTTTTTTTTTTTTTTAAAAACCGTCACGAGGTCCCCGACATTCAAATGCGACTCGTTCGATGATAAAATAATATGTACTCAGATGTAATATTATTATTGCGATACGAGGACGAGACGATTCGACGGGGAAGTAAAAACAAACTGCACACAAATTACAACGATAAAATAACGAGAGTCTCAGCTGTCAACGGTTATGTCGTTGTCTACCTTGCGTTTGCCCGCGAGTAGATAATACGCACGTGGTTTGTTTTGTAACGGAAAGATAGAGGGTTTGAGATACGAAAAGAACTAAAAAAAAAAAAAAAACCGAGTCATCGAGACGCTCCGCGTGACAATCGATTTGCGCGCACAATGTGCAGTGCGTATACCTACGCGGAAATCAATCAACGACACACGTAAGGCGAATTAAACGATTTGCGCAGTGTGCGGAGAATTTAATGTTATAGTAGTGTCTATGTTGTCTTGTCTGCCTGAAAATTAAATTCCGCACCGATTCGTATTAAAGCAGTTCGGTATTATACCGTTTTTACGTAATGTGTACGTTTTAATCGCAAAACGTCTTGCAGTTGTTTCGGGAGAGCTGACAATTTTATTTTTATTTTTTTTTTTTTGTTTTATTTTTCTTTCATTTCCTCGATATTACACGAGCACATAAACACACACACATACATCCTATAAAATATGTTATATATTCTTATACATATATATATATATATATATACAATATATTCACTATTATACCTATACACATTATAATATTATATATGCCTATATATATATACGTTAAGTATTTTTCTACGTTCTCTTACGAATTTTCTATAATGTACAATATAATATTATATAATATACTATGTTATATTATGCAGTGGACTCGTAACGTGTTAATTATTAAATCCGCGCGATTGTTTTATAATCCGTGGATGCAGATAGATATGTTACAATAATTTATGTAAAAAAAAAAAAAAAAAAACACTTTAATGATTATTATTATTATTATTGTATACCTATACCGAATATATTATTACATCTTACTTACTATACTATAAA